>JAXIVJ010000327.1:0-95000 GCA_036785665.1 Chirona hameri | reverse complement strand
ACAAAATCGTGAATTATTGATACGGGAACAGGATACGGGAACAGGATACGGGAACAGGATACGGCAATAGGATACGGCAACATGATACGGGATACGGGATACGGGATACGGGATACAGGATACGGGATGCGGGATACGGGATACGGAATACGGGATACGGGATACGGGATACGGGATACGGGATACAGGATACGGGATACGGGATACGGGATACGGGAACAGGATACGGGAACAGGATACGGGAACAGGATACGGGAACAGGATACGGGAACAGGATACGGCAATAGGATATGGGATACGGGATACGGGATACGGGATACGGGATACGGGATACGGGACACCAAAGCAATTACCATGCTCAAAGATGTTTTGTCTTCTTCGTTGTCGAATGCTTTTGCTACGTTCTAAAGACAAAATAATTGATTGGTTTATTCTAACATTATATATCCAAACACGCACTAAATACTCATTCTCACAGCCTCACAAACACATATCAGATGTCACATGTACGGCACTCTTGGCGCTTTGCGCGCTAGATACATTACCACTCTCTGTTGTTTCGCTGCGGGGCAGGGGCAGGGTAGCGGGCTGTGGCAGGGGCAGGGGCAGTGGCAGTGGCAGTGGCAGTGGCAGGGCCAGGGGCAGTGGCAGTGGCAGTGGCAGGGCCAGGGGCAGAAGATGGCCTGTACCGTGCAGGAGCGGAGGCGGGACTGTAGCGGGCAGGGACAGAAGTGGGGGCAGGGGAAGTATTGTAGCGAAGAGGGGCAGCAGTGGGGAGCGGCGCGGGACTGTAACGGGCAGGGGCAGGGTAAGGATTGTAGCGAGCTGGGGCAGCAGTGGGGAGCGGCGCCGGGCTGTAGCGGGCAGGGGCAGGGGAAGGGTTGTAGCGGGCAGGGGCAGGGGAAGGATTGTAACGAGCAGGGGCAGCAGTGGGGAGCGGCGCGAGACTGTAGCGGGCAGGGGCAGGGGAAGGGTTGTAGCGGGCAGGGGCAGGGGAAGGATTGTAGCGAGCAGGGGCAGCAGTGGGGAGCGGCGTGGGACTGTAGCGGGCAGGGGCAGGGGAAGAGTTGTAGCGGGCAGGGGCAGCAGTGGGGAGCGGCGTGGGACTGTAGCGGGTAGGGGCAGGGGAAGGGTTGTAGCGGGCAGGGGCAGGGGAAGGATTGTAGCGAGCAGGGGCAGCAGTGGGGAGCGGCGCGGGACTGTAGCGGGCAGGGGCAGGGGAAAGGTTGTAGCGGGCAGGGGCAGGCGAAGGATTGTAGCGAGCAGGGGCAGCAGTGGGGAGCGGCGCGGGACTGTAGCGGGCAGGGGCGGGGGAAGGAGTGTAGCGGGCAGGAGCAGGAGTGGGGGCGGGACTGTAGCGGACAGGGGCAGTGGAAGGGCTGTAGCGGGCAGGGGAAGGATTGTAGCGGGCAGGAGCAGGAGTGGGGGCAGGAGCTGGGTTGTAACGTGCCGGGGCCAGAGCCTGTTGGTAGCTCTGCTCTCCCTGGTACACCTGCGGCACCACTGGCACTGGGTACTCGATCGGCACCGGCGTCGGCAGCACGTCGCTCACCGGCTGGTAGCCGTTCTCGTCGGCGGTGAAGGTCAGCTGCACGGCGTTTCCGTAGCCGTCCGTGTAGCTCCAGCCACCCTGCTCCACGTAGCTGCCGCTCGGCTGGCCGTACTGGCCGTCCGACTGGCCGTAGCCGGCCTTGGGATGGCCCGTCTCGTCGCGCGCGATGCCGTTCTCTGTCTGGAAGCTGAAGCGGTACGTGCCGTCTCCCGGGTGGACGTCCTCCTGGCTGAGGATCTTGATGACGGGCTGGGCGGAGGAGGCCGGCTGCTGGTAGGAGGCCGGCTGCACCGGACCGTCGGCACTCACCGCCACCGCCAGACAGCACACCAAGAACTGGAAGCAAAATATAAAATTTAATATTTTTTTGCTCTATCCTGACGAAGTGACCCTGATCGGAAATATTAAAAGTCACAACCATTAACGGATGGGTTCGGGATTTTGAATGATCAAGTGAATGAAGTTGAATGAAACAGACTGATCAAACTGTTTTAGCATCTTAGTGTGTTACTTCCAGGGGCGTCGCCACCAGGGGGGGGGGGTCTGGGGGGCCGGGACCCCAGGATCGCTCCGGCCTGAGTCCGGTCCCACCATATTCGCAGGATTGTAACATTCAGCCCTTTGGGGCTGGCCCCCTCTCACCCATAGCCTCCCCCCACCCCCACCCTAAACCCCTGGCTGCCCCCCCCCCCCCCCACACACACACACACACACTCAAAGTTTTATGGCGACGCCACTGGTCTCTTCATGTACGAAATTCATAAACATCAGAAAATAAGTACGTCATTTGAAGGATTATCTATATGAAGACGATTTAGTTAACCCGCGCACTGCAGGGGGTATGCGTCGAACACGAACTGCAGGGGTGGTTGATTTCCGCCTCCCGTAAAATCTCGAAAACTACGCTACGCAGCGACAAGCGAAAAAACGGCATTTGATAGCTTGATACAAGTTCTATCGAAAGAATTTCAGTATTTTGTTTAGGTCAGGTCAAAATTGAGGTCACCAGAGGTCACCAAAGTTTTTTCCACACATTTTTCAGTTTTTTTCTCCTGTCTTAGGACTTCGCTCCAGAAATTTTCATATATCTCGGAAACTATGCTAGTTAGAAACAAACGAAAAAAAGCAAACGCCATCCAGTGAAATTTTCAACAACAAAAAATCAAATATTTAAGGCTCCAGAGGACAAAAAATAAAAAATAAATGTTTTTTTGCAAAATTGTTTTTCGCTATTAACTTTTTATTGAATAAAGATAACGAAAAACTGTTTACGCCATTGTATTTTTTTTTGTCCAGGCGTTTTGAATGATTTACATGGTGACTTTGTTAAATCAACTTAACACGCGCCCTGGAGGGGGGCGAAATCCGCCCACCCCTCCGGTTTTTCGAGGATAGCGTAAAAAGAGCGGCGCGCAGCGCCGCTGTTTTTGGTATACCTGTTTAGAAATGAACTTCCCGCATTATGTAAAATTCTTGGCCTCAGGTCATCTCAGGTCAGGTCACCAGACCAGGTCACGTGATGACCTCAACTCCAAAACGTTTGCAGTACTACCACAGCCAGAGTTTTACGCCGATCGGTCTAAATCTTGCAGGACTTCATAAGGTCATAGATACCAACAATTTGTTAATCTCGGTTTTTTTATATCGGTGACTTAAGGTCAGGTCACTTTTGTGACCGCCAACACGGTTTTATCAATAACTATCGATATAATGAAGATAGAGAAGAGAAAATGGTACCAATATGTTTGTCTCGTTTAGACACGTCTCCCAATATGCAACATGACCAACTTGGGTCACCACTTGACCTTGACCAAAGGTAAAATTTCTCAGTTGACCTAACCCGATCACCATGAATATGATTCGAAGCGCCTTGACAAGATACACGCGATGGCGTAAACATTATTGCTTTATCTTTATTAAGTAAAAGGTTATTTGGGGAAAACAGTTTCGAAAACAAAATCACCTTTTTGACATTCGATGACCTCTGGAGCCTAAACTATTGACCTGAGCTCAAATCTGAGGACATCTATGTCGATTGCATTTTTCAATGACTTTCGATTGCTTTTTTCCGTTTGCTGCTAACTATCATAGTTCCCAAGATATTTGGGGGTGTTCGAACCGAAGTCTTGAAAACTTGAAAATCTAACCCTTGATGACCTCTGGTGACCTCAATATTGACCTGAAAAAAAAAATTAACGAAATACTTTCGAAAGAGCTTGTCTAGAGCTATCTAACGTCGTTTTCCGCTTGTCGCTACGTTGAGTGGTTTTCGAGATCATAGGGGGGGGGGGGGCGAAATCCGCCCCCCCTCCAGGGCGTGTAATTATCAGAGGCCCTCCAGGGCGCGTGTTAAAAATTTGACGTCAGGTCAAGGTCAAGTGGTGACCCAAGTAGGGCATGTTGCATATGGGAAGACGTGTCTCGACGAGACAAACACATTGCTGTCTGTTTTACTTCTCTATCTTCATTATGTCGGGAGTTATTGACAACAAAATGGCAGTGACCTCGCATGACCTCAAATGACCCCAAAGGGGTCACTGAACTAAACATACACGTGGATCATCAAGAATATCCAATAATAACATGATCCAGAAGTAATTGGGCTAATATCATGCATATCCTTGAAATAGGAAGCATTTGTATATTTACCCATTTACTTATTATGGGGAGGTTACGAAATTGACCTGACCTTAGGTCACCGATATACAAAATCCGAGATCAGTGAATTGTAAGTACTTATGGCCTCATGACATCCTGTAAGTTTCAAACTGATCGGTGAAAAATTCTGGCTTGGAGACAACTGCATTTTTTTTGAAGGTTGACACTTGACCTGGTCTGGTGATCTGAATGAGTCGCCATTGGTGAGCCGACCCGAAGTATTTTGTTTTCAAAGTGTGCGCAATTGATGCCCAAACAGGTGTGCCAAAACCCGGCGGCGCCACTATCTGCAAAAAACGTGAGCGGGGGGGGGGGGGCGGAAATCAACCCCCCCTGCAGTGCGCGGGTTAACCCGCGAGTTACTGGGGGGCTATTTTTTGTCCCCCCCCCCTCCCGTTATTTTGCAATAACTCCCAAACGAACACAGCTATCGTCACCAAACTTGCAGTACCTTCTCTCACATCAATTCTACACATGTTGGCAAAAGGAACAATATGAGGCTATGATGGGTCAACCGGTAATGACGTCAGAGTGACGTCATGTTCTTTCGTTTGTGTTGCAAAATAATGGTTTGCAGAAAACGCTGTTAAAGGTACGATATTTGAGATAAACTAAATTGTTTTAAATAAAATTACTGAAAATAGACTGTGCTATCAAACTGCCATCTCGGATTTTGAAGTTTTTTTTAATTCAAAATTTTGAGAAATCCAAAGACTTTTTTTGTTGTTTTTACAAAATTTCAAGAAAAAATCAGAATGATCCAAAAACCGGAATATATGTGATCGAGATGTATTCGGTGAATATGTGTACCAAATTTATAGTCGATATCTTTAAAAATGACTGAGTTATGACCTTTAAATGACAAAAATTGACCACTTCTCACAGCATTACTATGCATAAAAAACGCATTTCCATTTTTGCTTTTTACTTCTATTTATATGGAACAAACAATGTTCTAAGACCATTTTTCGCGTTCTAGACGAAAAACAAACCCATAAACATGTGTTACAACGCCTAATGACCGTAATCTGCAGTTTGACCTCGTGACCTCGGATGACCTTGACCTGACCCAAGATCATAAACAGCTTAGAAATGTACTTATAAGTGTCAGACTCACGAATCATACCGATTTATCGAAAGCGTATGCGTTTAATATCGCAATTTTGCGCGACAATTCCATCCATCGAGACCTTTTGACACGGTCAAACATTTTTTACTTGACCTGACCTGTGACATCATCAGGGACACCGAGGTCAACAATATTATGTTTCCCTTTATCAATTTCCCAGTGCTATTGAATTCCGTTTGAATTTTTACATTCGGTCCAGTAGTTCCGGAGATCAGAGGGGGGCAAAAAATAGCCCCCCCCCCAGTAAGTCGCGTAATGAAATATACCCCAGTAACTCGCGGGTTAAGCCCCACTCACCAGCTTCATATCTGCACGGTACGCTGAATTGTCTGTGTACACCACAGCTACCACGGGAGAGAGACTGATGCCTGACGCTGGGTCGGCCGGGCTTTATACAGCCCCGGTGCTGGCCGGCTGAGGGAGGGGCGGGGCCGACACACTGGGTCTCTGACTGTGACGTCACAAACACATAAACCGTCTGTGTTGTAACGGCCAGTGGGTACTGCCACGGGGGTAACCCAGTCACCCATCGGGCTGTGGTAAGACAGCTGTACGTACAACAGATCATTTGACATCCGATTTCATTGACCGCATCACAGACCACTATTTATAGTGGTCTGTGACCGCATCAATTGAATTTGACCCACCGCTATTGGTTTGAAGTTGGGAGGGCAGGTCGTCATAAACTGAACGAAATATGGGTAGGGCTTCGCATATTGGTTATTGGTTACGTGTTTTACAATGATGAAGCCAAATGATAGTGATAGTCACAATAGGAATTTGTTTCCGTCGGATGTGTCGACTGTTATTGCATGTGCTTAACCCGCGAGTTACTGGGGTATATTTCATAACGCGACTTACTGGGGGGGGGGGGGGGCTATTTCCCCCCCCCACCTCGGATCTCCGGAACTACTAGACTGAATGTAAAAATTCAAACGGCATTCGATAGCCCTGGGAAATTTATCGAGGGAAACATAATACTGTTGACCTCGGGGTCGCCGATGACGTCACAGGTCAGGTCAAGTACAAAATGTTTGACCGTGTTAAAAGGTCTCGATGGATGAAATTGTCGCGCAAAATTGCGATATTAAACGCATAGGCTGTCGATAAATCGGTATGATTCTTGTGTCTAGACACTTCTAAGTACCTTTCTAAGCTGTTTATGACCTTGGGTCAGGGCAAAGTCATCCGAGGTCACGTGGTCAAACTGCAGATTACGATCATTAGGCGTTGTAACACATGTTTATGGGTTTGTTTTTCGTCTAGAACGCGATAAAGGACCTTATAACATTGTTTGTTCCTTATAAATATAAGTAAAAAGCAAAAATGGAAATGCATTTTTTATGCATAGTAATGCTGTGAGAGGTGGTCGATTTTTGGCATTTAAAGGTCATACCTCAGTCATTTTTGAAGATATCGACTTCAAATTTGGTACACCAATTCACCGCACACGTCTCGATTACATATATTCCGGTTTTGAGATAATTCTGATTTTTTCTTGCAAATTTTGTAAAAACAAAAACAAATGTATTTGGATTTCTAAAAAATTGAATTAAAAACACTCAAAAATCCGAGATAGCAGTTTGATAGCCTGGTCTATTTTTAGTACTTTGACGTAAGACAATTTAGTTTATCTTAAACATCGTACCTTTCACAGCGTTTTCCGCAAACATTATTTTGCAACAAAAACCGAAGAACATGACGTCACTCTGACATCATTCCCGGTAATCATAACCTCATATTTTTCCTTTTGTCAACATGTGTAGAATTGATGTGAGAGAAGGTATTGCAAGTTTAGTGACGATACCGGTGTTCGTTTAGGAGTTATTGCAAAATAACGGGGGGGGGGGCAAAAAACAGCCCCCCCCCCCAGTAAGTCGCGGGTTACACGCACCCTGGAAGGGAAGGGCGAAATCCCCCCCCCCCCCCCCCCACCTCCGGTTTTTCGAGGATAGCGCAAAAATGGCGGCGCGCAGCGCCGCTGTTTTTTGCACACCTGTTTAGCAATCAAATTCCCGCATTATGTAAAAAATTTGACATCGGGTCATCTCAGGTAAGGTTACCAGACCAGGTCACGTGATGACTTCAACTCCCAAACGTTTGCAGTAGTATCACAGGTACAGTTTTAAGCTGATCGGTTTAGATTTTGCAGGATTTCATAAGGTCATAGATACCAACAATCTGTTAATCTTGGATTTATAATATGGGTGACCTAAGGTCAGGTAAATTTCGTGACCGCCAACACTGTTTTGTTAATAACTATCGACAAAATGAAGATAGATAAGAGAAAATTGTACCAATGTGTTTGTCTCGTCAAGAAATGTCTCCCAATATGCAGCATTACCAACTTGGGTCACCACTTGACCTTGACCTGAGGTCAAATTTCTCTGTTGACTTAACCCGGTCACCATGAATATTATTCGAAGCGTCTTGACGAGACAAACGCAATGGCGTAAACACTATTGCTTTATCTTAGTTAGATCGAAAGTTATTTGCCAACAACTATTTTGAGATTTTTTAAAAAATAGCCTTTTTGACATTTGATGACCTCTCGAGCCTAAACTATTGACCTGAGTTCAAATCTGAGGACACATATGTCGATTGCATTTTGCAAAGGCTTTCGATTGATTTTTTCAGTTTGCTGCTAACTATCATAGTTCCCGAGATATTTGCGAGGTGTTCGAAGCGAAGTTTTGAAAACTTGAAAATCCGACCCTTGATGACCTCTGGTGACCTCAATATTGACCTGATGAAAAAATGAGCAAAATACTTTCGAAAAAACTCGTCTCGAGCTATCTGACATTGTTTTTTTCTTGGCGCTACGTTGCGTGGTTTTCGAGATCATAGGGGGAGGCGAAAGCCCCCCCCCCCCCTCCAGGGCGTGTCATTATCAGAGGACCTCCAGGGCGCATGTTAACACGCACCCTGGAGAGCCTCTGATAATTTCACGCCCTGGAGGGGGACGGATTTCTCCCCCCCCCCCCCTAAGATCTCGAAAACCACGCAACGTGGCGACGAGCGAAAAAGGGCGTTAGATAGCTGGAGACAAACAAGGTCTATCGAAGGTATTTCGTTCTTTTTTAGGTCAGGTTAATATTGAGGTCACCAGAGGTCATCAAAGGTCAGATTTTTCGGTTTTAGGACTTTGCTCCAGAAACCCCCAAATATCTCGGGAACTATAGCTCGGGTCTTCTGCTAACAAGTCCTTAGATACAAGGTTCAAGCGTTCAGATTAGCGAATAGCGGAGGGGGAGCATGAACAATTAGCCATTGGGTGCTCTATTGGAATAGTGTGCAATGGAATTTGTTGTAAATGTTTTGTTTGCCTGGAATAGGGTTGATAGTTAATTCAGCCTTTTTGGCTCGCTGGTATTGCAATATCCTAATTATCCAACGACCAACATCCGTGCTAAAAGAATACGTTTGATACGGAGGAACATCGAGGGGATCGACCCATCAAAGGGCATCGGGTCATCGTGGCCTGGGGCCTAGGGGGATATAGCCCCTCCAGGAGGTTAACCGAAGTCGGCCTGAAGGGGTCCTTGGTTGACCTGACGAGCCCTCGATCAGCCTGAGCGGGCCTCGTTTGGCCTGGAGAGGAGGTTAGTCGGCCTGAGGATGCACTCCACCGACTTGAATGAGTCCTTCGTCCGCCGGAGGGGGTCCCAGTCGGCCTGGGGAGCCATTGTTCTGCCTGAGGGTTCCTGGCCTGAGGTGGCCTCAGTGAGCCTGATCGACCTGAGGGGGCCCTCGGTCGACTAGGGGGGACCTGGTTGACTACTCTGACATTGGCTTGGGGGGAGTAGGGGGGGGGGGGGGGGGGGGGGGTCGCCCCCCTGACGAACTTTCGCTAAAGCTCAAAAATTAATAGCGCTATGGACATGAAACTGCATGCACCTTCTACATCCATTTGACGTCTTCTGTGCAAAAAATAAGGTAGTTTCGTTGATTTTGTTTAGATATAGCGAATTTAGTGACGTCACTACACACGAGTTTGACCCCAAAATCAGCTAAACTTTAGCAGCCCCTTACAAATGCCATATTTTGAGCAAAATGCAATCGAAAAACGTAACAAGATAGTAAATAGTAAGGGATACCAACTAGCTATCTCTGATTTTTGACAAATTTGTTTTTTTAGCCCCCAAACAAACATTTTTTTAAATGCCCGCAAAAAAATCAAACATATGAAAAACAGAAGATATGTCGAAGAACCGATGTGGAGAAAACCCAAACCAAATTTAAAATCAACATCTTTATTTTTGACTGACTTAAGGCTCTCTATGTATGATGTATCCCTATGTATGATATCATTGATATGTATCCTATGTATGTATGTATGCTCCCTATGTATGATGTTATGGCTCCCTATGTATGTATGATGATGTATGTATGTATTGATCCATGGCTCCTTGCGTCCCCCCCCCCTGGATCCGCCCCTGGAGGGGAAGCTTATTTTAGCGAGTGTTCGTGGACTCTTTTTTTGGCTAATCTTCTTCGCTATCGCCCAGCAGGCTAGTAGCTACCCCCTTCTATGATATATTTCCAAAAACCTACTTAGCATAGATTATATAGAGTTATTCAACCACTGAAATGTTACCAAGCATGCTGCTGTAACACTCATTAATACTAGTGCGGATCCATCTTTGTGATCGGTTTTGGGTCCGGGGAAAACCGTAGCCATACATATATGCATACATACATGTGTATGCATACATACCGAGGGGGCATACCCCTCTATCATTGCACGTGCAGGTGCACATGCAGGTATTGACCACAATTCGTTTGAAAACACCGACCATCGTCATTGTAAGTAGGGATGCACCAGCCCACCGAATTACAGCACGCTGTAAGGCTTCGTTTCGCCGCAATGGTGGAGGGGGCACCTGGAGGGCACCCCGTGCACGTGCAAGCCTTCGCCCCGATTCGGTAAAAAAAAAACGGTTGAAATTGCCATAGTACGTGCTGATGCATCGGCGTATCAAATTGGAGCCCTCTAGAAGGCGTAGTTCACCAGCAATGACAGAGGGGCACCAAGAGGTACACCCGTTGCACGTGCCAGGGACACCTCTGGGGGCCACTGTAATCCCTCAAAATGGAGGCGCTGTGTGTCAGCGCACAATCGAGGTCCATTATCGCTTCAACTCTGGGCGTCTGGCGGGCGTAAGCGGTCATTCCTAAAAGAGGGATGTAAACGGCTTGCACGTGCACTGCAAGCGCATCCTGCACCCCAGCACCCCGACTCGTAGGGCACCGGAAAACACTCGCCGATCTCTATCGGTTACCCAAATTTGGTGTCGCTACATCAGAATTTCCCGAAATCCGAGGACCCCGCGTGCGTACAGGTGGCCCCTGGGGCTTTCGTTTGCCCACTCAGGGTCGGCAACCCCACCGGATTTTCCGCACACATGTGGACTACCCGCCCACCGAATTTGGTCGCCCTGCGTCCACTGGTATGGGCGGCATGTCTGGGCAAATGGATTTTGCAGTGGCTCATGTGGCGATATGTGCCCAGGCACGTAGCCAAGGGAGGGGGGAGCGGCGGGGGCGGCGGGGGCGCCTTTCGAAAGGAAAAAAACAGCATATGGTTGATAAGTTCCCGGGGGAAACGATAGCTTGCAAAGTACAGGCGAAGGCAACATGTGTCTCGTCTTCCTTACTGCCGAGTACTTTTGCGATGCTTTGAAATCAACATATTCATTGTCTCGTTTATTACAACATTTCAGTCACGCACTAAATACTCATTCTCACAGCCTCACAATCACACCACAGTTGTCACATGTACATCACTCTTGGCGGTTTGCAATACATTATCATACTCAGTTGTAACGCTGCGGGGCAGGGGCAGGAGCCATGGCCTGAATCCGAGCTGTTATTGTTATTGGTACCTAAGTGTGTGCTAATTATGTGAATGAAAGTGGTCATTTGTGCGATATCGACTTCAAATTTGTTTTGCATATTCATCGCACATATCGCTATCGTATATGTTTTTTAGATTTTCTGTTCTTTATTGATAAAATATATACAAAATAACGAAATTTCAAAACTCGTAATTTCAGAGAAAAACTTATTAAAATCAGAACATTCGTATGCATGTATATATGTATGTGACATGTCCGTTTCATTTGATGATCCACTGATCGGCAACGGCGAGAGCTGTGGTGACGATTTTTTCACCCAAAATCAGACCTGTGCAACCATTGCATATGATACAGTTTGGAGCACGTGCGACGTCTGTTACACTCTGAGGGGCGCATCTCTTTGCGTCTTGGAGGCTGCGGCCGCTGCTGTCAGAGCTGCTCCACGAGCTCTCAGCTCACTTAGTTCGCTTGCAATTCTGAGTATTTCAAGTGAGGAGCTCCAATATTGGTGATTCGAGAGAAAAAAACGTTTGGCATCAGTAAGGCACACGGATCAGCAAAGTTTAAGTTTTAATTTATGGGAGATGACATGATTATGAAAGCCGGATACGAGTTATACCTGTGTAAAAATACAGGGAGCCTGGACCTGGTTGCAGGAAAAGATACGTCAATTTAAATGGACCAGGATACGGGAACGTGATACGGAAAAAGATATGGGAACAGGATACGGGGACAGGATACGGGAACAGGATACGGGAACAGGATACGGAAACAGGATACGGGAACAGGATACGGGAACAGGATACGGGAACAGGAAACGGGAACAGGATACGGGAACAGCATACGGGAACAGAATACGAGAACAGGATACGGGAACAGGATACGGGAACAGGATACGGGAAAAGGATACGGGCACAGGATACGGGAACAGGATACGGGAACAGGATACGGGAACAGGATACGGCAACAGGATACGGCAACAGGATACGGGAACAGGATACGGGAGCAGGATACGGGAACAGGATACGGGAACAAGATACGGGAACAGGATACGGGAACAGGATACGGGAACAAGATACGGGAACAGGATACGGGAACATGATACAGGATACGAGATACGGGATACGGGATACGGGATACGGGATACGGGATACGGGATACGGGATACGGGATACGGGATACGGGATACGGGATACAGGATACGGGATACGGGATACGAGATACGGGATACGGGATACGGGTTACGGGAGACGGGAGACGGGAGACGGGAGACGGGATACGGGATACGGGATACGGGATAAGGGATAAGGGATAAGGGATAAGGGATAAGGGATAAGGGATAAGGGATAAGGGATAAGGGATACGGGATAGTGGATACGGGATACGGGATGCGAGATACGGGATACTGGATACGGGATACGAGTTATGAGACACGAGATACGAGATACGAGATACGAGATACGAGATACGAGATACGAGATACGAGATACGATATACGGAATACGGGATGCGGAATACGGGATACGCGATATGCGATACAGGATACGGGATACGGAATACGGGATACGGGATACGGGATACGGGATACGGGATACGGGATACGGAATACGGGATACGGGATACGGGATACGGGATACGGGATACGGGATACGGGATACGGGATACGGGATACGGGATACGGGATACGGGATACGGGATACAGGATACGGGATACGGGATACGGGAACGGATCATGAGACAGTGATATAGGAAGCATTACGGGATTCAAAATACGGGAGAGGGGAACGGGACACGAGAACAGGACACCAAAGCAATTACCATGCCCTAATGTTTGGTCTTCTTTGCTACCGAATGTTTTTTCCACGTTCTCAAAAAAGCAAAGTAATTAATTTGTTTATTGTAACATTGTATGTCGAAACACGCACTAAATACTCATTCTCACAGTCTCACAAACACATCAGCTGTCACACTTACGGCACTCGGGACACTCTGGACGCGCTATGATTTACCACTCTCTGTTGTAACGCTGTGGGACAGGGGCAGGGGCAGGGTAATAGGCAGGGGAATGGGCAGGGGAATGGGCAGGGGAATGGTCAGGGGAATGGGCAGGGGAATGGGCAGGGGAATGGGCAGGGGAATGGGCAGGGGAATGGGCAGGGGAATGGGCAGGGGAATGGACAGGGGAATGGGTAGGAGAATGGGCAGGGGAATTGACAGGGAAATGGGCAGGAGGGGAATGGGAAGGGGAATGGGCAGGGGAATGGGCAGGGGAATTGGCAGGGGAATGGGCAGGGGAATGGGCAGGGGAATGGGCAGGGGAATGGGCAGGGGAATGGGCAGGGGAATGGGCAGGGGAATGGGCAGGGGAATGGGCAGGGGAATGGGCAGGGGAATGGGCAGGGGAATGGACAGGGGAATGGGCAGGAGAATGGGCAGGGGAATTGACAGGGAAATGGGCAGGAGGGGAATGGGCAGGGGAATGGGCAGGGGAATGGGCAGGGGATTTGGCAGGGGAATGGGCAGGGGAATGGGCAGGGGAATGTGCAGGGGAATGGGCAGGGGAATGGGCAGGGGAATGGGCAGGGGAATGAGCAGGGGCAGGGGCACGGGCAGGGACAGGGGCATGGGCAGGGACAGGGGCAGGGGCAGGAGCTGGCCTGTACCGTGCTGGGGCGGGGGCGGGGCTGTAGCGAGAAGGTGCAGCAGTGGAGAGCGGCGCGGGACTGTAGCGGGCAGGGGCAGGGGAAGGATTGTGGCGTGCAGGGGCAGGAGTGGGGGCAGGGGAAGGATTGTAGCGAACAGGAGCAGCCGTGGGGAGCGGCGCCAGACTGTAGCGGGCAGGGGCAGGGGAAAGATTGTAGCGTGCAGGAGCAGGAGTGGGGGCAGGAACTGGGTTGTAGCGTGCAGGAGCAGGAGTAGGGGCGGGACTGTAGCGGACAGGGGCAGGTGAAGGATAGTAGCGTGCAGGAGTAGGGACAGGGGCGGGGCTGTAGCGTGCAGGGGCAGCGGCAGGGACAGGAGCTGGCCTGTACTGTGCTGGGGCGGGGGCGGGGTTGTAGCGTGCCGGGGCCGGAGCCTGTCGGTAGCTCTGCTCTCCCTGGTACACCTGTGGCACCACCGGCACCGGGTACTCAGTCGGCACCGGCGTCGGCAGCACGTCGCTCACCGGCTGGTAGCCGTTCTCGTCGGCGGTGAAGGTCAGCTGCACGGCGTTGCCATAGTCGTCCGTGTAGCTCCAGCCACCCTGCCGGACGTAGCCGCCGCTCGGCTGGCCGTACTGGCCTTCCGACTGGCCGTAGTCGGCCTTGGGCTGGCCCGTCTCGTCGCGCTCGATGCCGTTCTCGGTCTGGAAGCTGAAGCGGTACGTGCCGTCTCCCGGGTGGACGTCCTCCTGACTGAGGATCTTGATGACGGGCTGGGCGGAGGAAGCCTGCTGCTGGTAGGAGGCCGGCTGCTGATAGGAGGCCGGCTGCTGGTAGGAGGCCGGCTGCTGGTAGGAGGTCGGCTGCACCGAACCGCCGGCACTCACCGCCACCGCCAGACAGCACACCAACAACTGGAAATAACAACAAAATATTTCAATAGTTTTGTCTGCTCTGGTGAAGTGAAGTGAACTTGTTAGTAAAATTACAAAATACAACCAGCAACGGAATGATTTTACATTTGCAATGGCAGGCGAATGGAAGCAGGCCGATTAAGCTGTTACTACGTCAACTTTCATCATTATACATACTTGTGTGTCTCTTCATGTACAACAGCCATACATGCCCCAAAGAGAGTAGGTACGTCATTCGAAGTACTATTCACACGAAGATGATTTAGGTAAACCCCACTCACCAGCTTCATATCTGCACGGTACGCTGAGTTGCCTGTGTACACCACAGCTACCACGGGAGAGAGACTGATGCCTGACGCTGGGTCGGGCGGGCTTTATACAGCCCCGGTGCTGGCCGGCTGAGGGAAGGGCGGGGCCGACACCTGGGTCTCTGAGTGTAATCTTCATGAGCGAAAGTCAGGTTATAAGGAAAGGTAAGGTCAAAGTCAGGTCACAAAGTTTAATATTGTCAAAAGGTGCACACTGCACTTAACCCGCGACTTACTTGGGGGGGGGGGGGGTAATCCCCCCCCCCCTTCCTGTTATTTTGAAATAAATCATAAACAAACACCGGTATCCACCGGTGTTTGTAAAACACCGGAAAAATATAAGGTTATGATAGGTCAACCGGGAATAGCGTCAGAGTGACGTCATTTTCTTCGGTTTTTGTTGCAAAATAATGGTTTGCGGAAAACACTGTCAAAGGTACAATCTTTGAGATAAACTCAATTGTCTTAACCCGCGCGGCGCTGGGGGGTAAATTTTACCCCCCCTCCCGGATTTTCTCCATAACTTATAAACTATGACAGATATTGAAATGAAACTTTCGGTACCTTATGGTACATCAATTCTACATCTTGTGTTACAATTTTTGTTTTTATTCGTGAAAATTTTGAGGAGATAATGACGTTTTAGTGACGTCATGTCATGTCATTTTTGGTGAAAAAACGTGAAATGTTTGAAAAATCGTAGAAAATAGCGTGTTGATGAAAATCGCAAATAAAAGGCGTGAGAAGAAAGCAAATAACATTGTCTTTAACATGGCTGTCTCAGATGTTCAAAATTTTGGTTTTTTGACCCCCAAAAATGCAAAACACTGATTTTTGGGGAAGAATTTCCACCAAAGTTTTTTGTGTGAAGATTTTCAAAAAACCGGAAGATATATTAGAGAACCGAGTATGAACGATGTTCAAACCAAATTTCAAAGCAATTTCTTTATTTTTGACTGACTTATGGCTCTCTAAGAATAAGTAACTCATGACGTCATTTTCTTTTATTGCGTTTTTTTGCTTTTACTGACCAGATACAGACAAATAAATGCCACCACTGTATTTCGAAGACAAAACTAGTCTAGAAACATGCAATGTTTATTTAGATTAATCAATTTCAAATTTTGACCTTATTGTGACCTGACCTTGACCTGAGGGCGATTATATGGTGTCAAGCTGTGAAAATGGCTGCTTCTATCGAATTATAAGTGTAAAATAACCCATACAACATGTGTCGCATGGTTTTCGTAGACCTGTGACCTTTTGTGACCTGACCTTGACCTTGACCTTTGCTTAAAATTTCACTTTTACTTATGCAGGAGATGCATTATACATTTGGGAGCACTTTGTGAGATAATAGTTGTAATACAAGGCTTTGGATGGAAAGTATAGCCCAAAAACCCAAATACTTATATTTTGACACTTGACCTGACCGTGACCTGACATGTGACCTTATGTTAATATTTTCGGGCATGCGTTAGATTCTTCTCACTGAGAGCTTTTGAACCCCGCCTTGCGCATCTCGCTGCGGTTATTGGTTCGGAAGATACGAGGGGGGGTAAAATTTACCCCCCAGCGCCGCACGTTCGGATGGAGACCCCATAACCCGCAGCGCCGCGCGGGTTAAATCAAATTACTGACAATAGACCGTGCTATCAAACCGCTGTCTCGGATTTTTTAAGGTTTTTTTATTCAAAATTTTGAGAAATCCAAATACATTTTGTTTAGTTTTTACAATATTTTACAGAAAAAAAAAATCAGAAATATCCAAAAACAGGAATATATGTGATCGAGACGTGTGCGGTGAATATGTGTACCAAATTTGAAATCGATATTTTCAAAAATGACTGACTTATGATCTTTAAATGATAAATATCGACCACCTCTGACAGCATTACTATGCATAAAAATGCCTTTCCGTTTTTGCTTTTTACTTCTATTTATATGGAACAAGCAATGTTCTAAGGTCATTTGTCTCGTTATAGACGAAAAACAAACCCATACACATGTGTTACAACGCCTAATGACCGTAATCTGCAGTTTGACCTCGTGACCTCGGATGACCTTGACCTGACCCAATGTCATAAATAGCTTAGAAAGGTACTTAGAAGTGTCAGACACACGAATCATACCGATTTATCGACAACTTATCCCGCGCACTGCAGGGGCTTTGCGCTGAACACGAACTGCAGGGGGGTTGATTTCTGCCACCCCCCCTTGAGATCTCGAAAACTACGCAACGTAGCGAGAAGCGGAAGAAAGCATTTGATAGGTTCATACATGTTCTATCGAAAGTATTTCAGTGTTTTTTTAAGTCAGGTCAAAATTGAGGTCACTAGAGGTCATCAAAGGTCAAATTTTCCAGTTTTTCCTGTTTTAGGACATCGCTCCAGAAATTCCCATATATTTCAGAAACGATTATAGTTAGAAAAAAAACGGAAAAACGCCAGCCAGTGAAATGTTTAATCGCTTAGGTGTCCTCAGATTTGATCTCAGGTCAATATTTGAGGCTCCAGAGGTCAAAAGGAAAAAAGAATGTCGTTTTTTTGCTAAATCGTTTTTTGCTATTAACTTTTTACTTAATAAAGATAACGGAAAACTATTTACGCCATTGTGTTTATCTTGTCAAGGCGCTTTGATATATATATATGATATATATGGTGACCTTGTTAAGTCAACTTAACAATTTGGCCTAAGGTCAAGGTCAAGTGGTGACCCAAGTAAGGCATGTTGCATATGGGAAGACGTGTCTCGACGAGAAAAACACATTGATGTCTGTTTTACTTCTCTATCTTCATTATGTCGAGAGTTATTGACACAAAAGTGATGGTGTCCTCGAATGACCTCAAATGACCCAATAGGGGTCACTAAACAAAACTTACACTTGGATCATCAAGAATATCTTATAATAACATGATCCAGAAGTAATTGGACTAGTACCATGCATATCCTTGAAATAGGAAGGATTTGTATATTTCCCCATTGACCTATTATGGGGAGGTTCCTAAATTGACCTGACCTTAGGTCACCAATATCAAAATTCCGAGTTAAAATAATTGTAAGTACTGATGCCCTCATGATATCCTGTAATTTTCAACCTGATCGGTTAAGAACTCTGGCTTTTGCACAACTGCAAACATTTTTGGTGGTGGGGTCACGACCTGGTCTGGTGACCTGACCTGAGATGACCCGAGCATATTTTTTTTTCTCAAAGTGTGCGCAATTGATGTCCTAACAGGTGTATCAAAACCCGGTGGCGCTGCGCGCCGCCGTTTTTTCCCTATCTTTGAAAAACCTGAGGGGGGGGGGCGGAAATCAACCCCCCTTGCAGTGCGCGGGTTTTGCGTTTAATATGGCAATTTTGCGCGACAATTCCATTCATCGAGACCTTTTGACACTGTCAAACATTTTGTACTTGACCTGACCTGTGACGTAATTGGTGACCCCGAGGTCAACAATATTATGTTTCCCTCGATAAATTTCACAGGGATATCGAATGCCGTTTGACCTTTTACATTCGGTCCAGTAGTTCCGGAGATCCGAGGGGTGGAAGAAAAAAACCCAGTAAGTCGCGTTATGAAATATACCCCAGTAACTCGCGGGTTAACCCTCGCCCTACGAGGCTGCTTGGGAGGTGAAGCACGCACGTGGTAGTGCGGCTGCTTACTCTCCACGTGCAGCGGCGGCTGCAGGTCAACAATATTATATGTCATTATATGTCCGGCAGCCCCGGCAGGGAACGCGGCCGGCGTGCGGGCCGCGGTCGGTCGCGGGCCTGCCGGCAGTGCAGTCAGATCGTTAGTACGAAGGTCACGGCGGTTCCGACGACACTCACTCCCATACTCGTCACGAACAATGTAGGACCGAGGACTATGTTCAACCAACACCACGCTTTTACGCCACGGGCGACGATCTGCGCCACCTGTTGGCCTGAAAAAGACACGGTCGCCATGGTGCAGAGCGGAAAGATCATGAGCACGCTTGTCATACGATGTCTTCTGCCTCCCCTGCTCTCGCTGGAGACGCCTGTGGAGCTCGTCAGTACACCACTCGGGCTGAAGACACTCAGGTCGAGCGGGTAGAAGGGAACGCGTCCGCCGACCCAAGAGGAGCTGGGCTGGGCTGGCGTCGACTCCCTGCCGCGGAGTATTCCTGATCTCGAGGAGCGCCAGGTACGCGTCTTCGCCGGTCTCGGCCGTCTTCTGTAGCATCCTCTTCGCAGCTTTTACAGCGCTCTCCGCCATTCCGTTGCTCTGGCTGTATCCTGGGGACGACGTGACACACTCTACTCCCCACGATCTGCAGAACTGATGGAACGGCTCAGATGAGAACGGTGTTCCATTATCTGACATGATCTGTTCCGGGACACCGTAACGAGCGAAATGTGCCTTTAACTTTTGAACGACATTCGTTGTTGTGTACGACGTTAGAAGATCAATTTCGAAGAAGTTGCTCCAGTAATCAACCGTGATGAGGTAAGTACGACCGGAAGTTGTAAACAGATCGACACCGACCTTTTGCCATGGACGAGTACCTTTATCGTGTTGCATCAGCAGCTCACGCTGAGGCTGATTGGCATGCCTCAGACAGACGTCGCAGGAGGCTGCCAGCTGTTTGACCTCTGATGCCAGGCCTGGCCAGTAGATGAGTTCTTGAGCACGGTGCATCATACTGTCAAAACCAAGGTGGCCAGCGTGTAGGGACGCTTTTACAGACTTTCTCATGGCGCGGGGAATGACAATCCTCTCAGCCTTCAGAATTATGCCATCCTCCACAGACAGGGTGTCACGGACATGGTAGAGGCTGCTCATCTCACCAACTGACGCTGCCAGAACAGACCTATCAGGCCATCCCTCTCTGACGGCTCTCAATACAGGCACTAGGTCTGGGTCTGCAGCCGTCGCCTGCCGGATCTCCTGCAGTTTGCTGTCTGAGATTGGCAGGTGTAGTAGCGCGTTCACTGTAACAAAACGCGAGTCATCTGCAGGCTGACGTGGATCAGGAGCTCTGGAAAGAGTGTCTGCCAACAGGAGCTGCGGACCTGGGGTGTACACAACACTGTAGTCGTACCTTAGCAGCCGAAGTAGCATCGCTTGCAAGCGTTTTGGAGCGTTACACAGTGGCTTGCGTACAATAACTTCAAGCGGCTTGTGGTCACTTACAACAGTCACGGGTCGGCCAAATGTGAACTGATCAAATCTCTCTAGCCCATAGACCATTGCTAGACACTCCTTTTCCACCTGAGCGTACCTTTTCTCAGCATCTGAGAGAGAGAGAGCGAGATGCATAGGCGACAGGTTTGCCCTCCTGCATCAGATCAGCGCCCAGAGCATGCTGCGAAGCATCTACCTGTACAGAGAGAGGCAGACTGGGCTGGTAATGAGCAAGCACTGGATCATCACATACAGCTCTTTTTACCTTCTCAAAGGCCTCCTGATGCGTGGAACTCCATGTCCACTGCGTGTTCTTCTGAGTTAGCTCCCGCAGTGGCGCCTGCACCTCAGACAGCTGCGGAAGAAACTTTGCGAGGTACTGAGTCATGCCACAGAACCTGCGGAGCTCGTGCACATCCTGTGGAGCCGGCATGTTCATCACAGCAGACTTTTCTCGGGGTCAACACACACACTTTTAGCAGAGATGACGTGTCCTAGGAAGATGAAACTGTCTGCATAGAATTCACACTTTTTGAGGTTCAGACGGATACCTTGATCTGCACAACGCTGCAGGAGAGCAGACAGGTTTATGTCGTGCTCAGATCGGTTACGGCCAGTCACAACAATGTCATCAGCCACACAGATGAGACCTGGAAGACCATCCAGAGCTTGGTGGAGGCTGCGCTGAAACTGCCGACTTGAGACTGAGAGACCAAACGGAAGTCTCCGCCACACATACCGCCCGAAAGGCGTGCTCATAGCAGTCAAACGAGAAGACTCTTCATCCAGTGGGAGATGCCAGAATGCATCAGCTACATCCAGTTTAGAGAACACTTGAGCACCAGACAGGGAAGGAAGAACATCCTCAAATGTGGGTAACATGTAGCGCTCTCTAACCAGAGCCTGGTTCAGAGCCTGAGGATCTATGCAAATCCTTAACTCGTCTGTTTTCTTCATGGCCACTGCCATCTGGCTCACTCAGTGGGTCGGCTCTCGGCTCGGTTCCAGTACACCGAGAAGGCACAGACGATCCAGTTCAGCCTTGACCTTGTCCTGCACTGCCAACGGAATCTTTCTGGCGGGCACAGCTCGAGGTTTCACCGAGTCATCAACATACAAATGGACAACATTTTTCAGCTTACCAGGCACTTCTCTATCAAACACTTCACTGTGCTCAGTAACAGAAGCTGGCACAGACTTCACCGACTGTACAATGTTTTGCGAGTTGACAGTGATCAGGTGCAATGATTGAATGGACTGAACACCTAGCAGCGGTGACAGACTATCATCGACTATCACAAAATCCACACTCTGCACTTCACCTGTGGCTGGGTTGGTGACTTTACAGGTAGACCTCCCGACTGGCTGGTGGATCGACCCATTCCACATCTTCAGAGTAGTTGTTGTGGGCTGGATCTCTGCTTCAGACACGAACCGCTGTGGCAGAAGATTCACAGCAGCCCCAGAGTCCAACTGAAATCTGACTGGCTGTTGCTCCACGTTCAGTGTGGCTGTCAACAACATCTGATCATTGGCAGTCACAGCACCAATCAAAACAGGACTCTCTGCATCAGGCCCATGCTCATCCATGTGTACATTCTCTTCAGACACACAGTGTACTCTCCTGCCTTTTTCAGTACATTTGGCACTTCTAGAGAAATGATTTCTTTGACCACATGCCATACACACCTTGCCATATGCTGGGCACAGCTCTCTTCTAAGCACATGTCGAGAGCAGCAAAACAAACAGACACGTTGAGTAGTTGTGGCAAAAGCTGGCCTTGGATGAACAGGCTGAGTTGCTTTACCTGGACGAACAGAGTTTACCTGAGGCGTAGCTCCCTCCATCTTAACAACCTGCCACGAGACTCTTCAGCAGCACGGATGATGTCAAGACATTTGTCCAGGCTCAGGTCTGCTTCCCTTAAAAGCCTCTCCTTGATGCGCTGGTCTTTGATTGAGAAAACAATCTTGTCACGGATGAGGTTCTCTTCGCCTTGGAAGTTGCATCCTCTGGCCCTGGTTCGGAGTTCAGATACAGCAAGGTCAATAGTGCCAAAAGACATCACATCCACAGACCAAAACCTGTGTCGCTCAAATACTTCATTTTTCTTTGGCATAGAGAACTCTCTGAACTTTGATAAGATGACTTGTGGATCATCTTCATCCTCATCTGCAGCAAACACAAAATTGTTGGCAAGCTCCACAGCTAACTCTCCTGCTAAGTTCAGGAGTATGGCTTTACGTTGGGCCTTTGGCTTGTTCAGTAACCCAGCAGCAGTTACATATATTTCATAGTTTTTCTCCCAGCGGCGAAATGTGTCAGCCAAATTGCCCTTAGAGTGAATATCAAGAGGCGGCGGTGGACGAAAATCAGAGCTAATGTTTCCGACACTTCTGACACCATGTGTCAGAAGTGTCGTGTAAAGTGTAAAGCCTGACAGCCCCCCCCCCCCCCCCTGAGGTTTTTCTTGAATAACTTTTTCCACATGCGGTGCATCTTGCTGAAATTTTTGGTAGCTGAGTTTACAACAATTATACGTAGGCTGTGATTTTTTTTTTTTTGGTGGAGTAGTTTGGGAGATATCATGTTTTGATGACGTCATGTTGGTAAAAAAAAACTAAATATTTTAAAAATGGTAGAAAACAGTTTTAAAACAAATTGCAAACGCACTTCACCAAAGATACAAACTGGCATTCTCTTTAAAATGGCGATCTCGGATTGTAAAATTTTGGGTTTTTCAACCCTAAAATAAAATAAAAAACAGTACAAAAAAAAATCCCTCAAAATCAAAATCTTCAAAGATATTAGAAAAACCGGAATATATGTGAGAGAACTGAGTATGGACAATACCCATACCAAATTTCAAAGCAATATCTTCATTTTTGACTGAGTGATGGCTCTCTCCTGGTTGCCATGGAGAACGAAAGCGATACTAGCGCTACTAGCGGTAAGAATATAGAGTGATGTGTAAGAAACTTTGACTGATGTGTAAGAAAAGTGTAAGAAACTGATGACTTCATTTTTAAAATAACGTTTTATGACTTTTGTTGACAAGATACGAACAAATAATTTGACCTTTTTTGGTATTACTGAGCCAAACCTGGTCTAGGAACATGCCTTTTTATTTACATGTATCAATTTCTAATTTTGAGGTTTTCTGAAGAGCAAAATCGCTGTTCTGGACGTGGTAGATCCGAGGTCATTCACTTGACCTGGAAGGTCCCCCGTTTACCGGAAACCTAAAAATCGCGGACTGATAGATTTATCTCATGACAGGCAACATGCTGATTCTTACCGCATTGTTCTAAATTGCTTGGTTTGGAAGTTAACAGGGGGTTTGTCTGCCCCCCCCCCCCCCGTTGGGCGAAGGTGAAAAAGCTACCTTAGGGCGAGGGTTAACGCCCGACCACATTTAACCCCTTTTCGTTCAGAATATAGCAAAATGGTAAAAGAAACATTGTAGCAAAGGCTTGTAGCTATCTGTTCCAGAAGCAGATTTAAAATATATACCATAGATTACGATCCAGCTTTGTCTGAAAATCATCGATTTAACATGGGAACCCTATGGTGTAGTAAGTTTTTAACGCCCAAACGTCCGAGTGCTGTCAACCGTTACTGGTAGGGGTTGCCTTGACGCATCGTCGCAATCGGCGCAATCTCAAAACGTGCATGATGTACGTTGAGGAGGCAGAATGGTTTCTGTTTTATGCCACATTTATTAAAAAAATACTATACAGTCCCTACTTTTTTAGCTCTTACAGTAATGATTTGAAGAAAAGTGTCATCAGGATGGATGAGGTGAGACTATACAGCTTGCCACCAACATTTTAATGTTTTCAATTGGATTCAGATTAGGATATTTGGGAGCCAACTATGAAATTGAGGGGCTGCTCAGTCCTCACTCCTCAGTTCATTATCAGTCCTGGTTAATCTCTATCTCTATCTCTATCTCTATATTATTAATTATAACATGTCCGTCCGTCCACCGTACGAGTGTCATCCCTAACAACTCCTAATAACTCGGTGCCGGTTTCGGTCAGGTGCGCGAAAATTGGCACGCAGGTCCGGTGGTACAGTCCCATCATCGTATTACAATTTGGCATGGATTCGACAGCGGGCTCGGCCGCAGCACGCGCCAAAGGGGTCCGGGGCAGGCCTAGACCGTCTGCGGATGACCAGCACGTGCTCTCCGCTCAGATTGTTCGCTCACAAAACTGAGCGCTTCAAACAAATTTCAAGTGCAGAGCTGTGACGTCAGAGCAAAAATATCTAGAGCATCTGCCCGGCGGGAGTGCAATGAGATGAGCGCTGTTCGGACGCACGCCAGCGGCCGCTAGTAGCGCTAGTATCGCTTTCGTTCTCCATGGCAACCAGGCATCAGCCAAGGAAAAGCCAGAAAGGGATACGTCACGATAGGAACCGTGGAGCCTGCCGAGAGGCTATCTCTGCTAGTGGAAAATCGCAGAAGCGCCGAAAGCGCTAGCGGATGTGTTTCAATAGTGCCGCATGAGACAAATCAAACTGAAATGAAAACAAACATGTGATATGCCCCTGAAGCAGAGTCTGGAAGTGCTTCTGTGAGTTCTGTCTGTTTCCTGCTGCGTCTGTTTCCGTGACGTAATTGTGACGTCGGCTAGCGAAAAGCGCTAGTAGCGTGTGCCGAGCAGCGCTATGATTCTGCATGCATATCGCCGATGATTTTTGCCAGCTCAATGACAATTAACGGCGAATCTGTTCCGTAAACAAAATAATACTTTTGCTTAGTACATGTAAAGTTGTATGCAGTAATGTGACTGATGTTTAGTACTGTTTGTGTCTTAATTTTGTCCAGCGCTGCTGTTCAAGTCTCTTTCATGAGATGCTAAGCCGATTTAAGTGTAACAAAGTTTTGTATTAAGGAAACCATACATTAACAAGAAATAACGTTATCGCTGTTGACATTGGGTGACCCGTCAGTGGTGAGTGGTGTTGCCCTCTGAAGTAATTATTATATATCGTCAGTGTTGCATAGGGAGGTGTTCGTTGACGACGTAAGGAGGTGAGTTGTAATGTGAATGGTGTTGTGTTATTGTTAACCCTATTCCCTGTGGGCGGCCAGAACTACGTTAACCTGCGGGGGGGGGCAGATTCTGCCCCCCCCCCCCAGAAATCTCGAGAACCGCTTGGTCGATTTCGATGGGGAAAACGCCATTCGATTCGTGATGACAAGATCTCTCTTTTTGGACCCTGATATTTTTGTTTTGTTAAACAATACGGGGCCAGGTGGCAAAAAGTCTGCAAATTTTGGGTGTTTTTTGAATGGTCATTGCGGCCATGTCGCTCGACCGATTGTCATGCTCCAAACGTTTTTGAGCTTCAAATGTACTGGTCTTTAATGTATATATAAAAATAGGCGTATTCAGGGAATGTGAAATGGGGGGGGATTTTCTGGGAAACAATATGTACTGTTCTTGATTGTTTGGGACGACATGAACGTCGCATGTGGGCATTATATGCTGTAATTTGTTAAATTTGATATATTGCGCATAGGCGGATCCAGAAATAAAACAGGGGGAGGGGGGGGGGGCACCATTCGCGTAACGCTTTCATCATCTTACTAATTTGAAGTTGGATCTAATTTGAGGGTAGATATCGCCTCCCATTTTTTTTTTATCCTGAGTACGACTCTGCCCAAAAAATATGTACAATCCCAGTATATATGATGCATATTGCATTTAAATTGTTTCTGACACATGTATTGCACTGCAAACCACGAAGGAAGTATACGCCGCAAAGCCGCATTCGTAACACCCTCCCCAAAACTGGAGCATGGAACCGCCTCTGCTGGACCGATTTTTTCAACATTGGGACAACACGAGCCATTTAATTTTGGGAAAAGTCACAAAGTTTCAGGCCGAATGGTTTAGAAGCAGCAAGTGAAAAATCACGGGGGGGGGGCAAAATCTGCCCCCCGCTGGGAATAGGGTTAACCGAACTGGGCTGTGATGCCGCTTCGAGATAGTCTGGGCAGTACGGGACGCGAGCGCCGCCACCCAGTGTCGGCGAGCATAACCGCATAACCACGAGCGGCGTGCCAGCCAGGGAAAGGCCGAAGCAAATGAACAATGTTGCGGAACGTGGGAACGAGTGGGGTACGGTAATGGGAACGGGGAAGTGGAACGTACCACGGGAATAGGCACAGGAACGGACACTATGACTAGCATGGGCACGGAAACGGGAACATGAACGGAACCGGAACTGGGTGTAGGAAGTAGGCACATAAGCGGGAACGGGCAGGAAAACGGGCATGCATGGTGTGTCAGATTGGGAAATAGCCGGTCGGGAATAGTTCGTCGGCCTACCAATAGATGGCTCTGACTGTCGTTATCGTTATCTCCGGAACCAATGTTCGCAGCGAGACGCGCAAGGCGGCATTCGAAAGCTCTTAATGAGGCGCATCTAAAGCGTACTCAAAGTTGTCAAATTGAGGTCATATATCAGGTCAAGGTCGGGTCAAAAGTTATAAATCGAGGCATTTGAGTTTATGAGCCATACTTTCCATCAAAAGCCTTTGATTGCGAACATGATCACCCAAAGTACTCCCAAAGGTATAATACACAACCCGCATAAGCATAAGCTAAAGTGAGATTGTTTGCAAAGGTCAAGGTCAAGGGCAGGTCATAAAAGGTCGCTATGCGAAGAAGATCCACGAAAGTCATGCGACACATGTTGCATGGGCTATTTTGCACGTATAATTCTATATTGATAGTCATTTACCATCTAACCTCATTTAAGTGAAGTTAGTGTCAAGCTCAGGGCAAGCTCAGGTCACATAAGTTCAAAATTTCAAATTGATCAACCTAAATACAAAAAAGCCATGTTTCTAGACCAGTTTTGTCTCAGAAATGCAGCGCTGAAATTTATGTGTCTGTATCTGGTCACTAAAAGCAAACAAACTCAGTTTCAAAATATGACGTCATGAGTTACTCATACTTTGGAGCCATAAGTCAGTCAAAAATAAAGATATTGCTTTAAAATTGGGTTTGGGTATTGTCCATATGTGGTTATCTAACATATATTCTGTTTTTTTAATGTTGGAAAATTTTGTTTTTGAGGGTATTTTTCCTTTTTTTAAGGGGGGAGGGGTCAACCCCCCCCCCCCCCCCCAATATCATGGTGTGTCAAAAGCGGAAATAGCCGGCGCCCCGCGCCGCCTCCCGAGCGTCGGCCGCCATAGGGAAATGGGCACTTTTTTGCATTGTTTTCGCTCTGATGACGCACTGAAACTAAAAACGCCTTAACTAGCTATGACACGCAATAGGAAGATGTATTAACTACGCTATAGAAACATTTCTGTACCTCTGTGACCAAAACTCGATCCGCCATTTTCATGTTTGTGAGTGATTGCACGGACAAATTAACATTGAACGCGGGTTTTTCTATGGATTTTTCCGACCTCGCAGCATTTTACCTTAATTTATTTCGTCAGGGTGGATTATTTCTCTTAACTAGCTATAAGGCGTTAAAGACAATTATTCAGTGCATATGATCATTCAAAAATAAATCACATCAGACTTAAACCCTATCCGCCATTTACAGTTGCATATCACGAATTAAATTAAAAAAATCTAGTGGAGCAAGTTGACTGGTTCCTATCTTAGCGAATGTGCACGTCTACTTCGTGACATTTTAAATTAAATCGTGCTAAATTTTATGCTATGCTGAGTATGGCACCTTTTTTGTAACTATTATTTTAATTTTTTTAAATAATTGATAAAAATGATGTTATGTGAAAAGTGAATGAGTAAATATTTCGGAGTTGAATACCGGAAAAGTTGACAGGGTTTTAATTTCGAGAATCCTTGTTAAAGCCTAGCCACGCTATTGCACCTTGGTGCTAAAAAGTGGCTTGAATGGGTGGAACAAACACAAACATCAAAAGATAGCAAATCAAAATGGCTACAAAATGGTTACCTCGGATTATATCATGGTGTGTCAGATTGGGAAATAGCCGGTCGGGAATAGTTCGTCGGCCTACCAATAGATGGCTCTGACTGTCGTTATCGTTATCTCCGGAACCAATGTTCGCAGCGAGACGCGCAAGGCGGCATTCGAAAGCTCTTAATGAGGCGCATCTAAAGCGTACTCAAAGTTGTCAAATTGAGGTCATATATCAGGTCAAGGTCGGGTCAAAAGTTATAAATCGAGGCATTTGAGTTTATGAGCCATACTTTCCATCAAAAGCCTTTGATTGCGTACATGATCACCCAAAGTACTCCCAAAGGTATAATACACAACCCGCATAAGCATAAGCTAAAGTGAGATTGTTTGCAAAGGTCAAGGTCAAGGGCAGGTCATAAAAGGTCGCTATGCGAAGAAGATCCACGAAAGTCATGCGACACATGTTGCATGGGCTATTTTGCACGTATAATTCTATATTGATAGTCATTTACCATCTAACCTCATTTAAGTGAAGTTAGTGTCAAGCTCAGGGCAAGCTCAGGTCACATAAGTTCAAAATTTCAAATTGATCAACCTAAATACAAAAAAGCCATGTTTCTAGACCAGTTTTGTCTCAGAAATGCAGCGCTGAAATTTATGTGTCTGTATCTGGTCACTAAAAGCAAACAAACTCAGTTTCAAAATATGACGTCATGAGTTACTCATACTTTGGAGCCATAAGTCAGTCAAAAATAAAGATATTGCTTTAAAATTGGGTTTGGGTATTGTCCATATGTGGTTATCTAACATATATTCTGTTTTTTTAATGTTGGAAAATTTAGTTTTTGAGGGTATTTTTCCTTTTTTAAGGGGGGGGGGGAGGGGTCAACCCCCCCAATATATAATCCGAGGTAACCATTTTGTAGCCATTTTGATTTGCTATCTTTTGATGTTTGTGTTTGTTCCACCCATTCAAGCCACTTTTTAGCACCAAGGTGCAATAGCGTGGCTAGGCTTTAACATAGATTCTCGAAATTAAAACCCTGTCAACTTTTCCGGTATTCAACTCCGAAATATTTACTCATTCACTTTTCACATAACATCATTTTTATCAATTATTTAAAAAAATTAAAATAATAGTTACAAAAAAGGTGCCATACTCAGCATAGCATAAAATTTAGCACGATTTAATTTAAAATGTCACGAAGTAGACGTGCACATTCGCTAAGATAGGAACCAGTCAACTTGCTCCACTAGATTTTTTTAATTTAATTCGTGATATGCAACTGTAAATGGCGGATAGGGTTTAAGTCTGATGTGATTTATTTTTGAATGATCATATGCACTGAATAATTGTCTTTAACGCCTTATAGCTAGTTAAGAGAAATAATCCACCCTGACGAAATAAATTAAGGTAAAATGCTGCGAGGTCGGAAAAATCCATAGAAAAACCCGCGTTCAATGTTAATTTGTCCGTGCAATCACTCACAAACATGAAAATGGCGGATCGAGTTTTGGTCACAGAGGTACAGAAATGTTTCTATAGCGTAGTTAATACATCTTCCTATTGCGTGTCATAGCTAGTTAAGGCGTTTTTAGTTTCAGTGCGTCATCAGAGCGAAAACAATGCAAAAAAGTGCCCATTTCCCTATGGCGGCCGACGCTCGGGAGGCGGCGCGGGGCGCCGGCTATTTCCGCTTTTGACACACCATGGTGTGTAGGAACATGCACGGGAACAGGCACGGGAACCAGCACGGGACTGGACACGGACACAGGAACAGGTTACGGTAACGGACCAGGGGAACGGGTAGCAGGGGAACGGGTAGGTAGAATAGGGGAACGGAAAGTGTCTGTCAACTACGGATGACATACTTCTGGCAATTAAACGGCTAAACTGTGCAGCGACTGTGAACGGCATGGGACTTGGGAGAACAAGGAGAACGGAACAAGGAACTGAACGAGAAAGGTGTTGCTTAGTACATGTAAAGTTGTATGCAGTAATGTGCCAGCCGTTTAGTGTTTATGTCTTAAGTTTGCCTTGCAGTTCTGTCCAAATCGCTTTCGTAACATATAAATTGGACCAGGAAATTAGCCGCGAACGAATCTGCTGGCTGTACAAATACATAGAAGTAATGTCAATACCTAAATAGGACTGGTTTTTGGGCAGCGAACACATTTGCTGGCCGTATCAATTAGCCGCCTTCTCAATGGCATGCTACATAAATTAGCTGGTTATATAAATTAGCCTGCTATATAAATTTGCTGGCTATATAAATAAATGGCCATATAAATTGCAGGCCTTCTAGTCCCCAACTTTAAATATGATATTTGATAGTCAGTGACATTAGCAATGGAAAATAGAAATTGAAATAATATATTTTGTTCTCACCTCACATTTGGCGAGGTATTTTGTTATTTTGTTATTTAATTTTGTGTTATATTAATATTGTTATTTTGTGTGTCTGACCACTACAGCAACAGATTAAGTTATATTCAAGGAACTGTTGCTTTTGGAAGTATGATTAAAACAAACTCAGCTAGACCACAGCTGTAGCCTCAGCCGTGGCCATGTTCTGGAGATTTTTCAGCCCATGGGCTGAAAAATCGGCTAATGGGGCGGGCTGCAGCCCGCCCCATTAGCCGCAGGGCACAGCCGTCCGTGGTGCTAGCCTCCCCGTGTATAACTCTACCGTATACTATATGTAAGAAATACAAGTTCAAGCGGTTGTCACGTATAAACAATGATGGAAACGGCGAGACTCCTCTCCAGTGCTCTCTTCATGCCTGGATGATGGAAACCAGGAGTCAGTCAAAAGTGCAAATATTTGTTTCCCGTTTAGTTTCCTGTGTAGTTCATACGTTGTTCCCTAATATATCCTATTTTTACTTTGCATTTACAATTCTGAGCTTGTGGGCATTTAATGTCTTGAATTTTTGCCGTGGTCAAAAACCAAACTGTTAAAAAAATAGAGATAGAGATAGTCATTTTTGCAGTCCATGTGATGTTCTATCATTTGAATTTTTAGTGTATTTTATTTCAAGTTTGGACTTCATTGTTGGTTCTATAAAAAATGGACGATTTTCTCAACAAGCACGTTACTAAATGGTAGTGGCGTTACTCAATTGACTGCACCTAAACCATTCACGAATTGCTTAATTTTTGCACAAATGATGTGACAATAATTTGAAAGGAGCACGAAGTTTCGCATTGACATCTATATTGTTTGTTTGTTTTTGGTAATTGCGAACGTTCGCCAGTGGAAGTATTTGCCCTATCACAGTCATTGACGTGGTAACCTGGAATGCTGAATGGCAATGCGGCTACAATGCGAAGCATTTGAAGTCCGTGATCCCTTACTTCTTTACATTTATGGAACCTTTTTGCCTTTCGAAAGGACAAAATATATGTGGTTGATAAATTCCCGGCGGGAAACGATAGCTTTCAAAGAACAGGCGAAGGCAAAATGTGTCTCGTCTTCCTTACTGCCGAATACTTTTACCATGCTGTCAAACCAACATATTCATTGTCTCGTTTATTACAACATTTCAGTCACGCACTAAATATTAATTCTCACAGCCTCACAAACACAGCACAGCTGTCACATATACGGCACTCTTGGCGCTTTGCGCGCTGTATACATTACCACTGTCAGTTGTAACGCTGCGGGGCAGGGGCAGGGGCAGGGGCAGGGGCAGGGGCAGGGGCAGGGGCAGGGGCAGGGGCAGGGGCAGGGGCAGGGGCAGGGGCAGGGGCAGGGGCAGGGGCAGGGCCAGGGCCAGGGGCAGGGCCAGGGGCAGGGGCAGGGGCAGGGGCAGGGGCAGGGGCAGGGGCAGGGTAGCTGGCAGGGGCAGGGCCAGGCCTGTAGCGAGCTGTTATTGTTATGGGTAAGTGTGTGGTAATTAGGCGAATGAAGGTGGTCATTTGTACGTTATCGGCTTCAAATTGTATTTGCATACTCGTCGTACACATCGCTATCGTATATGTTTTCCCGTGTGACACATTCTCTGTGGTGTCCGAAAGTTTGTGACAGACAGAAAGGTTTTTGCACCTCTGTGTGGAAACTTATGTACTTGATGGAAAACCATAATTTCCAAAGCCATGCCCAAAGATGTTTTGTCTTCCATGCTGCCGAATGTTTTTGCTACGTTCTCAAAAAAGCAAATTCATTGATTTGTTTATTGTAACATTTGATATCCAAACTCGACTCAATATACTCATTCTTACAACCTCACAGACACGCTACAACTTTCATATTTTCGGCACTCTTGACGCTTTGCGCGCTGGACACATTGTCACAATCAGTTGTAACGCTGCGGGGCAGGGGCGGGGTAGCGGGCAGGGGCAGGGGCAGGAGCTGTCCTGTACCGTGCTGGGGCGGGGGCGGGGCTGTAGCGGGCAGGGGCAGCGGCAGGGACAGGAGCTGGCCTGTACTGTGCTGGGGCGGGGGCGGGGCTGTAGCGGGCCGGGGACGCCGCGGGGGCCGGAGCCTGTCGGTAGCTCTGCTCTTCCTGGTACACCTGCGGCACCACCGGCACCGGGTACTCAGTCGGCACCGGCGTCGGCAGCACGTCGCTCACCGGCTGGTAGCCGTTCTCGTCGGCGGTGAAGGCCAGCCGCACGGCGTTGCCATAGCCGTCCGTGTAGCTCCAGCCACCCTGCTGGACGTAGCCGCCACTCGGCTGGCCGTACTGGCCGTCCGACTGGCCGTAGCCGGCTTTGGGCTGGCCCGTCTCGTCGCGCTCGATGCCGTTCTCGGTCTGGAAGCTGAAGCGGTACGTGCCGTCTCCCGGGTGGACGTCCTCCTGACTGAGGATCTTGATGACGGGCTGGGCGGAGGAAGCCTGCTGCTGGTAGGAGGCCGGCTGCTGGTAGGAGGCCGGCTGCTGGTAGGAGGCCGGCTGCTGATAGGAGGCCGGCTGCTGATAGGAGGCCGGCTGTACCGGACCATCGGCACTCACCACCACCGCCAGACAGCACACCAACAACTGGAAACAAAATAGGCAATGGTAATATTTTTTCCTTTCTTTCCTGATGAAATGACCCTGATAGGAAAATATTACAAGTCACAACCAGCAACGGATTGGCTCGGGATTTTGAATGGCCAAGTGAATGGAATGCAATAAAACAGATCGATCAAACTGTTTAAGGATCTTAGTGTGTCAATCCCAGCGTCGGCGCCACGCCCCCCCCCCCCCCCGTGGCGCCGAGCTTCTTTCAGCAGAGCTTCTTTCCCAAAACATGTCTGGGGGGCCGAGACCCCAGGATCGCTCCGGCCTGAGTCCGGCCCCACCAGATTCGCAGGATTTTAACATATAGCCCTTTGGGGCTGGCACCCTCTCACCCCTAGCTGCCCCCTTAAACTCCTGGCTGCCCCCCCCCCCCCCCCCTCCCCACTCAAAATTGTTTGGCGACGCCGCTAGTCTCTTCTTGTACGAAATTCATAAACGACAAAAAATAAGCACGTTATTATAAGCATTATCCATATGAATATTTAGGTAAACCCCACTCACCAGCTTCATATCTGCACGGTACGCTGAGTTCCCTGTGTACACCACAGCTACCACGGGAGAGAGACTGATGCCTGACGCTGGGTCGGCCGGGCTTTATACAGCCCCGGTGCTGGCCGGCTGAGGGAGGGGCGGGGCCGACACACTGGGTCTCTGACTGTGACGTCACAAACACAGAAACCGTCTGTGTTGTAACGGCGAGTGGGCACTGACACGGGAAACCCAGCCACCCCTCGGGCTGTGAGTGTCCGCGTTATTCTCCAATGAATGACGCTCTTGGAATGGCTTGGCCATGCATTATTGTTGTGTTAACTACAAAATGAAACTTGGGAGTGCTTTAAAAAATACTTTTTTGATACTTCGGTTTTCGTGTTTCATGGTATCTTCTAATGTTGGTCCTTTTACTCGTCACTCCTTGTATTCGTTTTGATCATTTTAGCATGGGGTTGACTTCTGAACTGCACTTTGCAAGTAAATAACATTACAAATGTTTGTCTGAGTAGTTTTTGTTCGCTCTAATTTATGTTTGCTCAACTATTGTTAACCCGCGAGTCACTGGGATGGGGCTTTATATAGCCCCCCTTGGGAATATTAGGAATATCTCAATAACTGATGCAGATATCGACGCCAAACTTTCAGTACCTTTCCGGGCATCATTTGCACACCTTTTGACAGCAAAAATGGGACAAAAATCGTCAGTAATTTTTCGAGATATAGTGAATTTAGTGACGTCACTAAACACGATTTTGACACCGAAATCGGCTAAACTTTGCCAGGCCGTACAAATGCCGCATTTAAAGTAAAGTGCAATCGAAGAACGCTAAAAGGTAGAAAATGACAAGCGCTACCAATCGGCCATCTCGAAATTTCGCAAATTTTGTTTTTTGACCCCAAAAATTATAAATAAACTTGTTTTGAAGAAATGCTCACAAAATCAAATTTTTCAAAGATATTGAAAAAAACGGAATATATGTCAGATAACGACATATGGGCAACTACCATACAAATTTTCAAAATTATATAATCTTTTTTGACTGTCATGGCATATAAAGTATGGTAAATCATGACGTCATATTTTGAAATTGCGTTTTTTGGCTTGTATTGACCGGATACAGACAAATAAATGCCAGCACTGTTTTTGTTCGACAAAACGATATATAAACATGCTTTTTCATTTCGATTTATCAATTTCAAATTTAGACCTTTAGTGACCTGAACTTGACCTGATCTTGACACTAACTTCACGTAAATGAAGTCAGGTGGTAAAATGACTACCACTATCGAATTCTACGCGTAAAAGCATCCATGATACATGTGCTGCATGGCTTTCATAGATATTTTGTGTGTAGTGACCTTTTGTGACCTGACCCTGACCTTGATCTTTTCCAACAACCTCACTTTAGCTCATGTGGCATATGTATCATACCTTTGACAGCACTTTGGTTGATTATAGGCGCAATCGAAGGCCATGGATGGCAAGTATTGTCCATAAACTCAAATACCTCGATTTTGACGTCTGACTTGACCGTGACCTGACATGTGACCTTAATTTTACATTTTTAAGTTTGCGTTAGGTTTACCTCATTGAGCGATTTCGAATGCCGCCTTGCGCGTCTCGCTGCGATCATTGGTTCTGAAGATACCAGGGGGGCTACACCCCAGTGAGTCGTGTTACAGAATATACCCCAGTGACTGCCGGGTTATAAGCGACAATCGCTACCTATTCCACAGAATGTGCGGGATACTGGGAAATACAGAGCAATATTTGTGGTGATTTGTTAGCAATTAAAGATGTCATAATTGGAATAATATGTCATATTTTATAATCATAATTTTCAATGAGACAGTTTTTCATAACTTGCAAATCATGTAATGGATATATCAATAAGTTGAATAATTTTGTAAAATACAATTTCCGTATTTCTAGTACTTTTGTAGGTAGCTATTATCTGCCAGGCAGATTTACCCCTCAACATAAAAATCATGCCGATGCCTATAGCGTAGCTACTGCTTTTGAGTTCATAGTTTGAAGTGAATAGTAATAATCGTTATTTTTTTTAGTCCAAACCTTTTGAATGGATGGATTGCCGTGGTAAAAGATCCATAATAAGCAGAGCTTCTTTCTCATCAGCAGATAGGGTTGTGTTAGGTGGCAAACGTATACAGTAGCCGCTTTCACGAAGGATTGTTGCGCTGAAAAGTTTCTAAAAAGTTTCTGAAAAGTTGCTGAGAAGTTTCTGAAAAGTTTCTGAAAAGTTTCTGAAAAGTTTCTGAAAAGTTTCTGAAAAGTTTCTGAAAAATTTCTGAAAAGTTTCTGTGAAGTTTTGGTGTTATTTTTATAATAATAAAATTTTAGTATATTATACATTCCAAGCAATAAATTACTGATTTAGGCGATATTATCAATAGTCAATAGTTATAGAAACATGTATTGAGCTCATAACAAGTTTATGATACAAAATTGGCCGTTTTTAAAGAACATATGCGTCCACGGTCCATTCGTTCAGTTTAGCATACCGTCATACTAGTTACTAAATATGGCAGCGTCATGGATCACAGGTCGGTCTGTGCATGCGCGGTGAGGTGCCAGCATAGATTCGCCGCCGCTTCCGACCCGCGTGAAATCAGATGAGCGCTGTTCGGACGCACGCCAGCGGCCGCTAGTAGCGCTAGTACCGCTTTCGTTTTCCATGGCAACCAGGCATCAGCCAATGAAAAGCCAGAAAGGGATACGTCACGATAGGAACCGTGGAGCCTGCCGAGAGGCTATCTCTGCTAGTGGAAAATCGCAGAAGCGCCGAAAGCGCTAGCGGATGTGTTTCAATAGTGCCGCATGAGACAAATCAAAATTAAATGAAAACAAACACAGATGTGATATGCCCCTGAAGCAGAGTCTGGAAGTGCTTCTGTGAGTTCTGTCTGTTTCCTGCTGCGTCTGTTTCCGTGACGTAATTGTGACGTCAGCTAGCGAAAAGCGCTAGTAGCGTGTGCTGAGCAGCGCTACGATTCTGCATGCTTATCGCCGTTGATTTTTGCCAGCTCAGTGACAATTAACGGCGGATCTGTTTCGTAAACAAAATAATACTTTTGTTTTGTACATGTAAAGTTGTATGCAGTAATGTGACTGATGTTTAGTACTGTTTGTGTCTTAATTTTGTCCAGCGCTGCTGTTCAAGTCTCTTTCATGAGATGCTAAGCCAATTTAAGTGTAACAAAGTTTTGTATTAAAGAAACCATACATTAACAAGAAATAACGTTATCGCTGTTGACATTGGGTGACCCGTGAGTGGTGAGTGGTGTTGCCCTCTGAAATAATTATTATATATCGTCAGTGTTGCATAGGGAGGTGTTCGTTGACGACGTAAGGAGGTGAGTTGTAATGTGAATGGTGTTGTGTTATTAGCCGTTTTCACGACTAATTTTACGTTTGGGGCGATTGGGGCGTTTGGGCGTTGGGGGCGATTGGGGCGTTTGGGGCGTTTGGGGCGTTTGGAGCGATTGGGTCTATAGCTCGTAAGAACGCGGCTTTTCCCGGTGATTTTAGGTATCAATCGCAACTTTATGAATTAATGAATTTTTCTGGAAATTCCAATTTCATGATAACACCATAGTTTACTTAAAATTAACAATTTAATCTTAAACTAGCTCTGGTGATGCCAGATGGCTGTGGCAGTTTGGGGCGTTTGGTGCGACTCCATCTTGCTCTAATCACGGAAGTGCGGTGCTGCCGAGTGTTTTTGCTACGTTCTCAAAAAAGCAAATTCATTGACTTGTTTATTGTAACATTATATATCCAAACACGCACAAAATACTCATTCTTACAGCCTCACAGACACGCTACAACTTTCATATTTTCGGCACTCTTGACGCTTTGCGCGCTGGACACATTGTCACACTCAGTTGTAACGCTGCGGGGCAGGGGCGGGGTAGCGGGCAGGGGCAGGGGCAGGAGCTGTCCTGTGCCGTGCTGGGGCGGGGGCGGGACTGTAGCGGGCAGGGGCAGCGGCAGGGACAGGAGCTGGCCTGTACTGTGCTGGGGCGGGGGCGGGGCTGTAGCGGGCAGGGGCAGCGGCAGGGACAGCAGCTGGCCTGTACTGTGCTGGGGCGGGGGCGGGACTGTAGCGGGCAGGGGCAGCGGCAGGGACAGCAGCTGGCCTGTACTGTGCTGGGGCGGGGGCGGGACTGTAGCGGGCAGGGGCAGCGGCAGGGACAGGAGCTGGCCTGTACTGTGCTGGGGCGGGGGCGGGACTGTAGCGGGCAAGGGCAGGGACAGGAGCTGGCCTGTACTGTGCTGGGGCGGGGGCGGGGCTGTAGCGGGCTGGGGACGCCGCCGGAGCCGGAGCCTGTCGGTAGCTCTGCTCTCCCTGGTACACCTGTGGCACCACCGGCACTGGATACTCAGTCGGCACCGGCGTCGGCAGCACGTCGCTCACCGGCTGGTAGCCGTTCTCGTCGGCGGTGAAGGTCAGCCGCACGGCGTTGCCATAGCCGTCCGTGTAGCTCCAGCCACCCTGCTGGACGTAGCCGCCGCTCGGCTGGCCGTACTGGCCGTCCGACTGGCCGTAGCCGGCTTTGGGCTGGCCCGTCTCGTCGCGCTCGATGCCGTTCTCGGTCTGGAAGCTGAAGCGGTACGTGCCGTCTCCCGGGTGGACGTCCTCCTGACTGAGGATCTTGATGACGGGCTGGGCGGAGGAGGCCGGCTGCTGGTAGGAGGCCGGTTGCTGGTAGGAGGCCGGCTGCTGGTAGGGGGCCGGCTGCTGATAGGAGGCCGGCTGCTGATAGGAGGCCGGCTGTACCGGACCGTCGGCACTCACCACCACCGCCAGGCAGCACACCAACAACTGGAAACAAAATAGGCAATGGTAATATTTTCTTTCTTTCTTTCCTGATGAAATGACTCTGATAAGAAAATATTACAAGTCACAACTAGCAACGGATTGGCTCGGGATTTTGAATGGCCAAGTGAATGGGATTCAATGAAACAGATCGATCAAACTGTATAAGGATATTAGTGTGTCAATTCCAGGGTCGTCGCCACGGGGGGGGGGGGGGGTCTGGGGCCGGGACGCCAGGATCGCTCCGTCTGGAGTCCGGCCCTACCAGATTCGCAGGATTTTAACATGTAGCCCTTTGGGGCTGGCACCCTCTCACCCCTAGTAGCCCCCTTAAATCCCTGGCTGCCCCCCCCCCACTCAAAATTGTGTGGCGACGCCACTAGTCTCTTCTTGTACGAAATTCATAAACGCCTGAAAATAAGCACATCATTTTAGGCATTATCCATATGAATATTTAGGTAAGCCCCACTCACCAGCTTCATATCTGCACGGTATGCTGAGTTGCCTGTGTACACCACAGCTACCACGGGAGAGAGACTGATGCCTGACGCTGGGTCGGCCGGGCTTTATACAGCCCCGGTGCTGGCCGGCTGAGGGAGGGGCGGGGCCGACACACTGGGTCTCTGACTGTGACTTCACAAACTCAGACACCGTCTGTGTTGTAACGGCCAGTGGGTACTGCCACGGGGGCAACTCAGCCACCCCCCAGGCTGTGGTAAGACAGCTGTACGTACAACATATACCGCATCAGTTGAATTTGACCAAAGGCTCCGCTATTGGTTTGACGTTGGGAGCACAGGTCGTCATAAACTGAACGAAATATGTATTGGGCTTCGTATATTGGTTACGTGATTAACCCGCGCCGTGCCGGTGCTCGGCCCCACCTTCGCCATGCCGGGGGGGGGGGGCGTTTCGACGCCCCCTCTGCCTCGGCTACTATAGAACGTAGGCAAAAACCGAAAACACCGTTCGAAAGCTCATCAAAATGCATTTTGAAACTATTGCAGACATTATTTTTTCTCAGGTCAATATTGAGGTCACCAGAGGTCATCAAGAGTCAAATTTGCCAGTTTTATGACTTCGCTCCAGAAAATCTCAGATATCATAGGAACTATGATAGATAGGACCAAACGGAATCAATCAATGGAAAGCTATTGATAAATGCAATCGGTTAGGTGTCCTCAGAATTTAGCTAAGGTCAATAGTTGAGGCTCCAGAGCTGATCAATTGTCAAAAAGGCTATTTTTTAGCAAAACAGTTTTCACAAATATCTTTTTACCTTATAAAGATACGGAAATAATTGTGACGTTATCGTGTTTGTATTTTCAAGGCGCTTCGAATCATTTTATGATGACCAGGTTAGGTCAACTTAAATATGTGACTTCAGGTCAAGGTCAAGTGGTGACCCAATTAGGTCATGTTGCACATTGGGAGACATTCCTCGACGAGACAAACACATTGGTGCCAGTTTCACGTCTCTATCTTGATTTTGTCAAGAGTTATTGACACACACAAAAGGTTGGTGACCTCGGATGACCTCAGCTGACCCTGTAGGAGTCACTGAACCAAAATTCCACCTGGGTCTTCAAGAATGGACTATAATAACATGATCCAGAATTAATTGGGCTGATATCATGCGAAGCCTCAGAATAGGAAACATTTGAATATTTCCCCGTTGACTTATAATGGGGAGGTCTCGAAATTGACCCGAACTTAGGCCATCCATATCGAAAATCCGAGATAAAAGAATTGTAGGTACCATTGCCCTTAACCCTCGCCCTACGGGAGCTTTTTTCACCTTCGTCATACGGGGGTCCTAAAAAAACACTTAACTTCCAAACTAAGCAACATAGAGCAACGCGGTAAGAACCAACATATTGCCTGTCATGTTCCGAATATAACGCTATGCAATTTTTAGGTTCCAGGTCAACGAGTGACTTTCCAGGTAAAGTGAATGACCTCGATCGACCACGTCCAGAACAGCGATATTGCTCTGTCAAAAAACATCAAAATGACAAATTGATAAATGTAAATAAAAAGGCATGTTCCTAGACCACTTTGTCTCAAAAATACAGAAAAGGTAATTATTTTTTCGTATCTGGTCCAAAAAGTCCAAAAAAATATTTAAAAAATGACGTCATGAATTTCTTACACTTAGGGAGCCATCAATAAGTCACAAATAGAGATATTTCTTTGAAATTTGGTTTTAGTATTGTCCATACTCTGTTCTCTTACATGTATTCCGTTTCTTTAACATTTTTGAACATTTTGATTTTGTGGTGATTTTTCCCCAAAAAAATCCGTTTTTGTTCATTTTGGGGGTCAAAACCTCAAAGTTTCACAAATCCAAGACTGCTATTTTAAAGAAATTAACATTTTATATCTTTGCTTCAATGCGTTTGTAATTTTCTTTAAAACTCTGTTTTGTACGATTTTTCAAACATTTATCGTTTTTCAACCAACATGACGTCATCAAAACATCATTATTTCCCAAATTTCTCGACCAATTTCAATGAAATTTTTACAGCATACGTATAATTGTTCTATACTTAACTTCCGAAAATTTCAGCAAGATGCGCCCGAGGTCTAAAACGTTATGCAAGACAAACCTCATGGGGTTCGTTTTAGGACCCCCGTAGGGCAAGGGTTAAGAAATCCTGTAAGTACGAAATCGATCGGCAAAAAACTGTGGCTGTGAGACGACCGCACACTTTTTTGGAGGTGGGGTCACATGACCTGGTCTGGTGACCCGACCTGAGATGACCCAAGGTAATTTTTTTTAACATGTGGGCAATTGATACGTAAACAGCTGTGCTAAAAACGGCGGCGCTGCGCGCTGCCGTTTTCACTATTTTTGAAAAACCTTAGGGTGGCGTCTAAACGCCTCCACCTTCCCCGGCACGGCGCGGGTTAACAATGAACCCGAATGATAGTGAGTCACAACAGGATTTGTTCTCTTCTGTGTAATGTGTTGACTTTAGGTTACTTACTTCATGTGCTTAATGTAAAAAGGTTTTGGATTGCTGAATTGAATAGGCTATGCTGAAGCGTGTATTTTTTAGTAGGTGCGAAACTGCAGTGCACTACTGAAAACCAGCACTGCAAACGAACCCCATGAACCAGGGTGTGGCAGGAAACAATTGTAATAACATAATTGAACCCGACCTAACCTTTACAGCAATTACGGGCGCAGGGACCCACGTTTAGAACGCTGTGCTGCAGCCCTACGGGAGGGGGGGGGGGGGGGGCTCCCCCTCACGGACCCCCCAGACCATCTCGTAGACAAAACGAGATGATTATATGAAACATATTTCGACGTTCTTTCGATACAATATATCTACTTCACTAAAATTGCTGGCTAAAAATAGCGCACTAAAGTTTCGCACATACTAAAAAAATGCGCGCATGCTGTGGGCGTTTGGCTAATTTTGGTATTTAAAGGGAACTGGTCACCTTGAAAGTTGTCTTGAAATTCAACCATACGGTGCACCTTGAGCTCAAAACTACGAGTATGACTTTGGTTTGGACAACTGATGGATATATGTGGAGAAATAAGTAAGTTTCTCTTTGCATTTCACGATAAATCGTACGATAGCAGCTGGAGTTCTGGCTCCGCCCCGCTCCGCCTGACGCCAAGTACAGTCTCTGACAAGGGGCTGCCGCGCCGCCCAGAAGGCTGAGCGGATATTAACGAGGCGTTGTGATTAGATACTACGTTCCAGAGAGTGTACCTGCCTCCGGCGGCGAGCGTAAATATCCCGATCGTGGCCCGGAACAGTGGACATGAAACCGGTCCCACTAGTCCTGTGTCGAAATTACTTATCGTAGGGAGGTAATTCTTTCACCACAACCAATGTTTAGATCTGCTCTACAAATCTGCTACCTCAGACCAAACCCCCATGTTGAAGGTGAACTATTCCTTTTAATTCATTGATACAAATCCGCCTAATCGTTTCCCACACTCACAAATAATCAACACCCGCGCAGGGTGTCGATACCCCTAGCCCGTGTGATGCCCACACAACCTAAACTACGTCGCCTGGAAGTTGGTTTGTTTAGTACTCAGGGAGGTGTACTGGAACAACCGTGATCGGCGCTGCATGAGGTGTATAGGTTTAACGGAACACCCTTGATAACCGCTGCATGGGGTGTCGAGGTGTCGCAATACTCATGTGGGGGTGTCGATTGACGCCTCAGCCGGATCAATTGCAGGAGCTTGTTCACCACTGGGAGAGGTGTAACGGTTGCCGCTGCTTGGGGTGTCGTGACGCAGACGCATGGCGGGCGGCAACCGCCGCCGGGCGCCGGCTCAGAGACGTGTCGCAACTCGCAAGACTCATGCCATTCTGAGCACTCTGACCTGACTCTGACCACTCGCGCCAACGTTCCCAATCTGAGCAACTAAAAATTACTACATTTCCGTGCAAAACCATTGTATTAACAAAACCGTGAATTATTGTAAACAGATTCATGTATGAACATCAACATCACAAATCCTCATCATCATGCCTACTCATAAATAATCATAGTTACTATGGATCAACAGTCAGCTACGTATATTCATATGTTTATAGAAGCTTGGTCGTTGCAGCTCCGACCGGATAAGCAATACAATTGGTTGTGACGGTTGGGCATGAAACATATAGATGCTACAATACCTAATGTTTATCGATCACAAATTCACAACTAACTACACTTCTAATATCAAAAGTTCGCACGACAGGACGCACTCCCAACTCATAAATAGTTACTTATAACTCCGATCACGACAGCACGATTGACAGCCTTTCGCAACTCAACGGCAACATGAACACTGACAACGGTCGACGCACGCACTCTGCCTATCCTGCCGCGGCACAGACCACGACGCAACAGAGCAGAGCAGAGCGCCGGCGCGGCCGGGCGGCGGCGATTTGTGCGCGCATCTAACGCCGCGCCGCCGTCTGCGTGCGTCTGCGTCACGACACTCCAAGTAGCGGCGACCGCCACACCTCTGCCAGTGGTGAACGAACTTCTGCAATACGCCCGGCTGAGGCGTCAATCGACCCCCCTGCATGAGTATTGCGACACCTCGACACCCCATGCAGCGTTGATGTTACGCCTCTCCCAGTGGTGAATGAACTCCTGCAATACGCCCAGCTGAGGCGTCAATCGACACCCCCGCATGAGTATTGCGACACCTCGACACCCCATGCAGCGGTGACATTACGCCTCTCCAAGTGGTGAACGAACTCCCGCTATACGCCCTGCTGAGGCGTCAATCGACACCCTTCGCATGAGTATTGCAACACCTCGACACCCCATGCAGCGGTGACGAACACACAATGCGATGGTGGTCGGCACTGACACACCACGCCGGTGTCTGCCATGAGTGTAAATAGCGAAGCCTCAACAATTACACCCCATGCATGAGTAAATGTCCAAATTAACCCATGTGGTAGGAGTTAACAACCGAGTCTAGTAGTGCGATTTTGTGAGTGCATTTACCTTGGATGGTTTTTCACAAGGTATTGTACATGTTTAAAATAGCGAACAACGAAAATGTCTGTAGTTTGTATTTGTCTCACCACATATTATTATGGGAAGTTAATAGCTCAAGGGATTATAACATCACAATTAAAGAAGAAATTTTATGTTAGTATTATTGTGTGTACCTGTAATGTATAGGTACAGTTGAGTGATAGGGTTACAGACAAAACCTATTCTAAGTGCAAAGAGGATAAAACAAAATGTGACGCCTTCTCAAAAACTTCCACGGGAAATTGGAAAATCCAGTGCATCCTAAAAGATCACGACTGATCACATATTTTTATGTTTTACTCCTTCACATTTTTGACAATATTTATGAAATGTTAAGCTTGTCCATGATATAAATGACAAAAGCTGGAATTCTGAATATTTATACGATTAAAATACCAATAACTTTTAAGATCGTGAAACCTGCACCTACTTGCGGAATGTATGGGTCATGTTTTCTATGAAATACCTTAGTTAATTGTGCTCAGCGTTGTTTAAGAACATCATTATGTGTACAGTCGCCACCATTGATCCTATCCTCAAATATTTCCCTAAAAGTTGAAAAATTACCAAATTAAAGTTATTCCGATATATTTCGAACACAACTCTTCGTTTGTCGTTGGCGTAGGTATATTTTTTAGTAAGTGCGATACTGCAGTGTGCTATTTTTAACCAGCGTGCGTTACCGAAAAACAGTGATTCGACGATCCCCATGGACCAGAGTGCGGCAGGAAACAATATTGTAATAACATAATTGAACCTGACCTAACCTTTACAGGAATTACGGTCGTACGGACCCACGTTTCGAACGCTTCGCTCGCATTCCCTCGCTGCCCTGCGGAACCTACCGAGGGGGAGAGCTTTAGCCCCCCCCCCCACCCCCGGACCCCCCAGACCATCTCGTAGACAACAGGAACCTATGAACACGTATTCACGTAGAAAAAAAATGACTACAAAGTGAATTGCCGTCGCCGGGATTCGAACCTGTACATGAAAAGTAAGCATCTTGCCTCTGAGCTACGGCGGCTTATAGCCGTGAAGGCTTTTCTTTCGATAAAATAACTCTACTTCGCAAATAATCGCTGGTTACAAATAGTGCACTGTAGTATCGCACTTACTAAAAAAAATACGTCTGTCGTTAACCCTAAACCTAGTCACACAATGCATAAACCGTCTCAATTGCCTTATCTATGCCAACAAATCAAATTATTCATTCCGTGACTATTTCATATCCCACCGTTCATTTCCAATAACCATCTCACGAATAGCATCCAATCACAACATACAATTGATACAACATACATACATTCCAAAAACATCTTATAAGTACCGCGTAGCTATCCATAATACCGTATAGAAGAATTTGCCATGATGTAGTATTGTCATTAATTTTAGGCCTCGCGTCTCGAATGCAAATAGATTCAGCGATTCTCCTACCCGCTTCGGTAACCGGACACAAAGTCAAAAGTCAAAAAGTCAAGGGACAAAAAGTAAAATGTGAAAAAAGTCATATGTGAAAAGGTCAAATGACAAAAAGTCAAATAGGCTAAAAGTCAAAAAGCAAAAACTCAAACAGGCAAACAGTCAAATGGTATAAAAGTCACATGCAAAAAGTCAAAACAGCAAAAAGTCAAAAAGGCAAAAAGGCAAATGCAAAAAGTCAAAAGAATACAAGTAAAATGCAAAAAGTCAAAAAGACAAAAAGTCAAGTAAAAAAGGCAAAAAGTAAAGTGCAAAAAGTCAAAAACGCAAAAAGTCAAAAACACAAAAGGTCAAATGCAAAATGTCAAAAACGCAAAAAGTCAAAAGGGCAAAAAGTCGCATGCAAAAAGTCAAAAAGGCATCAAGTCTAATGCAAAAAGTCAAAAGGACAAAAATAGAGTAAGTTGCTTCGCTTCGCTCCATACAGGAGACGGGTCTTGGGCGTCAAACTGTAAAAAGTAAAATGCAAAACGTCACAAAATCAGAGGGAATAAAGCTAAAATGTCAAAGACGGCTAAACCAGGGACGGATCCAGGAGATAAAAAAATCGGGGGGGGGGGGGGAACACATCAGACGTCAAGGGATCCTCGAGCTGAAAAGGGCCCCGAGCGTTTTTGCAGGTCTCAAAGGGCCTCCAGTCGGTCTGAGAGTGTATTTTCAGGTATGAGAAAGCCCTTGACAAGCCTAAGAGGGCCCTCGCCAGGCCTGAAAGAGTCCCATACCGGTCTAAGAAGGCCCTTGACAGGCCTGAGAGGGCCCTATGCAGGGGCTGGCCTATAATGTTTGAGTGAGGGTCGGCTAAAATGACGAGAGAAAACAAAATGTAACCACATTCATCAACTCTTGAGTTGTGCACCTTCGGTGGGTTAAGGAGAAAGCGATGGTGGTGGAATGGGTTCTTTAAGTGATTTTGGGGATAACTTAAGGCCCATGACAGGCCTGAGAGGGCCCTATGCAGTGGCGTCACCGATTATTATTTTTATTTTATTTTTATAAATAAATTTAGTCGGAATGTTTTTGAATGGATGGATTTCCGAGGTCAGGCCCCGCGCTAAGCATAGCTTGTTGCGCAGGCCACCACCCGATCAAGCAATTCCTGGCGTCCGGCAGAATTTAGAAGCGAAAGTTTTTCGTGCCCGACATACCTGGACACGGTCCGCCCCGCTCTATGACGTCATCTGACCTTGAGTGCGACCGCTGCCACCAGCCACAGGCCGGCCATCCCAGTCAGGAGCAAATAGCGAGCGCCGAAGCGACTCGAACCCGGGCTGCCACTACCGGGTGAGGTCAGAAGTCCAGCGCTCTCCCAACTGAGCTACATGGGCGGCCAATTTTTGAGTGGAGGGTCGGCTAAAATGACAAGAAAAAATATAACCACATTCATCAACTCTTGAGTGGTGCACCTTCGTGTGGTTAAAGGGAGTGTGCCTACTCACATCGCTTATTTGAGGTTATTGACACTGGTCTATAGAACATAATTTTCTGAATTGACCCATGACTTCGTTTCTCCAGATTCGCCCTAGTTGCTGAGATATTCCAAAGACTCCAGGAACTTGCTGGGAGCAAAAAGTTATCGGGTAGACTCCAGAGGGCATCCGCTACTAGAAGCACTGCAACTATCGATTAAACTGCTAGCATATTGTTTGGTGCCGGCCAATGGCAATTCAACAAAATAGCTCATGCACGCTGACAGCAGCAGCCGAACAGAAACTGGACGGCCATCATGTTTTTCGATGATGGCCGTTTCGATGATGGCCGATGACCATTTCTTGTAAAGAAGATATCAATTTAGAGCTACGAAACTTGCACGTAATCAAGTTCACGGTGGCAAGAACGAGCTGTGCAAAACTTGTCTTTCTATCCTGCATGATGTGACCGTAATTGCTAATATAATAAAAGATATCGAAGAAAAAAACAAGAAAACAAACAATATAAGTGAAAATTCAACTAAATGGGCTCCAGATGTGAATTTCATCATATACAACAATCAACCCCATAGCTAAGTAAGACTTTAGGGTCACACTTTGTTCGTTACTTTTACTCAGGTATAACAGTTAGTTTTATATTTTTCGAAGTTTTCAAGAGTATTAAGGTGTAAAAACAAATATTTCAGCGCTCATGGTGGCGTCTTCCTCAGTGAGTGACTGGTGCAAGATACCTTTTTTTCTAGGTCAACAGAATAATGAGCATTTTCACGCGATGAATAAAATGGTTAGGACTTTCATTAAGAAATAAACTAATCTTGCCTAAATTGATTACAAAAACACAATACTAACGCCAGATTCGACAGTCGCGCCCTTCGATCAACCTCGACGTTGGAAATGTTCATTTGAGCCCCATATGGGACATAGTCTGGAAAAATGCTCGCTAGCTATATATGGTTTCCAAAACTCGATATAAGTCTAACCATGTGTAATCCAGATATTCGGTTGCGTATCCTCGTGTGTTTATGTTGCGTAGTATTGTTTCTCTGTGTGTGCGTGTGTGTTATGCTTTTATTTTGGCGGGTGAATGTTGGCGTTAGTATTGTGTTTTTGTAATCAATTTAGGCAAGATTAGTTTATTTCTCAATGAAAGTCCTAACCATTTTATTCATCCCGTGAAAATGTTAATTATTCTGTTGACCTAGAAAAAAGGTATCTTGCACCAGTCACTCACTGAGGAAGGCGCCACAATGAGCGCTGAAATATTTGTTTTTACACCTTAATACTCTTGAAAACTTCGAAAAATATAAAACTAACCCCATAGCTACTTACCGTGTGAAAACTTTTTTTGACATTCCAATACAGTAGGCACACTCCCTTTAATGGGAAAGCGATGGTGGTGGAATGGGTTCTTTAAGTGATTTTGGGGAAAACTTATGCGGTACCGAGCCATTCTGCCGTAACGTTAACTTGTGCCGTGACCTGAGGTCAAACGATGACCTGCAGGGCTTATATTGCTCTTTGTGCACTATATATGGTCTTTTGTGAATATTAAGCTATTGGGCTGATTTTCCTAAGTTGTCTGGGAAAAAGTTGTGCGGTACCGCGCCATTGTCTAAAATGCCTCATCGCAAAATGTGGACGTGACCTGAAGTCAAACGGTGACATTTTCGGATACAATGTTTTGTTGTGCACCATCTATGTGCTAATGCAAAAATTGTGGCACTGTGATGACTCGTCGACTTCAATTATTGTATGAGTTATGCGGTACCGCGATGTTTAGCCAAAACCGTATTTGCACGTATTTGTGTGGCCTAAGGTCACACAGTAGCAGAGCAAAGTCATCTGTTGTGTTGTGCATAAACTATGGTCAATTGCGGATGGTTTTCTGCTCAATTGCATATATAAGTGCGTTTTCTGAGATCGTCACGACACCCCAAGTAGCGGCGACCGCCACACCTCTCCCAGTGGTGAACGAACTTCTGCAATACGCCCGGCTGAGGCGTCAATCGACCCCCCCCCCCCCCCGCATGAGTATTGCGACACCTCGACACCCCATGCAGCGTTGATGTTACGCCTCTCCCAGTGGTGAATGAACTCCTGCAATACGCCCAGCTGAGGCGTCAATCGACACCCCCGCATGAGTATTGCGACACCTCGACACCCCATGCAGCGGTGACATTACGCCTCTCCAAGTGGTGAACGAACTCCCGCTATACGCCCTGCTGAGGCGTCAATTGACACCCCCCGCATGAGTATTGCGACACCTCGACACCTCATGCAGCGGTGACGAATACACAATGCGATGGTGGTCGGCACTGACACACCACGCCGGTTTCTGTCATGAGTGTAGATAGTGAAGGCTCAACAATTACACCCCATGCATGAGTCAATTTTAAAATTAACCCCTGTGGTAGGAGTTAACACCCGGGTCGTGTGTCGCGATTTTGTGAGTGCATTTGCCTTGGATACTTTTTCACAAGATATTGTACATGTTTAAAAAACGAACAAAGAAAATGTCTGTAGTTTGTATTGTTCTCACTAATTATTATTATGGGAAGTTAATTGGTCAAGGGATTATAACATCGCAATTAAAGTAGAAATTGTAAGTTAGCATTATTGTGTGTACCTGTACTGTATAGGTACTGTTGAGTGATAGGGTTACAGACAAACAATATTCAAAGTGCAAAGAGGATAAAACGAAATGTAACGCCTTCTCAAAAACTTCCATGGGAATTGGCAAATCCAGTGCTTCCTAAAAGATCACGACTGATCACTTATTTTTATGTTTTACTCCTTCACATTTTTGACAATATTTATAAAATGTTAACCTTTTCCCGGATAGAAATGATAAAAGCTGGAATTCTGAATATTTATACGATTAAAATACCAATAACTTTTAAGATCGTGAAACCTGCACCTACTTGCGGAATGTGTGGGTCATGTTTTCTATTAAATATAAGTGGTGATCTTCGTTTTCGATTAATTGTTTAGGGCGTTTCGAATATTAACCCTCGCCTTACAGAAGCTTTTTTCACCTTCGCCCCACGGGAGGGGCCACGGGAGGGGCCTGTTAACTTCCAAACCAAGCAACTTAGAGCAGTGCGGTGAGCACCAGCATGTTACCTGTCATGAGAGGAATCTATCAGTATGCGATTTTTAGGTTTCAGGTCAACGGATGACATTCCAGGTCAAGTGAATGACCTCGGATTTACCACGTCCAGAACAGCGATTTTGCTCTTCAGAAAACCTCAAAATTATAAATTGATAAATGTAAATAAAATGCATGTTCCAAGACCAGTTTTGGCTCAGAATAACAAAAATACGGGAACGGGAACGGGATACGGGAACGGGATACGGGAACGGGATACGGAATACGGGATACGGGATACGGGATACGGGATACGGGATACGGGATACGGGATACGGGATACGGGATACGGGATACGGGATACGGGATACGGGATACGGGATACGGGATACGGGATACGGGATACGGGATACGGGATACGGGATACGGGATACGGGATACGGGATACGGGATACGGGATACGGGAACGGGATACAGGAACGGGATACGGGAACGGGATACGGGAACGGGATACGAGATACGGGAACGGGATACGGGAACGGGATACGGGAACGGGATACGGGAACAGGATACGGGAACAGGATACGGGAGCAGGATACGGGAACAGGATACGGGAACAGGATACGGGATACGGGATACGGGATACGGGATACGGGATGCGGGATACGGGATACGGGATACGGGATACTGGATACGGGATACGGGATACGGGATACGGGATACGGGATACGGGATACGGGATACGGGATACGGGATACCAAAGCAATTACCATGCTCAAAGATGTTTTGTCTTCTTTGTTGTCGAATGCTTTTGCTACGTTCTAAAAACAAAATAATTGATTTGTTTATTGTAACATTTTATATCCAAACACGCACTAAATACTCATTCTCACAGCCTCACAAACACACCTCAGATGTCACATGTACGGCACTCTTGGCGCTTTGCGCGCTAGATACATTACCACTCTCTGTTGTAGCGCTGTGGGACAGGGGCAGGGACGGGGGAATGGGCAGGGGCAGAAGCTGGCCTGTACTGTGCAGGAGCGGGGGCGGGACTGTGGCGGGCAGGGGCACCATTGGGGATCGGCGCCGGGCTGTAGCGGGCAGGAGCAGGGGAAGGGTTGTAGCGGACAGGGGCAGGGGAAGGATTGTAGCGAGCAGAGGCAGCAGTGGAGAGCGGCTCCGGGCTGTAGCGGACAGGGGCCGGGGAAGGGTTGTAGCGGGCAGGGGCAGGGGAAGGATTATAGCGAGCAGGGGCAGCAGTGGGGATCAGCGCCGGGCTGTAGCGGGCAGGGGCAGGGGAAGGGTTGTAGCGGACAGGGGCAGGGGAAGTATTGTAGCGAGCAGGGGCAGCAGTGGGGAGCGGCGCCGGGCTATAGCGGGCAGGGGCAGGGGAAGGGTGGTAGCGGACAGGGACAGGGGAAGGATTGTAGCGAGCAGGGGCAGCAGTGGGGATCGGCGCCGGGCTGTAGCGGGCAGGGGCAGGGGAAGGGTTGTAGCGGGCAGGGGCAGGGGAAGGATTGTAGCGAGCAGGGGCAGCAGTGGGGAGCGGCGCGGGACTGTAGCGGGCTTGGGCAGGGGAAGGGTTGTAGCGAGCAGGGGCAGGAGTGGGGGCAGGGCTGTAGGGGGCAGGGGCAGCAGTGGAGAGCGGCGCGGGACCGTAGCGGGCAGGGGCAGGGGAAGGGGTGTAGCGGGCAGGGGAAGGATTGTAGAGAACAGTGGCAGCAGTGGGGAGCGGCGCGGGACTGTAGCGGGCAGGGCCAGGGGAAGGATTGTAGCGAACAGGGGCCGGAGCCTGTTGGTAGCTCTGCTCTCCCTGGTACACCTGTGGCACCACCGGTACCGGGTACTCAGTCGGCACCGGCGTCGGCAGCACGTCGCTCACCGGCTGGTAGCCGTTCTCGTCGGCGGTGAAGGCCAGCTGCACGGCGTTTCCGTAGCCGTCCGTGTAGCTCCAGCCACCCTGCTGGACGTAGCCGCCGCTCGGCTGGCCGTACTGGCCGTCCGACTGGCCGTAGCCGGCCTTGGGCTGGCCCGTCTCGTCGCGCGCGATGCCATTCTCGGTCTGGAAGCTGAAGCGGTACGTGCCGTCTCCCGGGTGGACGTCCTCCTGACTGAGGATCTTGATGACGGGCTGGGCGGAGGAGGCCGGCTGCTGGTAGGAGGCCTGCTGCTGGTAGGAGGCCGGCTGCTGATAGGAGGCCGGCTGCTGGTAGGAGGCCGGCTGTACCGGACCGTCGGCACTCACCACCACCGCCAGACAGCACACCAACAACTGGAAATAATAACAGACAAATATAATAGTCTTGTCTTGCCAGGTGAAGTGAACTTGTTAGGAAAATTAACAAGATAGAACCAGCAACGGATTGATTTTCCATTTGCAATTGTAAGTGAATGGAATTGCATGAAGCAGGCCGATTAAACTGTTGCTACCTCAACTTTCGTCAGTATACATCATAGTGTGTCTCTTCATGTACAATAGCCATACATGCCTAAGGAGAGTATAGGTGTGTCTTTTGAGGCATTATCCATAGGAATATTTAGGTAAGTCGCACTCACCAGCTTCATATCTGCACGGTATGCTGAGTTGCCTGTGTACACCACAGCTACCACGGGAGAGAGACTGATGTCTGACGCTGGGTCGGCCCGGCTTTATACAGCCCCGGTGCTGGCCGGCTTAGGGAAGGGCGGGGCCGACACACTGGGTCTCTGACTGTGACGTCACAAACACAGACACCGTCTGTGTTGTAACGGCCAGTGGGTACTGCCACGGGGGTAACCCAGCCACCCCTCGGGCTGTGGTAAGACAGCTGTACGTACAGCAGATCATTTGACATCCAATTTCATTGACCGCATCAATTGAATTTGACCCACCGCTATCAAAGGTATTTCGGTCTTTTTTAGGTCAGGTCAATATTGAGGTCACCGGAGGTCATCAAAGGTCAGATTTTCCAGTTTTAGGACTTTGCTCCAGAAACCCCCAAATATCTCGGGAACTGTGATAGCTAGGAACAAACACACACACACACAAAAAAAAACAATCGAAAACATCAAAATGAGATTCCATCTTCGGAGTATTCCCTCTTAAAAGTATACGAGCATTGTGATTCCATATGCGACTGCTTTTTGATTATGATATAATGGATAAGTTGGTAGCAAAGATTGTCTTCTGCTAACAAGTCCTTAGATACAAGGTTCAAGCGTTCAGATTAGCGAATAGCGGAGGGGGAGCATGAACAATTAGCCATCGAGGTGCTCTATTGGAATAGTGTGCAGTGGAATTGGTACATGTTTTGTTTGCCTGGACATGTTCGATAGTTAATTCAGCCTTTTTGGCTCGCTGGTATTGCAATATCCTAATTATCCAACAACCAAAATCCGTGCTAAAAGAATACGTTTGATACGTAGGAGCATCGAGGGGATCGAGCCATCAAAGGGCATCGGGTCATCGTGGCCGGGGGGCCTAGGGGGACATAGTCCCTCCAGGAGGTTAACCGAGGTCGGCCTGAAGGGGTCCTTGGTTGACCTGGCGAGCCCTCGGTCAGCCTGAGCGGGCCTCGTTTGGCCTGGAGGGGAGATTAGTAGGCCTGAGGGTGCACTCCACTGACTTTCATGAGTCCTCTGTCCGCCGGAGGGGGTCCTAGTCGGCCTGAGGAGCCATTGTTCGGCCTGAGGGTTCCTGGCCTGAGGGGGCCTCAGTCAGCCTGGTCGACCTGAGGGGGCCCTCGGTCGACTAGGGTGGACCTGGTTGCCTATCCTGCCATTGGTTGGGGGGGGGGGTCGCCCAAAAAGCTAAAAACGTAATAGCGCTATCGACATGAAACTGCATGCACCTTCTCCTACATCCATTTGACGTCTTCTGTGCAAAAATTAAGGACGTTTCGTTGATTTTGTTTAGATATAGCGAATTTAGTGACGTCACTAAACACGAGTTTGCCCAAAAATCAGCTAAATTTTAGCAGGCCGTACAAATGCAATATTTTGAGAAAAATGCAATCGAAAAACGTAACAAATAGCAAATGGTAAGGGATACCAACTAGCTATCTCTGATTTTTGACAAAATTTGTTTACCCCCAAACAAACACAAAACTATTTTTTTTAAAATGCCCTCAAAATAAAAATAAAATCCAAACGTATACAAAAACGGAAGATATGTCGAAGAACCGATGTGGAGAAAAACCAAACCAAATTTGAAATCAACATCTTTATTTTTGACTGACTGGCTCCCTATGTATGAGTAACTTATGACGTCATATTTTGTAATTGCGTTTGTTTGGCTTTTAGTGACCAGATACAACTAAATGAATGCCAGCACTGTATTACTGAGACAAAACTGGTTTAAAAACATGCCTTTTGTATTTAGATTCATCAATTTCAAATTTTGACCTTATGTGACCTGCCCCTGGCCTTATATGGTGTCAGATTGTAAAAACGGCTGCTAGTATCTAATTATACGTGTATAATAACTCATACAACATGTGTCGCATCGCTTTCGTAGACCGGTGGCCTTTTGTGACCTGATCTTGACCTTGATCTTTGTTTACAATTTCATTTTTGCTTATGCGGGATATGTATTATACCTTTGAGAGCACTTTGTGCGATAACAGTCTCAATCTAAGGGTTTGGATGGAAAATATGCCCCCAAAACTAAAATATCTCAGTTTTTAAATTTTACCTGACCGTGACCTGACATGTGACCTTTTTGGAAATGTCGTGTATGTTTTGGATGCGTTTCATTAAGAGCTTTCGATTGCTGCCTTGCGCGTCTCGCTGCGGTTATTGGTTCGGAAGATAACCAGGGGGCAAAAAACGTTCCCCCTCGGCCGGTTTGGGTGAGGCCTTGGTCGGCCTGAGGGGGTGGCGGTCGGCCTGATGAGCTCTTCTTCGGCATGAGGGACTCTTTGTCGACCTGATTGGGCCTGTCGGCCTGGAGGTGGTCTCGGTCGGCCTGGAGGGGAACTCGGTCGACTTTAGGGGCCCTTGATCGGTTTGAGTGAACCCCGGTCGACTTTAGGGGCCCTATATTTGCATGAGGGTCCTTGTTTGTCCTCAGTGCCAATCGGTCGGTTTGGAGGGGTCTTTGGACTGAGTTGTCAGTCGGCCTGAGTGTCCCTCTGTATGCCTGAGGGGACCTCGGTCGGCGTGAGGGGGCCATGAGTGGGTCTGTTGGACCCTCGGTTAGATTGAGTGGCTCTCGTTTGCCCCGAGGGGCCCTTGGTCAGCTTGAGGGGCCCTCAGTGGGCCTGAGGAACCGGTCGGTCGGCCTGAGTTGCTCACGTTTGGCTTGATGGGATCTCTGCTAGGTTGAAGGGGCTGTGCTGTTTGAGGGGCCCTTGGTCGGCCTGAGGAGCTCTCGGGCGGCCTGAAGGGCCTTCGGTTTGCCTGAGGGGGTCCTCTGACGATCTTAGGGGTCTTTATGTCGTCTTGAAGGGCACTCGTTCGGCTTAAGGAGCCCTTGGTCGACTTGAGGATGCCCCTTTTCGGCCTAAGGTGCCTTCGGTCAGCTTAATGAGATCCTGTTTCGGCCTGAGGGGCCTTCGGTCATCTTGAGGAGGCCCTCGGTCGGCCTGAGGGGCCCTTAGTCGGCCTGTGTGGCCCTCGGTCGGCCTGTAGGGGTCCCTAGTGTGCCTGTGGTACTCTTCTGTCGGCCTTAGGGAGCTCTCAGTCGACTTGAGGGGACCCTTGGTCGGCTTGAGGGGGCCCTTGATCGGCCTGAGGAGAGGGCACAGCGTCAGATGGCTACACTCGAGTAGAGCTTAGTTTAACTCGGATTCCTATGTAATGGAACATGAGAATTACGAATTTGAAGGATTGTTTGCAGTTAGAGGAATTTTTGACACGCTAACTGAAGGATTTTTGCAATCCTCTAAAATGTTCAACATGAGGTGATTGTAATAAGCAGACACATAAATGTGTCACAATCGGCTATATTGCGATGTGAAACAATGTCTGAATTGTGATTCCAAGGGATTGCTTGCAAATATAGGGATTTATACCTCGTCAAGTGAAGTGCTCTTGCGAAAAATCCCCCGTAGCCAAGGGGGGGCGCCTCCCACTTCCCCCCTGGAAGCCAGGAGGGTCCTTTTTGGCGGCGGAGGGCCCTTTTCGGCGCGCGCAGAGCGCCGAAAAGGGCCGACAAGACCGCGCGAAGCGCGGTATCATGGGCTCTTTACCACGCGAAGCTTGGTCTTTAGAAAGTTTAGAGCACTGCAGAGGCCCTTTAAGGCCCCCAGGGCCCTCTCTGAAAGACCAGAGGGCCCCTTGGACGTTCACAAGAGCTCTGTGCATGTCAGAGGGGCCCCTGGCCAGACCGAAAGGGCTCCTTAGCGGGACAGAGGGCCCCTGAACACGTCGAATGGCCCCTAGCCAGCCTGGGCAGGTCGAGAAGCCCCTGAGCATGTCGGCAGGGCGACAAAGCGGCCAGCGCAGTCCATTTCCAGGTCATACAAGCCCCGAAGACAAAGCAGTCAGCGCAGTCCCTTGCTAGGTCGAAAAGGCCCCTTATAAGGTTAAAGGGCCCCTGGAGAGACCAGAGGGCCCCTGGAAAGTTAAAAGGACCCCTGCGCAGATCGGAGGAGCCCTGATCAGACCGAAAGGACCGCTGGGCGGGTAAGAAGGGCCCCTGAACATGCTGAAGTGGCCCTTGACCAGCACGGAGGGGCTCCAGGGCAGGTCGGAGGGCCCTTTGAGCATGTCGGCAACGGCGACAAAGCAGCCAGCCCAGGCCGACCAGAAGAGTCGCTGGGCCGATCGGAGGGGCTCCTGGGCAAGTCAGAAGGGCCCCTGGCTAGACCGAAAGGGTCCCTGGGCCGGTCGGAAGGCCCCTTGAACATGCCGGATGAGTTCCTAGCCAGACTGGAGGGGCCCCTGGGCAGGGGCGGCGGATTGCGGGGGCAGGGTACCCAAAATTCCCCCAGTCGAAAATCCTGGGGGCAAAGGGTAGTTTTGCCCCCCCCCCCCCAGATTTTAGCCTGCTCAATCTGGGGCAACATGACCCTTCCCCTCCCCAGGATTTTCATTTGAGATGGGGAGATTTTGGGTACCCTGCGCCCCGCAATCCGCCGCCCCTGCCCCTGAGCATGTCGGCAGGGCGACAAAGCAGCCAGTGCAGTCCCTGGCCAGGTCGGAAGGACCTCTGAACAGGCAGATGGGCCCCTTGACACACAAGAGGGGCTTTTTGGAAGGTCAGAGGAGTCCCTGGTGAGACCGAAAGGGTCAAAGCACGGCGCGGGTGGAGCCGAGCACCGACACGGGGCGGGTTAACTTTTTGACATGTCCGGAACCTTTTTGCCTTTCGAAAGGAAAAAAAACATGGTTAATAAGTCCCCGGGGGAAACGATAGCTTGCAAAGTACAGGCAAAGGCAACATGTGTCTCGTCTTCCTTACTGCCGAGTCCTTTTGCGATGCTTTGAAATCAACATATTAATTGTCTCGTTTATTACAACATTTCAGTCACGCACTAAATACTCATTCTCACAGCCTCACAATCACACCACAGTTGTCACATGTACATCACTCTTGGCGGTTTGCAATACATTATCATACTCAGTTGTAACGCTGCGGGGCAGGGGCAGGAGCCATGGCCTGAATCCGAGCTGTTATTGTTATTGGTACCTAAGTGTGTGCTAATTATGTGAATGAGGGTGGTCATTTGTGCGATATCGACTTCAAATTTGTTTTGCATATTCATCGCACATATCGCTATCGTATATCTTTTTTAGATTTTCTGTTCTTTATTGATACAATATATACAAAATAACGAAATTTCAAAACTCGTAATTTCAAAGGAAAACTTATTAAAATCAGAACATTCGTATGCATGTATATATGTATGTGACACGTCCGTTCCATTTGATGATCCACTGCTCGGCAACGGCGAGAGCTGTGGTGACGATTTTTTCACGCAAAATCAAAACCTGGGCAACCATTGTATGTGGTACAGTTTGGAGCACGTGCGAGTATGTTACGCTCTGAGAGGCGCATACGAGATACGATGCGAGATACGAGATACGAGATACGAGATACGAGATACGAGATACGAGATACGAGATACGAGATACGAGATACGAGATACGAGATACGAGATACGAGATACGAGATACGAGATACGAGATACGAGATACGAGATACGAGATACGAGATACGAGATACGAGATACGAGATACGAGATACGAGATACGAGATACGAGATACGGGAGGCGGGATGCGGGATACGGGATACGCGATACACGATACTGGATACGCGATATGGGATACGGGATACGGGATACGGGATACGGGATACGGGATACGGGATACGGGATACGGGATACGGGATACGGGATACGGGATACGGGATACGGGATACGGGATACGGGATACGGGATACGGGACGGGAATAGATCAGGAGAAAGTGATATAGGAAGCATTACGGGATTCAAAATACGGGAGAGGGGAACGGGACACGAGAACGGGACACCAAAGCAATTACCATGCCCAAATGTTTGGTCTTCTTTGCTGCCGAATGTTTTTGTTACGTTCTCACAAAAGCAAATTAATGTATTTGTTTATTGTAACATTTTATGACCAAACACGCACTAAATACTCATTCTCACAGCCTCACAAACACACATCAGCTGTCACATGTACGGCACTCTTGGCGCTTTGCGCGCTAGATACATTACCACTCTCTGTTGTAACGCTGTGGGACTGGGGCAGGTGCAGGGGAATGGGCAGGGGAATGTGCAGGGGAATGGCCAGGGTAATGGGCTGGATAATGTGCAGGGGAATGGGCAGGGGAATGTGCAGGGGAATGTGCAGGGGAATGGGCAGGGGAATGGGCAGGGGAATGGGCAGGGGAATGGGCAGGGGAATGGGCAGGGGAATGGGCAGGGGAATGGGCAGGGGAATGGGCAGGGGAATGGGCAGGGGAATGGGCAGGGAATGGGCAGGGGAATGGGCAGGGGAATGGGCAGGGAAATGGGCAGGGGAATGGGCAGGGGAATGGGCAGGGGAATGGGCATGGGAATGGGCACGGGCAGGGGCAGGGGCATGGGCGAGGGCTGGAGCTGGCCTGTACCGTGCTGGGGCGGGGGTGGGGCTGTAGCGATCAGAGGCAGCCGTGGGGAGCGGCGCGGGACTGTAGCGGGCAGGGGCAGGGGAAGGATTGTAGCGTGTAGGTCCAGGAGTGGGGGCAGGAGCAGGAGCAGGGCTGTAGTGGGCAGGTGCAGCAGTAGAGAGCAGCGCAGGACTGTAGCGGGCAGGGGCAGGGGAAGGATTGTAGCGTGTAGGGCCAGGAGTGGGGGCAGGAGCAGGAGCAGGGCTGTAGTGGGCAGGTGCAGCAGTAGAGAGCAGCGCAGGACTGTAGCGGGCAGGGGCAGGGGAAGGATTGTAGCGTGTAGGGCCAGGAGTGGGGGCAGGAGCAGGAGCAGGGCTGTAGTGGGCAGGTGCAGCAGTAGAGAGCAGCGCAGGACTGTAGCGGGCAGGGGCAGGGGAAGGATTGTAGCGAACAGAGGCAGCCGTGGGGAGCGGCGCGGGACTGTAACGGGCAGGGGCAGGGGAAGGATTGTAGCGTGCAGGGGCAGGAGTGGGGGCAGGAGCAGGAGCAGGGCTGTAGTGGGCAGGTGCAGCAGTAGAGAGCAGCGCAGGACTGTAGCGGGCAGGGGCAGGGGAAGGATTGTAGCGAACAGAGGCAGCCGTGGGGAGCGGCGCGGGACTGTAACGGGCAGGGGCAGGGGAAGGATTGTAGCGTGCAGGGGCAGGAGAGGGGGCAGGGGAAGGATTATAGAGAACAGAGGCAGCCGTGGGGAGCGGTGCGGGGCTGTAGCGGGCAGGGGCAGCGGCAGGGGCAGGAGCTGGCCTGTACTGTGCTGGGGCGGGGGCGGGGCTGTAGCGTGCCGAGGACGCCGCCGGGGCCGGAGCCTGTTGGTAGTTCTGCTCTCCCTGGTACACCTGTGGCACCACCGGTACCGGGTACTCAGTCGGCACCGGCGTCGGCAGCACGTCGCTCACCGGCTGGTAGCCGTTCTCGTCGGCGGTGAAGGCCAGCTGCACGGCGTTGCCATAGCCGTCCGTGTAGCTCCAGCCACCCTGCTGGACGTAGCCGCCGCTCGGCTGGCCGTACTGGCCGTCCGACTGGCCGTAGCCGGCTTTGGGCTGGCCCGTCTCGTCGCGCTCGATGCCGTTCTCGGTCTGGAAGCTGAAGCGGTACGTGCCGTCTCCCGGGTGGACGTCCTCCTGACTGAGGATCTTGATGACGGGCTGGGCGGAGGAGGCCCGCTGCACCGGCTGCACCGGACCGTCAGCACATACCACCACCGCCAGACAGCACACCAACAACTGGAAATAATAACAGACAAATATAATAGTTTTGTCTTGCCAGGTGAAGTGAACTTGTTAGGAAAATTAACAAGATAGAACCAGCAACGGATTTATTTTTCATTTGCAATTGTAAGCGAATGGATTTGCATGAAGCAGGCCGATTAAACTGTTGCTACGTCAACTTTCGTCAGTATACATCATAGTGTGTCTCTTCATGTACAATAGTCATACATGCCTAAGGAGAGTATAGGTGTGTCTTTTGAGGCATTATCCATATGAAGACATAGTAAGCCCCACTCACCAGCTTCATATCTGCACGGTACGCTGAGTTGTCTGTGTACACCACAGCTACCACGGGAGAGAGACTGATGCCTGACGCTGGGTCGGCCGGGCTTCATACAGCCCCGGTGCTGGCCGGCTGAGGGAGGGGCGGGGCCGACACACTGGGTCTCTGACTGTAATCTTCATGAGCGGGAGTCGGGTTATAAGCAAAGGCAGGGTCAAAATCAGGTAACAAAGTTCAATATTGTAAAAAGGTGCACACTGCACTTAACCCGCGACTTACTTGGGAGGGCTATTTTTTGCCCCCCACCCACCCCCCTCCCGTTATTTTGCAATAACTCCTAAACAAACACCGGTATCGTCACCAAACTGGCAGTACTTTCTGCTACGTCAATTTTACACATGTTGGCAAAATGAAAAAGATGAGGTTATGATAGGTCAACTGGGAATGAGGTCAGAGTGACATCATGTTCTTTGGTTTTTGTTGCAAAATAATGGTTTGCGGAAAACGCTGTCAAAGGAGTTTGAGATAAACTCAATTGTCTTAAATCAAATTACTGACAATAGACCTGGCTATCAAACTGCTGTCTCGGATTTTTGAGTTTTTTTATTAAAAATTTTGGGAAATCAAAATACATTTTTGTTTTAACAACATTTTCAAGAAAACATCAGAAATATCCAAAAACCGGAATATATGTGATCGAGACGTGTGCGGTGAATATGTGTACCAAATTTAAAATCGATATTTTTTTAAATGACTGACTTATGACCTTTAAATGACACAGATCGACCACCTCTCACAGCATTACTATGCATACAAAACGCATTTCCGTTTTTGCTTTTTACTTCTATTAATATGGAACAAACAATGTTCTAAGGTCATTTATCGCGTTCTAGACGAAAAACAAACCCATAAACATGTGTCACAACGCCTAATGACCGTAATCTGCAGTTTGACCCCGTGACCTCGGATGACCTTGACCTGACCCAAGGTCATAAATAACTTATAAAGGTACTCAGAAGTGTCAGACACACGAATCATACCGATTTATCGACAGCTTATGCGTTTAATATCGCAATTTTGCGCGACAAGTCCATCCATCAAGACCTTTTGACACGGTCAAACATTTTGTACTTGACCTGACCTGTGACGTCATTGGTGACCCCGAGGCCAACAATATTATGTTTCCCTCGATAAATTTCCCAGGGCTATCGAATGCCGTTTGAATTTGTATATTCGATCCTGTAGTTCCGGAGATCCGAGGGGGGGGGGCAAAAAATAGCCCCCCAGTAAGTCGCGTTATGAAATATACCCCAGTAACTCGCGGGTTAACCCTCGCCCTACGAGGGGGGCCTGACAACCCCCCCTGAGGTTTTTCTTGAATAACTTTTTACACATGCTATGCATCTTGCTGAAATTTTTGGTAGCTGAGTTTACAACAATTATACGGAGGCTGTGATTTTGTTTTATTGGTTGAGTAGTTTGGGAGATAATCATGTTTTGATGACGTCATGTTGGTATAAAAAGATAAATATTTGAAAAATCGTAGAAAACTGAGTTTTAAAACAAATTGCAAACGCAGTTCACCAAAGATACAAAATGGCATTCTCTTTAAAATGGCAATCTCGGAATTTCACAATTTTGGGATTTTCACCCCTAAAATTAAAAAAAACTGTTTTTTGAATCCCCACAAAATCAAAATTTTCAAAGATGTTCGAAAAACCGGAATATATGTGAGAGAACTGAGCATGTAAAATACCCATACCAAATTTAAAAACAATATCTTTATTTTTGACTAAGTGTAAGAAACTGATTACGTCATTTCTTTAAATAATTTGTTTGACTTTTTTGACAAGATACGAACAAATATTTACCTTTTCTGTATTTATGAGCCAAAACTGGTCTTGAAACATGCCTTGTTATTTACATTTATCAATTTCTAATTTTGAGGTTTTCTGAAGAGCAAAATCGCTGTTCTGGTCGTGGTAAATCCGAGGTCATTCACTTGACCTGGAAGGTTACCTGTTGACCTAAAACCTAAAAATCGCATACTATTAGATTCTTCTCATGACAGGCAACATGCTGGTTCTTACCGCATTGCTCTAAGTTGCTTGGTTTGTAAGTTAACAGGGGGGTTGTCTGCCCCCCCCCCCCGTTGGGCGAAGGTGAAAAAGCTTCCGTAGGGCGAGGGTTAACGCCCGAGCACATTTAACCCCTTTTCGAACAGAATATCGAAAAATGATAAAAGAAACATTGTAGCGAAGGCTTGTAGCTATCTGTTCCAGAAGCAGATTTAAAATATGTGCCATAGATTACGAGCCAGCTTTGTCTGAAAATCATCGATTTAACCCTATTTGTAACAGGGGGGGGGGGGCGGATTCCGCCCGCCCCTCATGTTTTTCGCAGATATCTCCAGAACGGCAGGGAGCAGGCCCATGCAATTTAAAGACTTTTCATAGAATTGAACTCCGCATTTGGAGTCAAAATTTAGAGTTCTTAACTTGAACAGAGGCGGTTCCAGGGCACAGTTTTGGGTGGGTTCGGAGGCGACATTTGACGAAAATACGGAAATGCGATCTTCACGGTTTCTTCCTAACTGCATCAAGTATGAAGGAGTTACATCGGCTTACCGTGATTGCAACAAGTGCAAATTAGATGATGTTAATGAAATATCATACAACATTGCATGGCAGAGGCGGTTTCAGGGGCTTGAAAGGGGGGGGGGGGGGTTCCAGGAAGTATCCAATGCTTGGCGGGAAGCCAATAGAGCAATGTAAGGGGCATTTATAGCTATCAAGATGTAAAGGATAGCTTCTGCTTCCATTATTTGCATAATTTATTACATATAGAGTTTCAGGGGCGTGTTCAGGAACATGAAAAGGGGGGTGACTGGCATGGTGATGACGATATGCCAGCGATAACGGCGCAATTTACGTTTAGCTTATAATAATATATGCACATATGAGACTAGAAAAGGGAATAAAGTTATTTTTTGCAGAGGCGCGCTCAGGAATGGAAGAAAGGGGGTCATATTATTGCAAGGAAACTAAGAGGCATGGGCGTACAATGACATAACATACTGCAGTTTTCGGATGAAACACGCACCACAGGCTACTCTACGAACGATTATAAGATAATAGGCGAGTCCAGGTAGGGTAAAAAGGGGGGTAAGCAATGTTAATTGAAGTTGTAAGTGAAATAGTCACTGTTGACTAGTTAGTATCATAATAGCGGATAATATACTTATCAAAAGGTCTTGCGCCGCCCTAGTTTGGATCCTGGATATGCCTATGATGAAGTACAACATGCAAAAAGGAACTATCTATGATCAGTAACATATGTATAGTGCTGGGTAGCAACTTGTTGCGGTTAATATTTTTCCCAATTTTACCCCCCTTTTTCACTAACCTGGTACCGCCTATGGCAAAAATATGATTTATAACTGTTTTTCTAATGTCTCAATCACATACCATTTCATTTATCAAAAAACAACATCAAAAAACGGTTTTATTACGCATTTACTTCACCCCCATATTGAGTGACCTGCACACGCCTATGATTTTTGAATTTTCAAACGTCACCGTCATATATCAATTTACGATTCAATCTCTATCGATTCCTATTAGTTGTGTTAAAATCGGTCGATAAACATGAAAGCTATGATGGATCAAAAATACCACTAAAATTTGTAGTTTTTGCCCCCCTGTTGCCCCCCTATCCCAAATTTATATTTTTGGATTATTTATAAATGTAGATCGTGTTGAGGGGAACCAAACACCGTTTTATTTTTGAAAATCGGACAGGTAGATCTCGAGATCTCCGGGGGGGGGGGGCGGAATCCCCCCCCCCCCCTTGTTACAAATAGGGGTAGCCAGGAGCCTGTTACAAATAGGGATAACATGGGAACCCTATGGTGTAGTAGGTTTTTAACGCCCAAACGTCCGAGTGCTGTAAACGTTTTCTGGTGGGGTTTGCCTTGACGCATCGTCGCAATCGTCGCACTATCAAAACGTGCATGATGTACGTTGAGGAGGCAGAATTGTCTCTGTTTTATGCCACATTTATTAAACAAATATTCTACAGTCCCTACTTTTTTAGCTCTTACAGTAAGGCAATATGATTTGAAGAAAAGTGTCATCAGTATGCTGGATGAGGTGACAGTGTACAGCTTGCCACCAACATTTGATTGTTTTCAATTGGATTCAGATTAGGATATTTGGGAGCCAGCTATGAAATTGAGGGGCTGCTCAGTCCTCACTCCTCAGTTCATTATCAGTCCTGGTTAATCTCTATCTCTATCTGTATCTCTATCTCTATATTATTAATTATAACATGTCCGTCCGTCCACCGTACGAGTGTCATCCCTAACAACTCCTAATAACTCGGTGCCGGTTTCGGTCAGGTGCGCGAAAATTGGCACGCAGGTCCGGTGGTACAGTCCCATCATCGTATTACAATTTGGCATGGATTCGACAGCGGGCTCGGCCGCAGCACGCGCCAAAGGGGTCCGGGGCAGGCCTAGACCGTCTGCGGATGACCAGCACGTGCTCTCCGCTCAGATTGTTCGCTCACAAAACTGAGCGTTTCAAATAAATTTAAAGTGCTGAGCTGTGACGTCAGAGCAAAAGTATCTAGAGCATCTGCCCGGCGGGAGTGCAATGAGATGAGCGCTGTTCGGACGCACGCCAGCGGCCGCTAGTAGCGCTAGTATCGCTTTCGTTCTCCATGGCAACCAGGCATCAGCCAAGGAAAAGCCAGAAAGGGATACGTCACGATAGGAACCGTGGAGCCTGCCGAGAGGCTATCTCTGCTAGTGACAAATCGCAGAAGCGCCGAAAGCGCTAGCGGATGTGTTTCAATAGTGGCGCATGAGACAAGTCAAAATGAAATGAAAACAAACACAGATGTGATATGCCCCTGAAGCAGAGTCTAGAAGTGCTTCTGTGAGTTCTGTCTGTATCCTGCTGCGTCTGTTTCCGTGACGTAATTGTGACGTCAGCTAGCGAAAAGCCCTAGTAGCGTGTGCCGGGCAGCGCTATGATTCTGCATGCATATCGATGTTGATTTTTGCCAGCTCAGTGACAATTAACGGCGAATCTGTTTCGTAAACAAAATAATACTTTTGCTTAGTACATGCAAAGTTGTATGCAGTAATGTGACTGATGTTTAGTACTGTTTGTGTCTTAATTTTGTCCAGCGCTGCTGTTCAAGTCTCTTTAATGAGATGCTAAGCCAATTTAAGTATAACAAAGTTTTGTATTAAGGAAACCATACATTAGCTAGAAATAACGTTATCACTGTTGACCTGGGATGATCCGTCAGTGGTGAGTGGTGTTGCCCTCTGAAGTAATTATTATATATCGTCAGTGTTGCATAGGGAGGTGTTCGTTGACGACGTAAGGAGGTGAGTTGTAATGTGAATGGTGTTGTGTTATTGTTAACCCTATTCCCTGTGGGCGGCCAGAACTACGTTAACCTGCGGGGGCAGATTCTGCCCCCCCCCAGAAATCTCGAGAACCGCTAGGTCGATTTCGATGGGGGAAAACGCCATTCCATTCGTCATGACAAGATCTCTCCTTTTGGACCCCGACATTTTGTTTTGTTAAAAAATACGTGGCCAGGAGGCAAAAAGTCTGCAAATTTTTGGTGTTTTTTTTAAAGCTTATTGCGGCCATGTGGCTCGACCGATTTGCATGCTCCAAACGTTTTTGAGCTTAAAATGCACTGGTCTTTAATATATAAAAAATAGGCGTATTCAGGGAATATAAAATGGGGGGATTTTCTGGGAAAAAAATATATGCTGTTCGTGATTGTTTGGGACGAGATGAACGTCGCATGTGGGCATTATATGCTGTAATTTGTTAAATTTGATATATTGCGCATAGGCGGATCCAGAAATAAAACATGCGGGCACCATTCGCGTAACGCTTTCATCATCCTAATTTTCATAATTTGAAGTGAAGATCTATGATGCATATTGCATTGCAATTGTTTCAGGTGCATTTATGCACTGCAAACCACGAAGGAAGTATGCGCCGCAAAACCGCATTCGTAACACCCTACCCAAAACTGGAGCCTGGAACCGCCTCTGCTGGACTGATTTTTTCAACATTTTGATACAACACGAGCCATTTAATTTTGGGGAAAGTCACACAGTTTCAGGCCTAACGGTTTAGAAGCGGCAAGTGAAAAACCACCGAGGGGCAGAATCTGCCCCCCGCAGGGAATAGGGTTAACCGAACTGGGCTGTGATGCCGCTTCGAGATAGTCTGGGCAGTACGGGAGGCGAGCGCCGCCACCCAGTGTCGGCGAGCATAACCGCGTAACCACGAGCGGCGTGCCAGCCAGGGAAAGGCCGAAGCAAATGAACAATGGGCAGGAATGTGGGAACGAGTGGGGTACGGTAATGGGAACGGGGAAGTGGAACGTACAACGGGAATAGGCACAGGAACGAACACTATGACTAGCATGGGCACGGAAACGGGAACATGAACGGAACCGGAACTGGGTGTAGGAAGTAGGCACATAAGCGGGAAAGGGCAGGAAAACGGGCATGTGTGTAGGAACAGGCACGGGAACAGGCACGGGAACAGGCACGGGAACCAACACGGTACTGGACACGGAAACGGGCACAACAACAGGCACACTAACGGGCATTGGAATGCACCCGGGAACAAGCATGGGGTACAGGAACAGGTTACGGTAACGGACCAGGGGACGGGTAGCAGGGGAACGGGTAGGTAGAATAGGGGAACGGAAAGTGTATGTCAACTACGGATGACATGCTTCTGGCCATTAAACGGCTAAAATGTGGAGCGACTGTGAACGGCATGGGACTTGGGAGAAAAAGGAGAACGGAACAAGGAACAGAACGAGAAAGTTTTTGCTTAGTGCTTGTAAAGTTGTATGCAGTAATGTGCCAGTCGTTTAGTGTTTATGTCTTAAGTTTGCCTTGCAGTTCTGTCCAAATCGCTTTCGTAACATATACATCGGACCAGGAAATTGGCCGCGAACGAATCTGCTGGCTGTAAAAATACATAGAAGTAATGTGTCCTATGCTTAATCAATACCTAAATCGGACTTGGTAATGGGCAGCGAACACATTTGATGGCAATATCAATTAGCTGTCTTCGCAATGGCATGCTACATAAATTAGCTGGTTATATAAATTAGCCTGCTATATAAATTTGCTGGCTATATAAATAAATGGCCATATAAATTGCAGGCCTTCTAGTCCCCAACTTTAAATATGGTATTTGATAGTCAGTGACATTAGCAATGGAAAATATAAATTGAAATAATATAATTTGTTGTCACCTCACATTTGGTTCACACTTCACTCACCTGACTGGACCCGACTGACCTGGTGGCTGTCCTCTTGTCTCCTTGTCGATGTCAATAGTCAGCTGTCTTGATCTTTATTTCAGTGAAGGTTATCAGAAATTCTATTTATCTGTGACATTGTAATGTGGTAAAATATTGTTATTTTGTGTGTCTGACCACTACAGCAACAGATTAAGTTATATTCAAGGAACTGTTGCTTTTGCAAAGTATGATTAAAACAAACTCAGCTAGACCACAGCCGTAGCCACAGCCGTGGCCATGTTCTGGACATTGTTCAGCCCAGCCCACCCCATTAGCCGCATGGCACAGCCGTCCGTGGGGCTAACCGCCCCGTGTAGAACTCTACCGTATACTATCTGTAAGAAATACAAGTTCAAGCGGTTGTCGCGTATAAACAATGGTGGAAACGGCGAGACTCCTCTCCAGTGCTCTCTTCATGCCTGGATGATAGAAACCAAGAGTCAGTCAAAAGTGCAATTTTTTTTCTTTCCGTTTAGTTGTCTGTGTCGTACATACGTTGTTCCCTAATATATCCTATTTTTACTCTGCATTTACAATTCTGAGCTTGTGGGCATTTAATGTCTTTAATTTGTCCCTTGGTCAAAAACCAAACTATTAAAAAATAGAGATAGAGATAGTCATTTTTGCAGTCCATGTGATGTTAATTCAGTTGAATTTTTAGTGTATTTTAGTTCAAGTTTGGACTTTAGTGTTAGTTCTATAAAAAAATGGACGATTTTCTCAACAAGCACGTTACTAAATGGTAGTGGCGTTACTCAATTGACTGCACCTAAACCATTCACGAATTGCTTAATTTTTGCACAAACGATGTGACAATAATTTGAAAGAAGGAGCACGAGGTTTCGCATTGACATCCATATTGTTTGTCTTTGTTTTTGGTAATTGCGAACGTTCGCCAGGTGAAACATTTGCCCTCTCACAGTCATTGACGTGGTAACCTAGAATGCTGAATGGCAATGCGGCTACAATGCGAAGTATTTGATGTCCGTGATCCCTTACTTCTTTACATTTACGGAACCTTTTTGCCTTTCGAAAGGACAAAATATATGTGGTTGATAAATTCCCGGCGGGAAACGACAAGCTTTCAAAGAACAGGCGAAGGCAAAATGTGTCTCCTCTTCCTTTCTGCCGAGTACTTTTACCATGCTGTCAAACCAACATCTTCATGGTCTCGTATATTACAACATCTCAGTCACGCACTAAATATTAATTCTCACAGCCTTACAAACACACCACAGCTGTCAGATTTACGGCACCCTTGACACTTTGCACTATAGATACATTACCACTCTCAGTTTTAACGCTGCGGGGCAGGGGCAGGGTAGCTGGCAGGGGCAGGGCCAGGCCTGTAGCGAGCTGTTATTGTTATGGGTAAGTGTGTGGTAATTAGGCGAATGAAGGTGGTCATTTGTACGTTATCGGCTTCAAATTTTCTTTGCATACTCGTCGTACACATCGCTATCGTATATGTTTTCCCGTGTGACACATTCTTTGTGGTGTCCGAAAGTTTGTGACAGACAGAAAGGTTTTTGCACCTCTGTGTGGAAACTTATGTACTTGATGGAAAACCATAATTTCCAAAGCCATGCCCAAAGATGTTTTGTCTTCCATGCTGCCGAATGTTTTTGCTACGTTCTCAAAAAAAGCAAATTCATTGACTTGTTTATTGTAACATTTGATATCCAAACACGCACAAAATACTCATTCTTACAGCCTCACAAACACACAACTTCCATATTTTCGGCACTCTTGACGCTTTGCGCGCTGGACACATTGTCATACTCAGTTGTAACGCTGCGGGGCAGGGGCGGGGTAGCTGGCAGGGACAGCAGCTGGCCTGTACTGTGCTGGGGCAGGGGCGGGACTGTAGCGGGCAGGGGCTGCGGCAGGGACAGGAGCTGGCCTGTACGGTGCTGGGGCGGGGGCGGGGCTGTAGCGGGCAGGGGCAGTGGCAGGGACAGGAGCTGGCCTGTACTGTGCTGGGGCGGGGGCGGGGCTGTAGCGGGCCGGGGACGCCGCCGGGGCCGGAGCCTGTCGGTAGCTCTGCTCTCCCTGGTACACCTGTGGCACTACTGGCACCGGATACTCAGTCGGCACCGGCGTCGGCAGCACGTCGCTCACCGGCTGGTAGCCGTTCTCGTCGGCGGTGAAGGTCAGCCGCACGGCGTTGCCATAGCCGTCCGTGTAACTCCAGCCACCCTGCTGGACGTAGCCGCCGCTCGGCTGGCCGTTCTGGCCGTCCGACTGGCCGTAGCCGGCCTTGGGCTGGCCCGTCTCGTCGCGCTCGATGCCGTTCTCGGTCTGAAAGCTGAAGCGGTACGTGCCGTCTCCCGGGTGGACGTCCTCCTGACTGAGGATCTTGATGACGGGCTGGGCGGAGGAAGCCTGCTGCTGGTAGGAGGCCGGCTGCTGGTAGGAGGCCGGCTGCTGATAGGAGGCCGGCTGCTGGTAGGAGGCCGGCTGTACCGGACCGTCGGCACTCACCACCACCGCCAGACAGCACACCAACAACTGGAAACAAAATAGGCAAGGGTAATATTTTTTCCTTTCTTTCCTGATGAAATGACCCTGATAGGAAAATATTACAAGTCACAACCAGCAACGGATTGGCTCGTTATTTTGGATGGCCAAGTGAATGGAATGCAATGAAACAGATCGATCAAACTGTTTAAGGATATTAGTGTGTCAATTCCAGGGTCGGCGCCACGGGGGGGGGGGTCTGGGGGGCCGGGACCCCAGAATCGCTCCGGCCTGAGTCCGGCCCCACCAGATTCGCAGGATTTTAACATGTAGCCCTTTGGGGCTGGCACCCTCTCACCCCTAGCTGCCCCTTTAAACCCCTGGCTGCCACCCCCCCCCCCCCCACACTCAAAATTGTGTGGCGACGCCGCTAGTCTCTTCTAGTACGAAATTCATAAACGCCAGAAAATAAGCACGTCATTCTAAGCATTATCCACATGAATATTTAGGTAAGCCCCACTCACCAGCTTCATATCTGCACGGTATGCTGAGTTGCCTGTGTACACCACAGCTACCACGGGAGAGAGACTGATGCCTGACGCTGGGTCGGCCGGGCTTTATACAGCCCCGGTGCTGGCCGGCTGAGGGAGGGGCGGGGCCGACACACTGGGTCTCTGACTGTGACGTCACAAACTCAGACACCGTCTGTGTTGTAACGGCCAGTGGGTACTGCCACGGGGGTAACCCAGCCACCCCTCAGGCTGTGAGTGTCCGCGTTATTCTCCAATGAATGACGCTCTTGGAATGGCTTGGCCATGCATTACTGTTGTGTTAACTACAAAATGAAACTTGGGAGTGCTTAAAAAAAAAACTTTTTCGATACTTCGGTTTTCGTGTTTCATGGTATCTTATAATAGTAAATAGCAATACATTTTAATAACGTAATGTAAATAACATTACAAATGTTTGTCTAAGTAGTTTTTTGATCACTCTACTTTATGTTTGCTCAACTATTGTTAATAAACGACAATTCCTACCTATTCCACAGAATGTGCTGGATACTGGGAAATACAGAGCAATATTTATGGTGATATGTTAGCAATTAAATATGTCATAATTGGAATAATATGTAATATTTTATCATAATAATTTTCAGTGAGACAGTTTTTCATAACTTGCAAATCATTTAATGGATATATCAATAATTTGAATAATTTTTTAATATATAATTTCCGTATTTCTAGTACTTTTTTAGGTAGCTATTGCCTGCCAGGCAGATTTACCCCCTCAACCTAAAAATCATGCTGATGCCTACAGCGTAGCTACTGCTTTTGTGTTGATAGTTTGAAGTGAATAGTATTAATCGTTTTTATTTTTATTTTCTTTAGTCCAAACCTTTTGAATGGATGGATTCCCGAGGTAAAAGACCCGTAATAAGCAGAGCTTCTTTCCCATAGCAGATAGGGTTGTGTTAGGTGGTAAACTTATATAGTAGCCGTTTTCACGAAGGATTATTGCGCGGAAAAGTTTCTGAAAAGTTTCTGAAAAGTTTCTGAAAAGATTCTGAAAAGTTTCTGAATAGTTTCTGAAAAGTTTCTGTGAAGCTTTGGTGTAGAAATCTTAGTATATTATACATTCCAAGCAATAAATTACTGATTTAGGCGATATTATCACTACTCAATAGTTATGGAAACATGTATTGAGCTCATAACAAGTTTAAGATACAAAATTGGCCGTTTTTAAAGAACATATGCGTCCACAGTCCATTCGTTCAGTTTAGCATACCGTCATACTAGTTACTAAATCTGACAGCGTCATGGATCACAGGTCTGTCTGTGCATGCGCGGTGAGGTGCCAGCATAGATTCGCCGCCGCTTCCGACCCGCCTGCCGCACGCACATAGACAAAGCCAAGCTGCACAGCCGGCCGCCGGATTGGGCTGGATTGGGCGAGTCCATTGCGTCCCATTGCGTCACACCCCACAGAATGTTCCTGAATCGTTCTGAAGTTTTGACATGTTTCAGTCGGTGGAGATCTGGCATCACAACTGACCTATCAATACTTATCTTGCTAATTACCACCAAACTGCAATTTTGTCAACATATTATATTCTTACCCAGGGGTGTGGTTTCCTATCTCTTTGTGTGTGCCAGGGCACCCATCAGGGGTGTAGTATCCTATTCAGTTGGGGAGCTTCAGCCCCCCCCCACAACTGGGCTTCAGCCCCCCAACTTTGACGAAGAAGTGGGTTAAATCCGGGAAGAAATCTGAATTTTGTGGATTTTGATGGTACCTTAAGCGATTTTTTCCAGCCCTGACCCCCCCCCCCCCCAACTTGTCTGGAGAAGCTACGCCCCTGGCACCCACAAAGCTGAAATGGGCAACCACAATAGTCTTTCGGCATCCACAATCGTGAACATGTTTAAAAATGCATAATAATGAAAAACTAAAATATTTTAAAGATAAGGATTTCGCTGATCGTCTGATGTTACAATTGGAATTATGGGGAAGCAGGTTTTTATGCCAACATCACTTTGAAAATCTTCCCAGCCGTTATGATCGCAACTTGCCCTATAGGATACAATATAATAGGTACAATTTGTCATTGCACTATAGCTGTAAAGAAACTGAACATTTACTTATTAACACGCGCCCTGGAGGGCCTCTGATAATTACACGCCCTGGAGGGGGGGCGGATTTCGCCCCCCCCCCCCTATGATCTCGAAAACCACGCAACATAGCGACAAGCGGAAAACGAAGTTAGATAGCTCGAGACAAGCTCTTTCGAAAGTATTTCGTTAATTTTTTTTTTCAGGTCAATATTGAGGTCACCAGAGGTCATCAAGGGTCAGATTTTCAAGTTTTCAAGACTTCGGTTCGAACACCCCCAAATATATCGGGAACTATGATAGTTAGCAGCAAACGGAAAAAAGCAAACGAAAGTCATTGACAAATGCAATCGACATAGGTGTCCTCAGATTTGAGCTCAGGTCAATAGTTTAGGCTCCAGAGGTCATCGAATGTGAAAAAGGGATTTTGTTTTCAAAACTGTTTTCCCCAAATAACCTTTTACCTAATAAAGATTAAGCAATAATGTTTACGCCATCGCGTGTGTCTTGTCAAGGCACTTCCAATCATATTCATGGTGACCGGGTTAGATCAACTGAGAAATTTGACCTCAGGTCAAGGTCAAGTGGTGACCCAAGTTGGTCATGTTGCATATTAGGAGACGTGTCTCGACGAGACAAACATATTGGTACCGTTTTCTCTTCTCTATCTGCATTATGTCGATAGTTATTGATAAAACCGTGTTGGCGGTCACAAAATTGACCTGACCTTAAGTCACCGATATTAGAAATCCGAGATAAAAAAATTGTTGGTATCTATGACCTTATGAAGTCCTGTAAGATTAAAACCGATCGGCGTAAAACTGTGGCTGTGGTACTACTGCAAACATTTTGGAGTTGAGGTCATCACGTGACCTGGTCTGGTGACCTGACCTGAGATGACCTGAGGCCAAGAATTTTACATAATGCGGGAAGTTCATTTCTAAACAGGTATACAAAAAACGGCGGCGCTGCGCGCCGCCGTTTTTGCGCTATCCTCGGAAAACCGGAGGGGTGGGCGGATTTCGCCCCCCCCCCTCCAGGGCGCGTGTTAAAACCTTGTTTTATTTGATGCTGGAAATTGTTCGATGCACATGTATTTACTTCAACGTCCATATGCCTTATTTTCCAAAGAAATCTGTTACAATTTTGTAAGCCGAAGGCGTGTCTGGATCGATGGAAATTTCAATTATAACTGTGCTATAAAAATGTGCATAAACAGACGCTTTTATTTGTAATTTGCCTGCGCAAGTGACTTTTGGCAGCGTCCTCATAGACATCGGAAACGAAACAAGCCCTTCGTCTTTGAAGAGCAGTCTTCGTATTTTGGATTATATGTACTGGGGAGTATGTACCCGAGGCGATATTTCGTCCGGACTGAAAGACGGACGAAGACATTTTTTATTTAATCATGATTGCAATGATGTAGTCAGGACGGACACATACATGCCATGTGATAATTGTAACCGATAAACGGCAAGCTAAAAAAACGCATCGACAGGCGACAAAAAGACACTAAAAGCTATCTTCATACTTAGTGTAGACGATCGCAGCTGTTTCAATTTTCTAGTCGATCAATGTGTTCAGCAATTAACAGAAAGAAGTAAACGTAGCAGAAGGTGGGGGAATTTTGACCACTGGGGTAATTTGAACAACCACCCTTTCGGTCAAATCCAGAGCTACGATCCATCTCAAATCGCGATATCTACGATGCTCGACACAAATGACGGCCGCATGCATATGTTGTTGAATTGTTGTTTTCCACGGAACTGACCTAAAATGTGAATACAACAATCCGTCAGTTTCTGGAGAAATGTGACGATGACTTTGATCATCTTCACCATTGGTCGTCAGGAGAAATGGTTACTCTGACATCACCAGGTGGCAATGTCGCGGCAATTGGAACATCGTTGACAGGACGCATTGTTTTCTCCCGAAGTATCGGAATGGGGTAATTTGGACCGGTGGTGTGCCTTATCACTCAATCAGAAAATTCACCTTTTCGACGCCTTTCCCCTTGTTTTGTTTTGTTCAAACGACAACGCATGTGCAAAAAATGGACTCAGGATTACGTACTCTGGATCGATGACCCAAATGTTCATGTAATATGCCCTATGTTCCTTTCTTAGTTCCCATTTTAAAGTGTTCAGTGCACAAGATCAAGATATTTTGCACAAAATATCACTTTGGTACTAGCTTGGCCATACCTGTTGTTTGCTTCGGATGTGTCAACCGTGGTTGCAATAAGAGGTTGGAACGTATAAGGTGGGGTAGCATGGCCATTCGGATCAGGGTGGTCCAAATTACCCTACGATTTTTCTGATCGTGAGTTTTGACATAAACTCATTCTAAAAGCATTGGACAAGAAACATGAAATCTGAGGCGACAACTAGGGTTGTGCTCGATGACGCAATTGACTCAATTTGTCACCCTGTTGTACTTGTCCTCTCACGGCTCGGGCAGGGTGCCAGCAGAGTGTCGAGCGCTGCCGGTAGGAAGTGTAGTAGGCGGAAGTAGGAAGTGATTTATGTAGAAGGAGCAATTTATCGTCTAACATTACTCTTACTAATCTTGCACCTCTACTGATCCGATCCCGACCCCTGGCATTCCTTCCTTATCAGTTGTGAGGGCTGCCCACAAGACGGGAGTAACTTGATTGCGCAATCGGGGACAACCCTGCCGGGCGGGGCGCCGCCGGCCCCGCCCGGCCCGCCGCCCGCCGCCGCGGCGGGCGGGGCGGGTAAGGGGCGGCGCCGGCGGGCGGGCGGGGTGCGGAAGGGGCGGGGAGGGCGGGCGGCGGGGCCTCCCGGCCCGCCCACCGACAAGTGTTAGCATATCGGATGAAATATGTACCAGAATTTGGAGCTGCATCTACCCAAACTCAACGGAGGATTCGTATTTAAATAACGCAGACAGGTGACGTCAGTCTAGGTGCGGATCTAGCCGTGGGTTTTTGGGAGGCCAAATCCAGTGGCGTATTTCCAAGAAGTTGTTGAGCGGGGGGGGGGGGGGGATAGCAGGACAGCAGCCGTCAGCGAGAAAGTTGTTAACCGGGGGTCGGGGGAGGGGTAGGCAGGGCGTTGCCCATTTTTTTTTAGTATGTGTGTGTGTGTGTGGGGGGGGGGGTCGGCTGAAATGGCGAAAAAAAAATGTACACCCATTTTTCTGCGTGTATTTAAGCCTTTGTAGCATTAGTAATGTGGTGTTTACGTTATAGTAGGTACTTGTTATTTAACGCCGCCAAGCGCCGGGAAATATTACGGCTTCGCTGATAAAACCCAGAAATATGGTCGGTTTGTCTTGTAGAGGTTATGAAGCTAAAAATGTTGTTAATTCAATTCACCGTAACAACGAACCGAAGACGATGACGATGGCTTCGTTATAACGATGGCCGTGTAAATTTTTATTTTAGGTCGTAGAAAACTAAATTGTAACATTGGAAGTTAGAACCAAACCGTGAGTGGAGCCAAGCCAAGCATTTATGGGGCTTAGTTATGTAGACTTATGGGATCAGTTCTATGAGTGGCGTAGGTACTATATGAAGGATGGGCTTCACTTATCGGATGAGGGGGCAAGGGCTTTGGGAGATGCCTACAGAAGTGTCATTCAGGGAAACTAGGTAGGAGGGGGGGGGGGGGGGGGTTCGGGGACGCTAGTACTAGGGCATCAGGAAGTAAGCATTGGTAGAAGTTCATGTCAGAATAGGACAGTAGATCATAATTCCCTCAGAATTAGTAGAGTCAGCTCAAAGTATAAGATCACATGTGTGTTGCTGAATGCCCAAAGTATTAGGTCTAAATTTGATGAGTTTGAGTGTTATGTTGCCCTTGAAAAGCCTGATATAATTTGTGTAACCGAGACATGGGTTAGTGAGGGGTATAATAGGGATAGGCTACAGGATTTCGAGTTACAAGGGTATAACATGTTCTCATACTGCAGAGAATCACGGCAGGGGGGCGGAGTGTTTGTATATGTAAATAGCTTGTACTGCACTACTAGAGTTGATGATTCTAGTAAAGTAAAAGAAGTAGAATCAATCTGGCTTGACATTAAAATTGGTACAGGAAACAGAGGAAGGTTGAGGATAGGTGCATTTTACAGACCAGGGAATCTTCCAAGGATCTCCCAAGCTGAAACAGACCAAGATATTTGTGAGGAAATACGTAGGAACTTTCGGGCTCAGTGTCTTATTATGGGAGATTTTAACTTAAGAGGATACGAAAGTATAGCAGAGGAAACAAATGAGTTGTATAGGCAAATCTTTGAAGAGGAGCTTTTCATGCATCAGTTTGTAACAGAGCCAACCAGACATTGCTCCATTCTAGACCTTGTATTCTCAGACAACAGTGATCTAGTTAGTGACATAAGTATTTGTGAAGGTCTAGGAACCAGTGATCACAATATGGTTAAATTCAATATCTCATCAGAAATGAGGCCCAAAGATAACCTTATTATGGTTCCAAACTTCAGCCGGGCTGATTTTGATGGTATTAGAAATGACCTCGCACAGATAAAATGGAACGTTGAGTTGGCAGGTTTAGATGCATGTGAGGCCTGGAATGTTTTCAAAGCTAGATTAAGCCAAATTCAGAATCGGCATATACCCCTCAGGCACAAACGTAACAGAACCAAGGGCAAACCAGTTTGGCTTACCCCAGAAGTAAGGAGTGCTATACAAGCTAAAAGAAGTGCATTTGGCATTTTGAAGGGATCTTCACTAGATATAAATCAGAAGGCCTACCAGAATGCAAGAAATTCAGTTAAGAAAAAGGTCAGAGCAGCTAAAAGGGCAAAGGAACTTGATTTAGCTAGACATTGTAATGCAGATAGTAAGAAGTTCTTCAGTTTTTATAAGTTCAGTACAGTTTCCAAAAATATAGGTCCATTTAAGGTAGATGATGTGTTAGTTAGCAAGGACAGTGGAATGGTTGAAGTGCTTAATGATCAGTTTCAATCTGTCTTTACTATCGAGGACCAGAGTAGTATTGCAGCACTTCAGCCTGAGCTAGAGACAGAGGAGACTATAGGAGAGCTAGGTGGCATAAGTAGTGAACTTGTTCTAGAATATCTAAAGAAAGTAAGGCCTAACAAGGCAGAAGGACCTGATGAAATCCATGCTAGACTTTTAAGAGAATCTGAAAGGGAGTTGTCGGTTCCATTAGCCATAATTTTTTATAAATCACTCGCAGATAGTAAAATTCCACTTGATTGGAAAAGAGCAAATGTTGTTCCTATTCATAAAAAGGGAGATAGAAGTAAAGAGGAAAACTATAGACCGGTTAGTCTGACCTCATTAGTCTGCAAGGTGCTTGAATCAATCATCAAAGATAAGATTGTTGAATTCTTGGAGCGAAATGAACTCATCAAGGATACACAGCATGGCTTTAGGAAGGGCCGTTCTTGTTTAACTAATCTTCTGGAGTTTTTGGATGTTGCAACAGATAGCTTTGATCAGGGTAAACAGCTAGATGTAGCTTTTCTTGATTTCAGTAAAGCATTTGACAAAGTCCCCCATACAAGACTGGGGTTGCAACTTAAAATTCATGGGATCAGGGGCAAGATTCTGGATTGGATAGAAACGTGGCTTTCAGGACGCCAGCAAAGGGTTATATTGAATGGGTGCCAATCACAATGGAAGGAGGTTCTCAGTGGGGTTCCACAGGGCTCAGTCCTGGGCCCATTGCTTTTTATAATATTTGTGAATGCAATTGAGAACAGTATAGACAGCAAGGTCTTTAAATTTGCAGACGATCTAAAAGTTGTCAGGATTATTAGAGGAAAACATGATCAAGATGTGTTTCAATCAGATCTGGACAAGCTAGTTGAGTGGTCTGAAGCATGGCAGATGAAATTCAATTTGAGTAAATGTAAGATTATGCACGCTGGACGGGTTAGCAGTAAACATAGGTATGAAATGGGTGGGCAGAAAATGGAGCAGATTGAAAAGGAAAGAGGGAAAGAGATTTAGGTGTCGTGGTAAACAATAGACTATCAGCGTCAGACCAGGTTGTAGAAGCTAGGAAAAAGGCACTTAGAATGCTAGGGGCCATTAACAGAAATGTTTCCTACAAGAGTGAAAAGGTAATAACAAAACTGTATTGCGCATACGTTAGACCACATTTGGAGTATTGTGTACAAGCCTGGTCTCCAACATATGAGAAAGATTGCTGGTTGTTAGAAAGAGTTCAAAAAAGGGCAACAAAAATGGTTAATTGTCTTGGTAGTTTACCTTATGAAGATAGATTAAAGAAATTGGGTATGTTTTCACTTAGATATAGAAGGCTAAGAGGAGATCTAATTGAAGTCTTCAAGTTTGTAAATAGTCAGCATTCTGGATATTTAAAGGGTATGTTTGAGTTCAATAGGGAAAATCGAGGTAGAGGTCATCAGCATAAACTCATTATGAAACAAAGTAGGACTAGGCTACGACAGTCATTTTTCAGTAGAAGGGTTGTAGGACATTGGAATATGCTACCAGGGGATGTCGCTGATGCAGTGACACTTGCTTCCTTCAAAATTAGATTAGATAAATACTTTACAGAGAAGGGATTAGTTCATAAATACTCGTGGGATTAGCCTTCTTTTATGCAGGTAGAGTAAGGTGATTTGAAGGGGCGAGACTGGTGGAGGAGGGGGGGGGGGAGGGGGGGGGGGGGTGGGGTGCAACCTCGGATGGGCCCAAGAGGCTCTTTGTTGCACTTTTCTTTTATGTCTTTATGTCTTTAAGCCTCAGGTATCCTCTATTCCTGGTTGCACATCTCAGTATGATGACAAATATTGAAATTAAGGTAGTTTTTTATATACATATTCCTCGGATAGTAAATCCTGATGACCGGTGGTAGTCAGCGTTCAATAGTACAGCTGATAATAATAACTGTATGCATATGTACCGAACTGTAACAAACAACTGGTAACAGTGCAAATGGTTTTAAAGCAGCAAGAGGCAGAACGACTTTTCCGCGCATAAATGGTCCCTGTGGATCTGGAGGAGCCTGGGGCGAGATGGCTTGGAGAGATGGTCCTGGCCTGGTCCTACTATTAGCTCTTCGGTCCAGCAAGTTGGGCACCGCTGGAGCAACTTCCGGGTGCCGATGTCCGCGTCTTTGCGTTCGCGTCTCCTTTTTTCGGAACTCGGCGGACTAGCTAAACATGTAGCCCACTTGAAAGTTAATATTTTATGAAAGGAGTGGGCCCTGGAGTTAGTAATTAGGTACCGTCAAGAGAGCCTCCGTCAGACACTTAATGAATTCATTTTCCCATTTTCAAATTTGTATAAGCAATTGCGAATGTTCTGTCATGCCGCGAAGCGTCGCCAAATTTGTAAGTTTTTCACTGTGGATAGCTGGATTTTGACTGCTGCAAAGGCAATTTTTACAACTGCACGTCGGACCGTTGAGTGGGGGAAATCATAGTTTCAAGACCATCATGGGCCCTTGCCCATCCCCCCCCCCGATCCGCCCCTGCGTCGTCAGTCAAAGCTGAAATGGTCCGAACCAGGGACGTAGCCAAGGGGGGGGGGGGGGGGCAGGGGCCACATCTCCCCCTGAGCATAATAAATGTACACTAGATAAAATGAGATTCTCTGGCGATCCGAACCCCGCCCCCCCCCCCCCTGGTCAATAACATATGGCTGAGGAGCGGTGAAATTTTTGCTACCACCGACTTGCCCCGTCCTGATAAATATCCTGGCTACGTTCCTGGTCTGAACAATATAATTTCGTGGTCGATTTATTAATTAATGTATTTATTATGAGGTAAATTTACCGGTTATTTGCTTTATTATCATCGTCATGATCACACGGACTGGAGTTTTCGCCATCGCAGCTATGCGAATTCTTCCATGCTACGAAAAACCAGCATCAATGTTTGCGTTGGCTGCTGGAGTGGGATGGGTAGGGAAAAATACATTTCAGTTTGGGCACCCACAATAATTTTAATAAAACTAATCTGTAAAACTGTAATCAACCCCTGTAATCTTACCAGCATATTGCAAAATTCTGAGGGACATTTCTAGCCAAAAATCACAAGTAAAAGTTGTTTAGTTAGGAATAGATCGTTGAACTAAGACTTATATACCAAAACTTGTTAACACTTTCCAGAAACTTTTCAGAACCTTTCAGCGCAATAATCCTTCCTGAAAACGGCTATTAAGACTTTAATACAAAAACTTGTAAAGCTTTTCAGAAACGTTTCAGAAACTTTGCAGAATCTGTTCAGCGCAATAATCCTTCGTGAAAACGGCTACTGTGTACATTATCATCATAATAAAACGCATAAATTTGTCAGGGTTCCTGATTGCTGCACGTTACCAGTGACGTTCTGAGACATAGTGACCATAGGAAGTATCATAAGTCCTGGTGAGAATTGCACCACTTGTCATTCAATAGAAGACCAGCGACTTCAAGAGCCGAGTCAAACATCCAGCGATGTTCATTTGCGCTTTCACGCGGCAACATTCGCACAGTTTGAGTTGACTTTTATGTAAGCTTCATCGTGAGATTCCATGCTATTCCAGGCTGGGGCCCGGGCACATTCACTGATCTCCTTTTGTGAAGCATTTCATGTTGAAAGAAAGGATTGCATTCAATAACCATTGGTACACCAACCCATCCAAGCGTTGCTGATTTCCCATGGAAAATGACTCCGATAACCGCCTTCAATACCTAAAGTTCGTGCGCATTTTCACTTATATGCTAATGATGTGAAATGTGCTAGCGCTAAAATGAACATCAGTTCAGGAAGACAAAATAGAGTCCAAAGGATTGCATCTCATTCGTGACGAATGGTGCTATATCCCCCTGGAATGCATTTATTAAGAAAAATGTGACAGTATTTAGAGGAATTTTATGTGAAAGACAAAAACTTCTCTGATGTCTCTGACCGTAATGGATTCCTTGAATATCATGAACGACAATTATTTTGTTATATTTTTGCTACAGTTCAGCAGGTCTATTTTTCGGTACCTTGGTAGCGAGCGTTGGCGACAGATTTGTGTAAATGAAGCGACAAATATTGGGCTTTGGGGAAGTTTATGCCGTTGTCGGGGGTTCAGAACCCGGCCGAACCGAGCGAGAGAATGGACCTTGTTCGTTATACTTGGTTGTGCGTCCCATTATTTGTTAGCAAAAACAAAACGGGAAAGTTTTCAGAATACAAAAATGATGACTGGGCGAAATTTTACACTTTTATTTACATTCTTACATTTACATTTTGTACATTTTACACGTGAGGAAAATTGTCTCAAGCACAAAAAAATAAATGATCACGCAACACAAAATATGATTCATGGATTTCACCCACCAGAGCGAGAGAGCGAGAGAGCGAGAGAGCGAGAGAGCGAGAGAGCGAGAGAGCGAGAGAGCGAGAGAGCGAGAGAGCGAGAGAGCGAGAGAGCGAGAGAGCGAGAGAGCGAGAGAGCGAGAGAGCGATAGAGCGAGAGAGCGAGAGAGCGAGAGAGCGAGAGAGCGAGAGAGCGAGAGAGCGAGAGAGCGAGAGAGCGAGAGAGCGAGAGAGCGAGAGAGCGAGAGAGCGAGAGAGCGAGAGAGCGAGAGAGCGAGAGAGCGAGAGAGCGAGAGAGCGAGAGAGCGAGAGAGCGAGAGAGCGAGAGAGCGAGAGAGCGAGAGAGCGAGAGAGCGAGAGAGCGAGAGAGCGAGAGAGCGAGAGAGCGAGAGAGCGAGAGAGCGAGAGAGCGAGAGAGCGAGAGAGCGAGAGAGCGAGAGAGCGAGAGAGCGAGAGAGCGAGAGAGCGAGAGAGCGAGAGAGCGAGAGAGCGAGAGAGCGAGAGAGCGAGAGAGCGAGAGAGCGAGAGAGCGAGAGAGCGAGAGAGCGAGAGAGCGAGAGAGCGAGAGAGCGAGAGAGCGAGAGAGCGAGAGAGCGAGAGTGCGAGAGTGCGAGAGTGCGAGAGTGCGAGAGTGCGAGAGTGCGAGAGTGCGAGAGTGCGAGAGTGCGAGAGTGCGAGAGTGCGAGAGTGCGAGAGTGCGAGAGTGCGAGAGTGCGAGTGCGAGTGCGAGTGAGCGAGTGTGCTAGAGAGCGAGAGAGCGAGAGACGGAGAGACGGAGAGACGGAGAGACGGAGAGACGGAGAGACGGAGAGACAGAGAGACGGAGAGACGGAGAGACGGAGAGACGGAGAGACTGCATTGCTACCCTGGCTTCTCTGCATCTGTATAACATGGCTAGTACAACCCCACACAAGGCTGGCGTCGTGGCCGCAATCGGCGCTTCTGACGCTTGAGCTTAAGATCGATTTTAGAACGCGTTGCTCATCTTTTTAGAGCTTGAATCCTCATAACTGGGACTCTTCCCTCCCCACTCGAACCTCGGCCAATGCGCTCACCTGCGTAGACGGGGCGGAGCAACGTCTGCGATATCAGCGTAAGTCAGCTGCATTGATTTAACGATGGTAGGCCGCAGAGGACGCAACCTATAATCATCTTTTCACCCAATTAATAACAAACAAACCATTACGGTCTTCCGTCGCTAATATGAGATTACATAATTGTGTAATTAGACATATAAAAGAAGGTATTTTGAAAATGCCTACGCCCATCGAATACTGATTGTTCCAAAAAAGTTCAGAACAATTGCAAAAAGTAACTTAACAAAGCCTTATGTATTTTGTAAACGTCGGGCGTTTCTATCTGCCAAAACGGAAACAGTGGTTTAATTACCACGGGAGTATATCCATTTAGATTTCCTCCCGTCGCACACCATTTTGGTCAAGTACAAGCCTGCCGTGGGACGGCTGACCTCGAGAAATCATCTATATATAATATTCATAAAATTAGAAGACCTTGACTGGTCCTAAAGTTACGACAATAACCGCCATTTTGTTCGCGATCTGGAGGGTGGACTCAGTTTGTTTATCCCAATATCTATCCTAGCCTCCCCTCTCCCCCCCCCCCCTCCTCTGCTATGATAATGGTACATCAGCAACCGAAACCCTCATAACTCGGTGTTTTGCAATCTGTTTTGCAAATCCCCGTGTCTACACTGATCGGACGGACTCGTTTTCTTCACCTCAGTATTCACAAACAATGCTAACATGATACCTGCTGAAACAGGCAGTTTTGAAAACATTTCAATACGTTTTTACTCCTAAAATCGGTCTTAGTCTTAGTGTAAAATCGGGCCCTGATCACGTGACCCCACCTCCAAAAAAGTGTGTGGTCGTACCACAGCCACAGTTTTTGGCCGATCGATTTCGTACTTACAGGATTTCATAAGGGTAATAGGACCTACAATTCGTTTATCTCGGATTTTTTGTTGTTGTATATCAGTGACCTAAGGTCGGGTCAATTTCGTGACCTCCCCATTATACGTCAATGGGGAAATATTCGAATGCTTCCTATTCTGAGGATACATATGATACCAGTCCAATTCTTTCTGGATCATGTTATTATAGGCCATTCTTGAAGATCCAGGTGCATTTTTGGTTCAGTAACCCCACGTGTTGAATCTATCGTCCGGATTTTATTTTTCGTCGGATTTTTTTTGGTAATGTCATTTATTATTATTGGCAATCAAGGGCTGAAACGCAACTGCTAATTAAACAAAAAATGTAAATGTAAATCCATACTGACGTGATGAATATGATGATTAAGTGAATAATACATCGGCATTGGTTTTGAGGATCAGTATTTCTAAGGACATGATCGCTTAGTAAATGTTCATTGGAATGTCATAGTAATTATTTTTGCTGCCATTTTGACCCCCAAGTACTTCATGAGAAAGAGCATTTTGTCCCCGACCTTATCCATAAGGACAGCGAACTTTACCACCCCTGAAATTACGTGCCCTTTGTTTGAAAACGGAATGAAATTGGTTTCGGCTATGGGCCCACGTCAAGCTGCTGGGCCCCTTCGCGGCTCATGCCCCCGAGGGCCCAAGGGGAGCGTGGCACCATGCTCCCCCCCCCCCCCTCTGGATCCGCCACTGTGTGGTAAACGTCGGATTAGCCAAGCACCGAACTTGTTTCCCTGTCTTGTGATTACTGATTTACCGTGTACCCTGCCCCGTGCACCAATTCAAATTAGTGCACGGGATGCCGTGCACAAATTTAAGTTGGTGCACGGCATCCTTCGAATTCGTTAACGAATCGAATTCGTAACAAATTCCCAATGAATGCATCAAACAGCATATACTAACCGGCGAGATATTGGGGTACTTTCCATAACGCGACTTACTGGGGGAGGGGGGCTATTTTTTGCCCCCTCCCCCGCTCGGATCTCGGAAATTGCGATATTGCGATACTGGACCGATTTTAACAATCAAAACGGCATTCGATATCCCTGGAAAATGTATCGAAAGAAACCCAATAGTGTTGACCTCAGGGTCACCGATAACGTTACAGATAACGTTACAGATGTTGACCTCAGGGTCACCGATAACGTTACAGATAACGTTACAGATGTTGACCTCAGGGTCACCGATAACGTTACAGATAACGTTACAGATGTTGACCTCAGGGTCACCGATAACGTTACAGATAACGTTACAGATGTTGACCTCCGGATCACCGATAACGTTACAGATAACGTTACAGATGTTGACCTCAGGGTCACCGATAACGTTACAGATAACGTTACAGATGTTGACCTCCGGGTCACCGATAACGTTACAGATAACGTTACAGATGTTGACCTCAGGGTCACCGATAACGTTACAGATAACGTTACAGATGTTGACCTCAGGGTCACCGATAACGTTACAGATCACGTCAAGGACAACATGTTTCACCGTGTTATAGGGTCTCGATGGATGGAATTGTCGCGCAAAATTGCGATATTAAACGCATAAGCAGTCAATAAATCGGTATGATTTGTGTGTCTGATAGTTCTAAGTCCCATTCTAAGCTGTTTATCACCTTCGGTCAGTTCAAGGTGATCCGAGGTCACGAGGTCAAACTGAAGATTGCGTTCATTAGGCGTTGTAACACATGTTTATGGGTTTCTTTTTCGTCTAGAACGCGTAAAATGACCTTAGAACATTGTTTGTTCCATAGAAATAGAAGTAAAAAGGAAAAACGGAAATGCCTTTTTGGTAATGCTGTCCCTCAGGATGGTAATGCACATGGTAATGCTGTGAGAGGTGGTCGATTTTTGTCATTGAAAGGTCATAAGTCAGTCATTGTTGAAAATATGGACTTCAAATTTGGTACACATATTCACCGGCTACGTCTCGATCAGATATATTCCGTTTTTTATTATTATTCTGATTTTTCTTTGGAATTTGTTTGTAAAAACTGTATTTGGATTTCTCAAAATTTTGAATTTCAATCAAACTCAAAAATCCGAGATAGCGTTTGATAGCCGGAGCCAATATTTAGATAACTAATATTGCAATCCTTATAGCTGGCAATTGACATTCTCTATTCTCAGTCAATTGATATATGACAATTTAATTTATCTTACAAATTGTACTTTTAACAGCGTTTTCTGCAAACCCTTTGTTCAACAACAACATAAAACGCATAACATGACGTCACTCTGACGTCATTCCCGGTTGACCTATCATAACCTCACCCCCCCCCCCAGTAAGTCGCGGGATAATGGACATTATTTAAATCCTCATAGCTGGCAATTGACATTCTCTCCGTCAAGTAAACGGGAAGCATATTTCCCGTTTTTCTAAAATATTTACTGACATCAGTTGGCAAAAGCCTGTCACCTCTCGGCATATCCCCGTTCACAACCGATTTGTTTGCCTTATCTTTGTATCCACCACTAATTATTCAGAGAAACACCGCTGACACACCGTCACACATTACTGCACTGTTGCCCAACAGACAGGCACTGACCGGCTTATTACCCGTGTTTTGGCTACCCCACCCCAACCGCTACACCCTTAGGGTGTAGGGTGTGCTTCTCACAGGTCTCGCAATCTGGACTCCCGTGTAAACGTTCACTGATGGTGCGAAACGGCCGGTATGGCACCGGCCGGGCGGCGTATGACCTTGACTGTCGCCACGGCAGTTACGTTACGCGTCACACGGAACGTTACCGCTCTGCGTCACGCACGGGTCACGCTGCGTGACTGCTGGGCGTGACTCCTGGACCACCCGTCGAACTAGTGAATCATTTGCCTGTCCAATGTTGCTGCTGCGCTTTCCTCATGCGCTTTCCGTTTCGATCAAGAGGTTTTGCGCCATCAATGAAAGTGATGTTTATGTTTTGTGGCTGGTGACAGCGCGTGAAATCGTGCAGTCCCATCTTCTGTGTGAAGGGCTGGTGGCCAGGCATGCTGGCACGGCTGCCAGCGGCCTGTCGGCGGTGCGTGGTTAACTACCGCGACGACTGCGCTGTGGCTGACATCGGGCTCACATGACACACGACGAGGAGTCGGGGCTGTAATAACTCGGGTAGCTTATGTTTCGGTGGTTTCACAGGGAAGGTTATTGGTATTTCGTTTGACACGTCAGTATGGTTGAGTTTAACCCGACATTGACCGGGGTCTCAGCCGAACACCATTGACCGGGGGGGGGGGGGGATATTTTCACCCTCGTTATCTCCGCAACCAATGATCGCAGCCACACGCACAAGGCGGCATTCGAAAGCTCTCAATAAGACGCATCTAAAGCACGCTCGACATTTTCGAATGAAGGTCACATATCAGGTCAAGGTCGGGTCAAAGGTCAAAATTGAGGCTTTTGAGTTCATGGGCCATACTTTCCATCCAAAGCCTTTGATTGCGACCATGATCACCCAAAGTGCTACTAACGGTATAATACACATCCCGCATGATGAGCTAAAGTGAGATTGTTGGCATGGTCACAAAAGGTCACCATGCGCAGAAGATTTTTGAAAGTCATGCGACACATATTGTATGGGTTATTTTACACGTATAATTCGATAGTGATAGTCATTTTACCATCTGACCTCATTTAAGTGAAGTTAGTGTCAAGCTCAGGTCAAGTTCAGGTCACATATCTTCAGAATTTGAAATTGATAACTCTAAATAACAAAGACATGTTTATAGACCAGTTTTTTCTCAGAAATGCAGTGGTGGCATTTATTTGTCTGTATCTGATCACTAAAAGCCAAAAATTGCAATTTCAAAGTATGACGTCATGAGTTATTCATACCAGCCATAATTCATGTCAGTCAAAAATAAAGACATTGCTTTGCAATTTGGTTTGAGCATTTTCCATATGGAATTCTCCAAAATGTATTCCGTTTTTTTAATGTTGATTTTTTTAGGACATTTTTCCAAACACATCGCTTTTTTCGTTTTTGGGGGTCAAAATATTTGTTTCCCTCAAAACTCTGAGATAGCCATTGTGTAGCCCATGTCATTTGCTATCTTCTGTGGTTTTGTATTGCATCTTTCTCCAAAAATGGCGTTTGTAAAGCCTTTACGCGACAAAATCAGCTAAACTTTAACAGGCGGCCTGTTAAAGTTTAGCTGATTTTGTCGTCAAGCTCGTGTGTAGTGACGTCACTAAATTTGCTATATCTCAATTTGTCGACAAAATTGCTTCATTTTTGCACAGAAGACGTACAATTGATGTAGGAGAAGGTATCCGAAGTTTTGCGTTGATAGCGCTGTTTTCTTAGCTATTGCGAGAACTCGTCAGGGGGCAATATACCCCCGGTCAATGGCAGGTTAAGGGCGATACACCCTTGCGACCTATAGAACATTGCACCGTAACATGTGCCGAATACCGAGCTAATGTGTAAACATGTGCCGAATACCGAGCTAATGTGTAAACATGTGCCGAATACCGAGCAGACACCCACCCACATTGTCCTGGTGGGTGGGTGTCTTATCATCTAACTGGAAGTGTTGGGCTGCTATACCTAATTGAACAGAACAATGAGACCACGGTCGATCAGTTAGTAAGTCAGCTTAACCCTATTAGTGGCAGGCTCCTGGCTACCCCTACCAGTGGCAGGGGGGTCGGATTCCGCCCCCCCCCCCCCCCCACCCCACCCGGAGATCTCGAGATCTACCCGTCCGATGTTCACAAATCAAACGGCATTTGTTTCCCCTCAACACGATCTACATTTCTAAAAAATAAAAATAAAAACGAAATTTCTGATAGGGGTGCAACAGGGGGGCAAACACTACAAATAATAGAGGTATTTGTGATCCAACACAGCTGTCATGTTTTCAACCTATTTCAACGCAACTAATGGGGATCGATAGAGATTGAATTTGGGATTGATATATAATGGTGACTTTTTTTTCCTTTTTTTAATATAGGCGTTTTCAGGTCACTAAATTTGGGGGTAAAATCAATTCCTTATAAAACCGTCTTTTGCTCTCTTTTTTCGATAAATGAAATGGTGCGCTATTGTGACATCGGACCCAACAGTTATAAAGCATATTTGCATCCATAGGCGGTGCCAGGTAAGCGAAAAAGGGAGGCAAAATATGTAAAAAATAACTTCCTGTAAACCTCCACTTCTCAAGTCCCTGAAACCGGCTCTGCTGTGCAATTTTTTTTTAATAGTTTACTAAAATCAACTAATTTGCACTTGTTTCAATCACCGTAAGCCTATGCAACTTCTTTATACTGCAGGCAGTTAGGAAGAAGCCGTGAATATCGCATATCCGTATTATCACCAAATGTCACACAAAAAAATCCTCCAAAAACTGGGCCCTGGAACCGCCTCTGTTCAGATTAGAGACTAAAGATGTTGACTGCGTATGCGGATTTCAATTATAGGAAAGTCCCAAAATGTTATGGGTCTGCACCTAGTCGTTCGTGAGATATCTGCGAAAAACCTGAGGGGTGAGATAATTTGCCCCCCGCCAATAATAGGGTTCAACATATTGCAATTGTAATAGGTAACTCCTCCATCCATTCATATTGACTCGTACATACTCGTGAATATTACAAACCATTTTGATCATTGTCGCTTTGAAATATTCTCAATTTGATTAGCAACGACCCCATACCCTCTGCGTTATTTATTGACGAGATTACAACAATCGGACCAAGCAGTACGAGCTTCGGCAAATTTACACCAGAGGACTATTCGATTTCAACAGGAGCCCTGCTTCAGAAGCTGGTTTGTTGCAGCGATTCTGAACGCCAATTATCTGATCCATATCACTCAGCATTGCCTAGCCAATAGTTCGGCGATTGCTTGTCTTGCTAAAGAAGGGGGAGCGCGAAGACGGACAGCTATCTCGACATCAGCTTTGGGAAAGCGAGCCTTTCATCTGTAGACAATGGTACATAGATAAATAAGTGGTTAATAGGAATGGTGCCTTGGCGTGTTCTGTCTAAACTTAAATGCCAAATTATCATTTTACAGTTAATAGTATTCGACATTATTTTCTGTCACACATGAATGAAGAAGCAGATCTCTTTTAGACAAGGACGTCACCTCGACTTCATAGTTACAAGCGAGATGTGTACAATTTCTAGAGACACATCCAAATACACGTGCGCTTCCAGATGAGATGATATGGGTGATGCCTGAAAGCTACTACGGATAGGTACTGTCTCTAGCATCCCCACTGGCGATGACGACCATACGCTTTTAGGCTTCACCTTACTGATAATGCAGTTACATAGCATGTTTCTACGGTCATTCTATTTTTGATATTTATTTTGAAGTGAAGGGCTTAGTCTCGAAGCTCCAATGATGGTCTTTATGGTCCAAACACTATCTTTATCTGTTGCTGCCGTCATATTACAAATGACACTTTTGTAATTATCCGTTGGTTACAATGATGACGTGAAACCATGAGCCATGTGGTGAGAAACACAAGCTTTAAAATACAATTTTTAAAGTGCTGGCATCTGACAGCTTCAGTAGGTACCTATGAACCTATTCGTGTTCACTGAACTTCAATACTGGTGCAAACAATATCGTTTGGTATGACAAAAATGCATCATAGTCCGCTTTAATGAGGTAACCAGCGGGCCACTATTAATTCACTTCCCGGGAACAAGGCTGCAGATATCGAAACGTAGCGCTTGCGGATGCAAAGTCGTGCAATTGAGATGACCGAGGACCTCAATTGCAGCATTGTACACCCCCCCCCCCCCCCGGTCAATTGAGATGACCGAGGACCTCAATTGCAGCATTGTACACCCCCCCCCCCCCCGGTCAATTGAGATGACCGAGGACCTCAATTGCAGCATTGTACACCCCCCCCCCCCCCCCCCGATCAATTGAGATGACCGAGGACCTCAATTGCAGCATTGTACACCCCCCCCCCCCCACCCCCCCTAGTCAATTGAGATGACCGAGGACCTCAATTGCAGTATTGTACCCCCTCCCCCCCCCCTGGTCAATTGAGATGACCGAGGACCTCAATTGCAGCATTGTACACCCCTCCCCCCGGTCAATTGAGATGACCGAGGACCTCAATTGCAGCATTGTACATCCCCCCGGTCAATTGAGATGACCGAGGACCTCAATTGCAGCATTGTACACCCCCGGTCAATTGAGATGACCGAGGACCTCAATTGCAGCATTGTACACCCCCCCCCCCCCCCGGTCAATTGAGATGACCGAGGACCTCAATTGCAGCATTGTACACCCCCCCCCCCCCGGTCAATTGAGGTACACCCCCCCCCCCCCTCCCCGGTCAATTGAGATGACCGAGGACCTCAATTGCAGCATTGTACACCCCCCCCCCCCCCCCCCCCGGTCAATTGAGAAGACCGAGGACCTCAATTGCAGCATTGTACACCCCCCCCCCCCGGTCAATTGAGATGACCGAGGACCTCTTTTGCAGCATTGTACACCCCACCCCCCCCCCCGGTCAATTGAGATGACCGAGGACCTCAATTGCAGCATTGTACACCCCCCACCCCCCTCCCGGTCAATTGAGATGACCGAGGACCTCAATTGCAGCATTGTACACCCCCCCGGTCAATTGAGATGACCGAGGACCTCAATTGCAGCATTGTACACCCCCCCCCCCCCGGTCAATTGAGATGACCGAGGACCTCAATTGCAGCATTGTACACCCCCCCCCCCTTCCCCCGGTCAATTGAGATGACCGAGGACCTCAATTGCAGCATTGTACACCCCCGGTCAATTGAGATGACCGAGGACCTCAATTGCAGCATTGTACACCCCCCCCCCCTTCCCCCGGTCAATTGAGATGACCGAGGACCTCAATTGCAGCATTGTACACCCCCGGTCAATTGAGATGACCGAGGACCTCAATTGCAGCAATTGTACACCCCCCCCCCCCTTCCCCCGGTCAATTGAGATGACCGAGGACCTCAATTGCAGCATTGTACACCCCCGGTCAATTGAGATGACCGAGGACCTCAATTGCAACATTGTACACCCCCGGTCAATTGAGATGACCGAGGACCTCAATTGCAGCATTGTACCCCCCCCCCCCCCCCTTCCCCCGGTCAATTGAGATGACCGAGGACCTCAATTGCAGCATTGTACACCCCCGGTCAATTGAGATGACCGAGGACCTCAATTGCAACAATATAGTTAATTGTCCTTGACATACATCAACTGCTGACACGCAATTGACGTGTGTGCCCTGTGACCCTTATCGCAGGGGTGACCTGGAGCTAGAACTGGCCGGGAAACGGCTAGCTTTCGAGGTATCCAAGAAGGAGTATGAAGCAGCGCAGAAGAAGGCCAAATCCACCACCACGGCGCTTCAGGCTATCAGAGATGACATCCACGCGTTCCAGGTGGGTTCTCAGTCTCAGGGACCAAAACCACGCCACGTTGCTATTTACGATATCCCCACGGGGATAATCGTTATTCGACTCATTTAAGCGTGACTGGTCGAGTCGTCAGCCTGGTTATGGGGGATGTAAAGCTGTTTCGTAAGCAATTAACGGGCTCATGCTGTTGTCAGATAAAATCTATGGGATTAATAAAGCGCATGTGCATTGTTCTACTATTATTGCTATGTGTAAAACTGTTGCGAACAATCATCACGGGCCACGCCCGACTCAGAGTATTATACTGCAGAAATACTGCCTTCAGGGTATGTGGAAATGTCAATTATAGTGCGATGGAATGCTAGTCTTCTATTGTGAGCTGAAAGTTGATGTAATGAGCAGTTATACTGCTAAAGTTCCTTGGTAATCTAGCTGATGCTATCCGGCGAATCGAAATCTGTTTTGACATCAAGACAGAACAAGTGCTTATTGAACGTTTATTCGCATATTGACCTTGCCCTCGGCTGCCCACAGCTTCAGAAGCTGGCGCGGCTGAACGAGCTGGAGGTGGCCGTTTCGCTGCAGCTGAGCCAGCTTCAGATGCTGGAGAACCAGCGGCTGCCGGCAGACGTCTCCGCTGGCCTGGTGTTCTGCCACTCGGAGCTGGAGAGGCTGGCCGTGCGTATTGACGAGCTGTACGCCGAGACGTCAGAGGAGAAGGCCAAGAGAAGGTGGGCGGCCAGCCTGAGCTGCAGGAACGGAGCAAGAGGTTTAACCCGCGTTGTGCCGGGGGGGGGGGGGGAGCGTTGAGACGCCCCCCCCCCCCTAAGGTTTTTCAAGGGTAGCAGAAAACGGCGACAAACAGCGCCTCCGTTTTGGGCACAGATATTCGGGCACCAATTAAACACATTTTGTGAAATTCTTGACCTCGAGTCGTCTCAGGTCAGGTCACCAGGCAAGGTAATGTGACCCCACCTCCAAAAAGTTTGCCGTCGTACCACAGCCACAGTTTCTGCCGATTAGTTTCCAATTTACTGGATTTAATAATGGCATAGGCACCTACAATTCGTTTATCTCTGATTTTGTATATCGGTAACCTAAGGTCGGGTTAATTTCGTGACCTCTCTGTTATAAGTCAATGGGGAAATATTCAAATGCTTCCTATTCCGAGGATACGCATGATATCAGTCCAATTCCTTCTGGATCATGTTATCATAGATCATGCTTAATGATCCAGGTGTAATTTTCGTTCAGTGATCACTACAGAGTCAGCCGAGGTCATCCGAGGTCACCAACATTTTTTTCTCGTCAATAACTCTCGACAGAACGAAGATAGAGACGTGAAACCGGCACCAATGTGTTTTCTCGTCAAGACACGTCTCCCAATATGCAAGATGGCCTACTTGGGTCACCACTTGACCTTGATCTGAAGTCATTTTTTAAGTTGACCTGACCTGGTCAACAGTAATATTATTTGAAGCGTCTTGACGAGACAAACACGATGTCGCCAAAAATATTGCCTTATCTTTATTAGGTAAAAAAGGTATTTACCATAAACTGTTTTACCAAAAAATAACATTGTTTACCTTTGATGACCTCTGCAGCCTAAACTATTGACCTAAGCTAAAATTTGTGGACACCAAGTGCGATTACATTTTTCAAGAGCTTTCTATTTTGTTTTCGTTTGTTCCGATATTTGGGGGTGTTTTGGGGAAGCGAAGTCCTAAAACTGGAAAATATTGCCCTTGGTGACCTCTGGTGACCTCGATATTGACCTGAGCCGAAAAATGAACGAAATATTTTCTAAATTATTTTTGATGAGCTTTCAAACTTTTTTCCGGTTTTTGTCTACGACCCTGGGAGCCGTGTTCTAGTTGGCGTCTAAACGCCCAGCCCCCCCCCCCCCCGACATGGCGAGGGTGGCGCCGAGCACCGGCGTTCCACGGGTTAAATAAATATTATCTGATTCTAAAATGTATGCACTAATCGAAGAGAGCTTTACAGGCAATGTTAATTGAGTTTCAGCCTCGAAGTAACCAGTAAAGTGAAATTGTATCTATCAAAAATCCAAGAAGTATAATGTGCTCCAGAAACCCTATTTTTGCATTCGCCAGTTCTATAGAACCAAATTGTTTTGTAACCATCTGGTTTCACAAGATGATTTGTTTGAATGACAATATTCAATTGCATTCAGATTAATGAGGCGTGACCTATTTCTAAAAAGTACATGCATATACATAAAAGTACAAAAGTGACAGCCAACCCCCCTGATGTTTTTTCTTGAATATCTTTTTACACATGCGGCGCATCTTGTTGAAATTTTCAGTAGCTGAGTTAACAGCAATTATACGTATCCTCAAAATTTGAAGTGTATACGACTATTAGAT
>JAXIVJ010000326.1:27500-271013 GCA_036785665.1 Chirona hameri | reverse complement strand
CCCATTCACCCTTGAGCAGTCAAAGTACGGCATTTGGTAGCACTGGGATCTTGGCAAGAGCCCAGTGCTACCAAATGCCGTGAATGGGCAGTACAAGTACGGCATTTGGTAACAGTTTTACCAGTGGCGGATCTAGGTTTCGAGTTTGGGGGAGCAAAATTTCGTTCCGTTTCGTCAGCGAAAAATTGTTCACAGGGGGAGGGGGATGGCGTCGGGTCGTCAGCGCGAAAAGTCGTTGAGCGGGGGGGGGGGGGGGGGGGGGTGTCGGGTCGTCAGCACGAAAGAGTCGTTGAGCGGGGGAGAGAGGTAAATCACGCCTTCCCGGAGCAAAAAATCACAACCTCCCGGAAGGGTTTGGGGGCGGGGGCAAAAACACGCGTTTGCCTACCGATTTTTCGTTGGAGGGAAAGGGGGGTAATTGGGGCATTCCAAGACAGATCGACCAAAATACCTCGAAATAACACCCTACATCTCATATTTCGATAAAACTACGTAGTGGGGGTTACCTGGGCTGTAGATTCACGCTGTGAACTTTTCAGCCCGGTCCGTCAAATGGTTTTTGCGTTACAGCCTCGGGCAACTTTGTAATGTCAACCAAAACTCTAATTTTCATGGGACAATATCTCCCATCTAAATCATGCGAGTCATAATACTATATATCATCAGAATCATCAGTAACAATAGATTATTATGATATAATCATTTTGGGAAAATTCGCAAATTTGGGAATTTCAACGCGTGATCTCAGGTTAAATCACGTGATCTTATAATGTGGCCATTTAAAATTCGGAATTTTGTCCATGCCAGAATCGACATCTGTACAAGCCTTCGATGTTTAACAAATTGTGATATTTTTCTATCTAATATTTTATTTATATTTTAGTATTTTTAAAAATCATGGTTACCAGCACAGCACGTCTTTGGTAATAACTTTGCACTTAATTGTGCTAGAGAGCTCAAATAAACGACATTATGCTTATCTCGTCGACCTGCTTTCAATGATATATAACATCAGCCTTGTAGTCTGGTGGCCTTTGGTCACGTGACCACGGTCACGTGTCCAGAGGACACCCGGGGCAGCCCACGTCAGATCGACCAAACCATAACATCCTACTTCTCGTATTTCGATTGAACTAGGTGTCGGGGTTATCTGGGCTGAAGATTCACGCTGCAAAATGTTAAGCCCCGTCCGTCGAACGGTTTTCGAGTTATAGCCTCAGGCATCTCTTTAATGTCGCCCAAAGCTTTAATTTTCTTCTGGCGATATCTCCCATATACCTATTTCGAATTATATAAACCACAGACCAGAGGAGACCTGGATTTGACACGACATTTTCGGCCTCTTATTTTAGAGCCGAAATTTGAAATGGATCTGTTAAAGGAAATAGTTCACCTTGGAAAATGTTTCCCAAACACGATTTGATTATATTTTTTAATACAATTTATTTTTATATTGTCAAAAATGGCCTTATATCGCGCCGATTCAGGACAGAAGGCCGTACATTATTATTGTTTATCAAAACTATGTGCAAACCCTCCGAGTCAGAGTCCTGACGTCACGCGAATTAAAAAAAAATGGTTCAGCCAATCAGATTCGAAAGTAGTAGCGTAAGGATATACTCGCATTAGAGATGTGCCAACCGGAGGCCGGCGGTTCACTTGCTAGCACCAGCTGCAAGCTGATTGGCTGATGGTATAGCCTCTGCCCGGGCTTGATCCAGCACCACATTATTTCGCCAGCACCGCATTCCTTCGCCAAACAAATCAAATATATTCGGCTGGAGAGTTTTTTCAGTCAAGAAAACTTGCAGATAGGGATTTACCAACACGGGCTACAAAACTGCTATCTCAGTTTAAAACTAATGTTGAAGGTGAACTGTTTCCTTTAACCCGCGCCGTGCCGGTGCTCGGTGCCACCTTCGCCGTGTCGGGGGGGGGGGGGCGTTTCGACCCCCCCTCTAACTCGGCTTTTATGGGACGTAGACAAAAACCAAAGACACTGTTCGAAAGCCCTTCAGAATGCATTTTTTAACTATTTGAGGATTTTTTGTATCAGGTCAATATTGAGGTCACCAGAAAAGTGACCTCAATATTGACCTGATATTGATATTGAGGTCACCATCAAGGGTCAGATTTTCAAGTTTTAGGACTTCGCTCCAGAAACTTCCAGATAGCACAGGAATTGTGATAGCTTGGAACAAACGGAAAAAGCAATGGAAAGCCCTTGCAAAAATACAATCTGCATGGTGTCCTGGGATTTGAGCTCAGGTGAATAGTTTAAGCTACAGAGCTCATCAAATGTCAAACAAGCTATTTTTTTAGGAAAACAGTTTTCCCAAATATATTTTTACCTACCAAAGAAAGGGCAACAATTTTGACGCCATCGTATTTGTCTCGTCAAGGCGCTTCGTATCATATGCATGATAACCAGGTAAGGTCAACCTAAACATTTAACCTCAGGTCAAGGTCAAGTGGTGACCCAATTAGGTCATGTTGCACATTGGGAGACGTGCCTCGACGAGACAAACACATTAGTGCAAGTTTCACTTATTTATCTAGATTTTGTCTATAGTTATTGGCAAAAAAGTGTTGGTGACCTCGAATGTATATATGCATACAGGAGACCTGGACACAGATAACAGGAGACCTGGATTTGACACGAAATATTCGGCCTCTTATTTTAAGCACAGCAGTGAACCACGGTGCTGGACTCGCATTTTCACGAGCCGAGACATAAGCTGTAGACATCAGCTGTAAGTGTATCAGCTTAACCCGCGCCGTGCCGGGGGGGGGGGCGTTTAGACGCCCCCTAACGTTTTTCGAGGATAGCGAAAAAAACGGCGGCGCTCAGCGCCGCCTTTTTTGGCACAGTTGTTCGGGCATCAATTGCGCACATTATGTAAACAAAATACCTCGGGTCATCTCAGGTCAGGTCACCAGACCAGGTCACGTGAGCCCACCTCCAAAAATGTTTCCGCTCGCACCACAGCCACAGTTTTTGGCCGATTGATTTCGTACTTACAGGATTTCATAAGAGGAATAGTACCTACAATACGTTTATCTCGGATTTTTAATATCGGTGATCTTCTTCACAAAATTCGCACCACCGGGGAACCACAGGCTCTCGCTTCCCGGCTTTCGACAAATTCTGAGTTTCGAGCTAGAAGCACACGCCAGGACGCTGATTTGGCCCTCCCGCGCGTGAGAACCGAAGCCGGCAAGATACGCTTTTTATACAGTGTAGCGCAGCGCTACAACGCGTTGCCGCTGGACCTGCGCGAGGCGTCTTTAGCTTCTTTTAAACGTCAGCTCGGTGCTCTTTTACATGGTGTATGATGGGTGTCGTATATGTTTATGTCGGTCGCTGTGTGAGTGTGTGTATGATCATGGAGTGTATTTTAGTTTCTAGTATGCATGTTGCTGAGTGTCGTTTTTAACATGTCTCTACCTTTTAACCATGACGCGACACTCAGAATAGCCGTTGTATGCATCGAAGAGTGTTTTTACTGTCAATACATACATACATATTGTGTATAAACCTATGTGTCATCAGAATAGCCATTAATCACAAATTAATTTAATGTAATTTTTTTAGAACTCCAATGGAAAAGTGTCGAAATTTTGGCATGTGACCTCAGGTCAGGTCACGTGATTTCGTTATCTTCTCAGTTAAAATTCGTGATTTGTCTTAGGTGCAATAGGAGGGTGCAGGCCCTTTGAATCACGTGACAACCTATTCTCCTCAGTGATCAAGATCACGTGATGACATAATTCAATATTTCGCCGATAGAGGCGTCTGTGGGTCCTGAAGACAAATTTTATCATCCCTATTTCCAGACTGAAATTTTTATAACAATAGCTAAAAGCGTTTTCCAGAGATAAAAAATGCTCAACTTTGCCAAATAAAGCGAAAATTCCAGCAAATTATCTATTGTATAATCAAGCCAGGTCATTTAGGAAATCAACCTCAAGGTCACGGAGTGACCTGCTAAGGCCATGCTATGCATCATTGAATGCAGCTCAACGAGACACATATAATGCCGTTGAGTTAAGCTCTCTAGCACATGTGTGTGCAAAGTTATTACCAAAACATGATTTATGATTTGTGTGATTTTTGTGATCATTATTTTTTTGGTGATCATGAATTTTCCGAATATTTTTTTAAAAAAAATACCTAGAGGAAAAACCTAAAAAAAAGAAAAACTTTTTTACCATCGAAGGACAATGTATCGAAGTCGATTCTGGCAATACAAAAATCCGCATTTTAAATGGCCACATTATAAAATCACGTGATCTGAGGTCTAAGATCACATGTAAAAATTCCAAAATTTGCGTAGTTTCGAAAATTTGCTCATATTAATATATTGTTCCTGACCATTCTGATGATATATAGGTTTATATGACTCGCATGATTTATATGGGAGATATTGCCCTCTGAAAATTAGAGTTTTGCAACTCGAAAACCGTTTGACGGACGGAGCTGACAATTTCATGTGAATCTACGGCCCAGATAATATGGATCAAAATACAAATGCTTCACTGCAACAATAGAGCTGCTAGACATGAAACATTTCAATATGTATTGTCTGAAAATATAATTTTTTAATACAAATAACCATTTTACTCAGATTGATGTTTCGGGATTTTCAAGTCGGGATTTTGTTTCGTTTTTGTTTTTTTGGGGGGTGAGGGGTGGGGGGCAAAAACATACGTTTGCCTACCGATTTTTCGTTGGGGGGGGGGGCAATTGCCCATTTTGCCCAACCGTAGATCCGCCACTGAGTGTTACCAAATGCCGTGAATGGACAGTCCAAGTACGGCATTTGGTAACACTGGGAAGAGCCCAGTGTTACCAAATGCCGTGAATGGGCAGTCCAAGTACGGCACGCCCCAAGGGGTGTATATGGAAGCGTTCGAAGTTGTAGCATTCAATGCTGGTACCATACAAAACAGCACCATCCAACGCTTGCGACATACAAATTTCGCCCGGGTAGGGAACATCGTCATGAACCAAGCTAGCAGCAGCCAAAATCGTGGTATCCAGCCACATACAAAGTAGTGGCAGCCAAAGCTTGCGACCTCCAAAAATAGAACACCGAGGACTTCCGGGAACTATTGGTTCAAATATCGCCCGATAGATGTCTCACCATGGCCGGTGGTGGGACGAAACGCTAGTTGAGTGACAGCACTGGAACACTGTGGAGTGGTGTACAGTGGAACCCGACAGTGTCAGTGGCGCCGCTGCGGCGGCGGCACTGACGGGCCGGGCGCGGCGGCGCTCCGCCGCCCGCGGGTCTCAGCCGCTCGCCCGGCAGGGCCGTGCTGTGCGCGCTGGCGGTAGCCTTGCCTGCTGACGGGAAAAAAATGTTCGCTTCTGCTGGGCCATGGGAACCGTAGGAGCCCGTATATTTCCTTCGTGTTTTAGCTGGGTCTGCATTGATCTGGGTATGACGATTTTAGTGAGTAGATTTTCGGTACATATGGAGCATATGGTATATATTATCAGGGTGTTTAGCTGTTTTGCCAGCTGGAGTAGGGATTTTGGACCTCGCTTAGATACGGTAAGTATATGTATGTACCTACAAACCAGTACAACGCCCTTATTGGATCGGGAACCGGGCGGGCGATTCTTCAACGTTATTTTCCAATGTGAAGGAGCACTTTGTTTCGTTTTGACCTCAGTCGACCTAAGATGACCTTGTAGGGGTCACTGAGCAACAGTTGCCTAGGGTCATCAATAATGAGCTATACAAACATGATGCTGAAATAATTGGTCTGATGTAATGCGTATTCTCTGAATGGGAGGGATTTGCATATTTTCATATTGACATATAATGGGGAGGTCACGGAACCGACCTGACCTTACGTCACAGATATACACAAATCCAAGATATGCGATTTGTAGGTACTTAAGCCTAATTCAATTATGTGAGTTTAAATTATGTGAGACAAACACTGTTGCCTGGGCACGAATGTTATTTTTGGGGAGATGGGGTCACTTAATGCGACCTGGTGACATGATCTGAAGTGACCCGAAGTAAAAAACATTGCAAAATGTGGTTAATTGATGCCCGAACAGGTGCATGACAATTTGTTACAAAGACTAAGACAGAAAATCTGACAACAGGTTATCATGACCGATCAGCAAGCTGTTTGAACAGAAATGCATCAGCATAGTCTAACAATGTCACATTCACACCAATCGTTTTTGCGCTCTTTAATGAGACTGTGCGTATTTCCCAGAAAAACCGGCTTACGTACCTATACTCAAATACACAATGCATCCTGCTCGATAGAGACTGGTACAGTTTTGAATCATGCCACTTGTAGCCAGTGCAATATAGACCAGTAGAATACAACTAACAGCCACTGAATCGGCTCCAACGACCACCGTCGTCACATGGATGCTCAAAATGAGAGCTCAAAATGAGACAGTGCGTATTGCCCAGAAAAACCGGCTTACGTACCCATACTCAAATACACAATGCACCTTGCTCGATAGAAACTAGTACAGTTTTGAATCATTCCACTTGTAGCCCAGTGCAATATGGACCAGTAGAATACAACTAACAGCCACTGAATCGGCTCCAACGACCACCGTCGTCACATGAATGCTCAAAATGTTCGCGTTTAAGCCGGCGATCCACTAATAAAACGTCTCTTGGGTTGGTTTGAAGCTGTAAAATGACATCGGTTACTCGAGGACTAACAAAACCCGTGCCCTCCTGCCCTCCCGTCCCGCCGAATTCTGGTAGCCGTTAGGTGTTGATGAAAGATACATATGGGGTGATGATGTGAGGGCGGCAGACCCAGGGCGGGCGGGTATCACATTACACCGTGAGAGAACTCGCCGTGGTGCCGAGGCGCGCCGAGCGCCACCGTACGTGTTAGGTCGCTTTGCTAAGTTGTAAGTTGGAGTGTGAATCTGCGATATGATTGGCCTTAACGGTTTGCCCGGCTTGTGTTTTTACATTGCCATATGCATAACCAGGAGAATACTCACCAGTTATTTTGACAAAATGTACACCGTCATTCACCGCATTAGCACTGACAATAGCACGATTCACTTTGGCCTTGAGTGCATTAGTAGGGTCTTCTTTGATAGGTGCAAACTTGCTTTCGTCTCCCAGTATGTTCTGAATTTTCTGTAAATACTCATCGCGATCGAGGATGACGAAAACAGAAGACTTATCGGCCTTCCGGATGACAATTCTTTCATCTTCTCTGAGCTGTTTTGCTGCCTCTCTTAGCTCTTTCGTCAATTAGCTCTCTACGAATTTCCCCGTAGTTTAGCGCCTTCACCTATGAGCTCATTGCGCAAATTCGGACTAACTTCAACTTTCTTATCTTTTTCAAGTCTGAAAACATCTTGGTAGATAAATTCTAACTCCGCCTTCTTCTCAGTCGAATTGGTGGGCGATTGAGTATGACAGTTAAGTCCAAGGTTTATGAATTGATGCTGCGCTTCGGTGAGATGCACAGAAGACAGATTCACGTAGCATTGCTTGCTCTCACGAAGTTTGAGATCGCCGCCATATATGCGTGAAAGTTTCTTGGAGACCTTTGCACGGCTACGTCAATATGTCTTCTGTGCATCTCACCGAAGCGCAGCACCAATTCCTAAACCTTGGACTTAACATACTGAAATGCAGGACATACTGGGAGACGAAAGCAAGTTTGAACCTATCAAAAAAGACCTTACTGATACACTCAAGGCTAAAGTGAATCGAGTTATTGTCAGTTATAATGCGGTGAATGGCGGTGTACATGTTGTCAAAATAACTGGTGAGTATTCTCCTGGTTATGCATATGGCAATGTAAAAACACAGAAGCCGGGCAAACTGTTAAGGCCAATCATATCGCAGATTCACACTCCAACTTACAACTTAGCAAAGCGACTTAACACACTCATAAAACCGTACATACCAGCACAACACTCTATAGAATCAGTAGAAGAATTTGTAGATATCTTGCGGGCTAAGAGGCCACAGGGCGACATAGCGTCTATCGACGTGGAAAGCCTTTTCACTGACGTTCCAATCGAGGATACCATCAAGATCATTCTTGATGAAGTATACGATAAACGTAGCAACAACCTGCCTCCGTTAAAGCTATCTAAAGCGCTCTTAGAGAAACTGTTACGTGCCTGCACCACCGAATCTCTATTTCGCGGTCCAGATGGAAAACTGTACTTGCAAAAAGAAGGTGTGGCAATAAGTTCGCCTCTGGGGCCACTCTTCGCTAACTTCTACATGTGTTTTGTTGAGAACAAAGCTTAAAGGGATTATACGGGGTTTTCCCAGAATAATTGAGTTACATAGTAAAACGTACTTATAAAGGTGGTAAAAGTCCCACGGTAGCCACATTTTTCTGGAAATGACCTCTTCTGCACGTAAGGACATTCCAAAGTGCGCGGTGATGCCACCGCGTATTTTCTGCAGGACCGGCTGAGGCAGAGCCAGTCATCTCTTTTATGCTAATAAAAACACCTCACGTATGGCATATTTCCGGTAAAATAAGCAATATTTGAAAGAAAATAAACTTGTTTTGTTCCAACGACAGCAGCAGTTACCTAGTTTTCCCATAAAATTATATATTTTTCATGAATTTTCATGCCAAAAAATGAATACGCCGCCACCAAATTATCAACGCTAAAGGCCAGAGAAAAGAAAACCACAAAAACACAAAACCTCAACGAACCGTGTGTAGTAATACAAAGTCCCGTCAGTTTTGAATTGCATAATAATTTTGTGATCCAGTGTAGGACTTTCAGATCATTCAAAACTCTAAAATTGATCTTAAGATAAAAGTGGTGGACAGTAGTGCCGATCAAGTACTCGTTATCTGATACTAGTCTCGAAAAACGCCCAAGTTTTAACGCTGATAATTGCTGAAATAATGGACTAAATGAGCATTGAGGTCCCTGTTATATGTCTTAAACGTGTTTAAATCTCATACAACTGCAAAAGAGTGCATTTACTTTCAGGACGGAAACCCGTATAATCCCTTTAAATGATACCAATTTCGACCGCCTTCGACCTACTGCAGGTATGTAGATGACATTTTTTGTAGAAGTGCGGAGCAATGAACATTTACAAAGCTTGATAGCTAGTCTGGAGAACAACTCTGTCTTACGTTTCACTTTTGAAAAGAGCATTGACAAACGTTGTCATTTTTAGGCGTCCTAGTGGATAGTAGAGATGGTAAATTCACCACTAGTGTTTTCCGTAAGCCCACAAACACAGGGGACGTAATGAACGCAAAAAAACGAATGCCCTGAAAAATATAAAGTGAGCGTGATAAGAGCCATTGTGAGAAGAGCAATATAGTAGATATGTATATAGAATAGAAAGAAGCAATATAGTAGAAGAAGAGCAATAGAAGAGCAATATAGTAGATCTACATGCTCTGCAATATAATATATATGCTAGATATGCTATATGCTCTGCAATATAATATATATGCTCTACATATGAATTTTTACACTCTGAATTTTGTAGAGTAAAAGAGGTCTTAGTGAACAACGGCTATTCAAATAAGGCAGTAGATACGGAGATTGAAGCGCAGCTAAAGAAGTATGTCAATCAGTGTCATGCAGGGTCAAACAACTAGCTACGTTCTACTCTATTACCGTAACTTGATGAGTTCAGCGTACAAAGTTGACGAACGAGTCGTACGTAGTATCATACAAAAGAAGGTGAAATGCATAGAAAAAACAAAAAACTTGAACTTATCATATACTATCAAACAAGAAAACGCGAAACTTAGTAATTAAAAACAATCTCAACACGAGTAAAGACAAGTTGAAGTGCACCAATGTGGTTTATCAATGTATATGTCCACACGAAGATTGTAGGCTTCGTCAAGAAATCTACATTGGTGTCACAACTTCGCTCTCTAGAAGACTTACGATGCATTTGATGGATGGGGCACCAAAAGAACCAGGGACTCGTCTAACATGTTAACTAGGGGGGGGGGGCAACCCCCCCCCCCCAGTCAAGGCAAACAACGGCCACTGGGGGGGGGGGGGCGCAAGTTTAAACAGGTTATAATTGTTGGCGAGATGCACATTTGAACAGTTATGTCCAAGTTATAGGCCAGGTATGTAGTATCCTATTCAGTTGAGGTGGCTGCAACCCCCCCCCCCTTCAACCTTAACAGGAAGTGGGTCAATACCGGGGACAAATCTGTATTTTTGTGGATTTCCAAGGTACTTTAAGCGACTTTCCAAGCTCAGTCCCCCACTTTTCTGGAGAAGCTCCACCCCTGTTATAGGCCATGCGACCAGCTGCACACACATATACATATATAGTTATTGTAACTGATTCATGATAGATGGTGTATAATGACAATAATAACTCAAACCATGTTTTATATTATAGGACATAGGTCGCAAAGCTTTCGATAACAAGTATCATGATCATTGCGAGATGCTGCAAATGAAAGAAAACACACAGTAGCGGAAACGGACGCAGGTCAAATACGCCTATTTTTCAATAAAAGCATGCGCATTGTTATATGACATTATCACTGCTAGTTTTGCCGAATTGATTCCATTTTTGAAAATCGCACAGAGGCTCTTAAAGGGAGATAATCACCTAACACCTTTGTATTTTGTTAGCAACAATTTATTTCGCTACCGTTATGGTATTAAAATGATGTGATCTAAATTTAAGAATTAAATACAATTATTCTCTAATTCAAAGTTGGAAGCTTGGGAAAATTAATGATCGGTATTTTCCCTCCACTATTGGGAAGTGCAACATCTGGGCACTTTTGCATCAATATATTCAACGTTGTTGAATGGGCACTTATAAATAAATCGCCGATGCTAAATAGGTTGCAGTCCGGGGCCAACCTAAACTGCCGATTGCAATGCACTTTTTTCAAATGATTGTTGATTGTTCATAAAAGTTTGGCACATATTCGCAAAAGATAAGAGTGCAGGAAACATATTCCATACCTTCATGATAAATAACAATGCGTAGGGAGGCTAATTTACTGAATTCGCTACCGAGAACTTGCTGAGTACCGACCGATATAAGCGTGGCTCGCTTGTCGGTATGAAACTGCCAATATCTTTCGGTAGGAATGTTTATAGGCAAAATGTGATGAAGTTACATCATATTTTGGCCTCGTCTATCGATTTCAGGTGCCACCTCCATTTTTGTGGAAAAAGGTGATTATCTCCCTAAAGATAATCACTGTCCCAGTTTTCAGCATATATTTTGAAGCTTAGATGAACTGGACAAAAGGATGGATTAGTGTTGGACATTACTCCAAAACATTAAACCAAGTAACATGACTAATGAATGAATGTCATGTCATATTCATTTGAACCTTCCTGTAAGTAACACCAATAAAGTGAAAAAGTAGGCATTTTTGAACTATGATGTAAATTTCATGGAGGTAGTGTCGTACCCAGGATTCACTCCAGAAGGGGGCAATTTTGTATGAGGGGGCATAAGCCATAAGGTACCCACACACAACAAAAACTCACCGGATTTGGCCCACTTTATTTATAGAGGGGTATATTTTCAACATTTTTTCATAAAAATGAGAAAGTATTCATTTTTTCGAAATAAAAATGGAAGAAGGGCCCCTTCGGACCCTTTTTCCAAAGGGGCACATACGCCAAAGGGGGGCGCGTACGGACCTTCAGGGGGGGGGGGGGGGGGTAATTGCCCTGTTTGCCCTACCCTTGGGTACGCACAAAATTGGCACAAAATTGACACATTTCCTTACATAGAAGACAATCTAAGCAACTTTTGCAAAGGAAAGTTTTTTAATCAGCTATCAATGCATAAGCAAGCAAAATCCGATGAGTTTTCAGAGTTGTGTGATATTTTTTGGGGGAATTTGCCCCCCCCCCCCCCAACCACCCGCCCCCTCCCCAACCACCGTTCTGGATCCGCCAATGACTATGGTGGTAGTAGTAGTACCATAAGCTAGTACCATGAGGTTTACCGGAATGGGCCGGTAATCGCATATAGAAACGTGGCAGCTAACGCCCATCCCCGTGAGCGATTTTCTTGACATTAGCAACAAGTGTCGTAGCTTTAAGCCCAGGCTTTCTATGCGTGATTTCCTGAAAATCACGTGCGTGTTATCCGTGTTGTCGGGATTTGCGTGACAGAGAAAGTTCAGCTGATAGTAAATGCATTGGGTGAGCTACACTGGCACATCACGCAGATCCCGGATGAAACGTCAAGGAATTCCGCAGACCCGTCACGGACGGAACGATGAAAAGTTCAAAATTCTGAACTTGTCGTGTTTTCCGAGATTGCGTGTTGCAGGGGTTTTATCATTTTGCTTGATTTCGCGTATGTTTAGGTCTATACTAGACCTAAACATGAATAATTTGTGCTGAGTATCGTGGCGGAAGATGAATGAAGAAGCGTTTGAGCAAATTGTATGCAGTGGTTTATCGATTAAAACAAATGCAGTGGTTCATCCATTTTCCTTGCGTGATTTGCTTGACCGGCAGATCCCGGACGTCAAGGAAGTTCTGCAAACACGGAGAACACGCGCGTGATTTCCTTGACAATCACGCATAGTGTAGCCTGGGCTTTACCATTAGCTTTCCCACGGTCTCGATATAACACTCCCCATTCCGCCGGTCTGTACCAGCCACCCTCCTCTCCGCCCGACAGCTGCCGGCTGATGCGAGGCGACGTCGGGCCCAGTGTGGTGTCAGATGTCCATTCGCATAAACATATTCCACTGTAGCCGGCTTGCGTGCCAGAGTGACTAGTCATCACCCCGCTAGTCCCTCCATCTAGCGGGTTTCACTGCAACTAGTAGTTCCAATATGACCGCGCCAGACAGTTTTGGATGGGGCAAGCTTGACTGCCACGGCTTTGTATGTGGCTGTATGTTACGGTTTTGGATGCGGCGAGTACCATTTTGGATGCGGCGAGTTTGGCTCATGAAGATGTCCCCTACCCGGGCGAATTTTGGATGTCGCAAGCGTTGTTGGCTGCGGTTTTGGATGGTACAAGCATTGAATGCTACAACTATGAACGCTTTGATAGTTCCCCCGCCCCAAGTACGCATCTACAGCATGCCGTACTTGCGTCTTCACGGCACTTGGTAAGATTGGGCCCTGGGTTCGCCAGTGCAGAAGTGCGTAATCGGTTTAGTCAGTGACAAAAGGTGGAGCTATGTATAGAGTTGTGATATTTGTTTGTAAATATAACTTGTTATGAAATGTGTTTCAGGATCTGTAAATTTTTCGATGTCATTTAAAAAAATAGAGCCTTGAACTTTAATCTAGACTCAAGTCTCGTTTTATCAAATGTAAATCCACAAGCCGGAACGTTTTTATAACTATGGCTTTGAGCTGCTTCGTGGTGAGCGTATTTTTATCATCTCCAAAACACAGTTAAATCAACGTTTTGACAAGCAACATGTTTGGAATTGTCAACTTATCTTGCTTGATAGCCGCTTAGGAGCTTCTCAGATAGGTTGATACGATCTCTTTCATCATAAATGTTTTCGGGAGGTGTGCAGATAAGCTTAAGAAGCAACAGCCGAAATACGTTCTTAGAATCCTAAACCTCAACTGCATGCCCCCGTGCCGGCCGGCGCGATTTACCTTGAGCCGTATCTCGCGCCATGCACACATTCGTGGCACGCCTCTGATCGCCTCACGTGCCTGTAATGAGCGACTGTTCCTGTTGGGTATCTGCCTGTGCCGGAGCCGGCAGATGCCGGGCGGGACGCTACACACACACACACACGGGGCAGGGGCAGCAGGTCCGGTCTCTGCCGGCACCACTGCACAGCCGGCAGGGCGGGCGACACGCACACATCGGCAGCAGGGGCAATGGGTTCGGACCCTGCTTGCAGCACCACGCAGCCGCCACTGCATCTGCAGCCGATGAAAAGTTGGGACAGCTTTAGCTTTTCTGCCTATAGTAACAGCAGGCGAACCAAGAGGGAGGAGCGGTGGCTTACACCGACTACAGTCGCCTGAATTCAGGCGTGGGCGTGTTGATGTGATTTTCGCTCAGCAGTCACTTCACCCAGTTTGATTGGTTCCGCGCCTCTGAAATGTCCGGTTTGTAAACACGTTTGGATTCGTCCTAACATTAACCTAAAACCTAGCATAACCATAGGTGTCGATTTATATACTTTTTGAGTGGCACTCCCCCCCCCCCCCCTCCCAATGTTTTCTGGCCACTGGCGTATCCAAGGAGCCCGAAGGTCCAGCCTCCCAAATCGTCTGAAGTCGGCTAAAAAATGGCGCATTTCCTAATTGAAATGCAAATCTACGCAATTTGTACGAAGGGAAGTTTGTTTTGACCCTATTTGTAACAGGGGGGGGGGGGCGGATTCCGCCCCCCCCCCTCATGTTTTTCGCAGATATCTCCAGAACGGCTGGGAGCAGACCCATGAAATTTTGGGACTTTTCCTAGAATTGAATTCCCCATTTGGAGTCAAAATTTTGAGTTCTTAACCTGAACAGAGACGGTTCCAGGGTACGGCTTTGTGATGGTTCGGCGGCGACATTTGGCGATAATACGGAAATGCGATCTTCACGGTTTCTTCCTAACTGCCTCAAGTATGAAGGAGTTACATCGGTTTACGGTGATTGCAATAAGTGAAAATTAGTTGATCTTAATGAAATATCATAAAAATTGCATGGCAGAGGCGGTGTCAGGGTCTTGAAGGGGGGGGGGGAGGTTCTAGGAAGTATTCAATGCTTGGCGGGAAGCCAATAGAGCAATGTAAGGAGCATTTATAGCTATCAAGATGTAAAACATAGCTTCTCCTTCCATTATTTTCATAATTTATTACATATAGAGTTGCAGGGGCGTGTTCAGCTACATGAAAAGGGGGTGACTGGCATGGTGATGACGATATGCCAGCGATTACGGCGCAATAGACGGTTAACTTATAAAGATATATACACATATGAGGCCAGGAGAGGCAATATTTTGTTTTGCAGAGGCGCACTCAGGAATGGAAGAAAGGGGGTAATATTATTACAAGGAAACTAAGATGCATGGGCCTACAATAACATAACATACTGCAATTTTCGGATGAAACACGCACCACAGGGTACTCTACGAATGATTATGAGATAATATGCGAGTCCAGGTAGGGTAAAAAAGGGGGTAAGCAATGTGAATTGAAGTTGTAAGTGAAATAGTCACTGTCGACTAGTTAGTGTCACAATAGCGGATAATATACATATCAAAAGGTATTGCGCCTCTCCAATTTGGCTCCTGGGTGCGCCTATGTTGAAGTACAATATGCAAAAAGGAACTATCTACGATCAGTAACTTATTTATAGTGCTGGGTAGCAACATGCCTGCGGTTTATATTTTTTCCCCATTTGACCTCCCTTTTTCACTAACCTGGTACCGCCTATGGCAACACAATATGATATATAACTGTTTTGTGTAATGTCACAATAACATAGCATTTCATGTATTAAAAAAAACATAAAAAATAGTTTTATTCCGCATTTACTTCACCCCCATATTGAGTGACCTGCACACGCCTATGATTTTCGCATTTTCAAAAGTCATCGCCATATATCAATCTCCAATTTAATCTCTATCGATTCCCATTGGTTGTGGTAAAATCTGTTGATAAACATGACAGCTGTGTTGGATCACATATACCACTAAAATTTGTAGTTTTTGCCCCCCTGTTGCTTCCTATCAAAAATTGTTTTATTTTGTATTGTATAGAAATGTAGATCGTGTTGAGGGGAACCAGACGCCGTTTCATTTGTGAAAATCGGACGGGTAGATCTAGAGATCTCCGGGGAGAGGCGGAATCCGCCCCCCCCCCTGTTACAAATAGGGGTAGCCAGGAGCCTGTTACAAATAGGGTTAAATCACCGATGTACGCATCACCATGCATGCAAAAGCAAAATCCGATGATTTTTTTTTATAGAATTGTGTGACTGGGCCTTGGCCCCTCCAAAGCAGCTTCTTTGCTGTTCTGGCACAACGAAAAGATTATTCACGCCGAATCGTAGAACCAAGCCTGGGAGAGCCCCATGCCGACCTGAGATGGTCGTTTACCACTTTGAGAGGACCCTCAATCGATCTAAAAGGGCGCTTTTCCGTCCTGAGAGCTTGAAGTCGGTAAGAGAGGAACAATGAACATCCGCTTCTTTGAGAGGATCATCGATCGACATGAGAGGGCCATCGTCCGGTCTGAGAGGCTCCTTGCCAGGTGTGGAAAGGCTTTACCTATATGCTAGTCTGAGAGGGTCCTTACGAGGCCTGAGCGGAGTCTGGGAGGGCCTTTGCAATGCCTTAGAATTCCCTAGGCCCAAGAGGACCATTGTCAGGCCCGAGAGGGCCCTGTGCCAGTTTGCGATTCTGAGATTCTCGGCCATTCTGAAAGCCATTGGTCGGTCGGAGGCTCGGCCGAAACTTTGGTTTGAGGCGCCGTCCGACACAAGGCCAAAACACGTGTGGCTTTATTTGTTGTGTTAATAACTGATGTTTAAAAAAACTTGTTGCACCTATTCCTTACATTTTCTTTTACAATCATGAAATGTGTTATTTTTGCTGATTTCAGTCGTTTTGGTAAAACCGTGGCGCTGATATAGCCCCCTTGGACCCGTCCCTGTTCGCCTCCCCCCCCCCAATCATTTGGAAAATCGACACCGCTGAGCATAACCTAACCAAAAATGTAAGATAACAAATATTAATAGCAATGTGTTTTCTAGGACGTCGTCTGCTGCCTTCCGTGCTCATGGGAAAGGTGTTTACATGGGGAAAATTGTAGTTGCGAAAAATTGCGGCTTCTCCAGCCAGCTATGCGTGGAATCTCCCATTCAGATGGTGGATAAGCAGTTCCGGCCCCTGCTGGCAGCCGTTCCCCACAAACTTAGCGTTTGCTTCACCAACTTTTGCCGTATTTGAGGGCGGGACGGTGCCAGGGGCATTTTCCGGCTGTAACCCACCGCCATGTGACATTTGCCCCACAGATTTAAAACAAACTTCACCCATGCAGCCATCTCGAGGAAACGGAAGTATCTGTAGTAGCCATTTAAGGAAACATGCACCACAGCTACTCGATAACAGTACTCGATAACGAATTCAGCAAATTAGCCTCCCTACGCATTGCTATTTATCATGCAGATATGCAATATGTTTCCAGCACTCTATCTTTTGTGAATATGTGACAAAATGTGTATGAACAATCAACAATCATTTGCAAAAAAGTGCATTGACATCGGCAGTTTAGCTTGGCACCGGCCGGCCGGGTCCAAGCAAAACTACGGCGACCCATTTAGTGTCGGCGATTTGTTTACAAGTGCCCATTCAGCAACGTTGAACAGATTGATGCAAAAGCGCTTTCCAATAGTGGAGGGAAAATACCGATAATTAATTTTCGCAAACTTCCAACTTTGAATTAAGGAATAATTGTATTTAATTCTTAAATTTAGATCACCAACATTTTAATACCATAACGGTAGCCAAATAAACTGTTGCTAACAAAATCAAAAGGTGATTATCCCCATTTAAGGAGACATGTCAGTCAAAAATATAGATATTGCTTTTGGGGGGGGGGGGGGGGCATCGTCCATACTTGAGTCTCCAATATATCTTCCGTTTTTGAAAATACTTGGAAAATTTATTTGGGGATGAAAACAAAATTGGGGGGAATAATTTCCCAAAATCAAAATTGTCAAATATATTCAAAAACCGGAAGATATATTGGAGACCCAAGTATGGACGATGCCCCCCCCCCCCAAAAAAAATCAAAGCAATATCTATATTTTTGACTGACTTATGTCTCCCTAAGTGGTTGCTATTTCCAAACACGCCCGCCAGCTGTATACACTTGGGAAATATGCGACCCGGTCAACTGTGGTGGGCAATTGGGCTGACCTGACCTGACCTTGGTCAGTTGCGGTGGGACCAGTGGACTAACCCGGTGGTGGGACCAGTGGCCTAACCCGGTGGTGGGACCAGTGGACTAACCCGGTGGTGGGACCAGTGGACTAACCCGGTGGTGGGACCAGTGGACTAACCCGGTGGTGGGGCCAGTGGACTAACCCGGTGGTGGGACCAGTGGACTAACCCGGTGGTGGGACCAGTGGCCTAACCCGGTGGTGGGACCAGTGGACTAACCCGGTGGTGGGACCAGTGGACTATCCCGGTGGTGGGACCAGTGGACTAACCTGGTGGTGGGACCAGTGGACTAACCCGGTGGTAGGACCAGTGGACTAACCCGATGGTGGGGCCAGTGGACTAGCCCGGTGGTGGGACCAGCGGACTATCCCGGTGGTGGGACCAGTGGACTAACCCGGTGGTGGGACCAGTGGACTATCCCGGTGGTGGGACCAGTGAGCTGACCTGCCCTTGTCAGACCAGCTGTGATGGGGCCAGTGGGCTCAGGGCTGACTTTGTGGTGGGGCCTGCTGTTAGTTTGTGGAGGCCGACGCCTGGCCGGCATCACTCTGGCTGGAATGCACTCCACCCAACACTGCCCGTGGCGGCGGAAGCGGAGCCGGCCCGGCTGGCAGGCCGCCCACGGCAGCGAGCGAGCGCGGCGGGGGAGCCGGCCATCCCGCCGCATCCGGCGTCAGGTTACAGCCCAGCTCCGGCCCGGGCGCCGCTGCACGCGTCGGGCACGAGGCGGGAGGCGATAACGCCACCGCAGCTCATCACACGCCCGTCGACACCGACGGACGGCAGGCGTGTCGCGTCGGTCGGCAAACACAGCGGGAGCCGCTCGGCGGGGTATCACGGGTATCCCCCGGTTGCGGTGACTGGCGATACTGGGCCCGTCCAGGCCGTCAGAGAGCTGCTTGCTCTATAACCAGTGATGGCCCGATAGCCGGCCGCTCGCGGAGGAGGAGCGAGAGGAGGTGTGGGCGGGTGGCCGTGACTGGCCGGCAGCTTAATTAGATCAGCTTCACGGCCGCCGTACAACCGTTACCGCAACGTTTACCGCGACCGTTACCGCAGCTGAACTAACGGACCCGCAGAGCCGCTCTCGAATAACGATAATCCCAACGGATGTAATCACGATCCTGATTTGGCTGACGTAAACGCTCTTGCATGTGTATTGGCTGTGTTTTAGCTTCTACGTCGCGAGCAGCTTCGTATAGGTGAGATAGAATCATGCAAGGTAGCCGTGCTATTTTCATTAAACTTGCTCTCGATTTTCACCGCTAACCTATTTTTTTTAGACACGGCATAGTGACGAGCAATGATAAGCAGTAACAGCACAGTAACATAGTGCCTATGAGTGAGTAGCATCACAGAATAGGAATACAGGAATACTTGTGACGCCGAACAAGTTGTTCAGAGGAAACGCGATGATGCTCTTGTTTTCATGTTTTCATGATTCCATCTGTGGTAAGGATGGATCCTGGATGATCGTTTAAATCTCTAAAACGATATATGATCGTTTAAAGGGAATGTTTCACCTTTGTATAGGTTTTGAACTGAGATAGCCATTATTTTTGGCAGTTATTGAAATGTCTAAATTATTAAGGTAGTTTTCCCCACAACTTATCGGTTTTTAAGCAATTGAATTTCTAATTTTCAAAATGGGGTCTAGGCTAGTCCCGCCGCTGATTGGCTGACAGCGACTTCAAGATTGTTGGTCCTGGAAGTCAGACGACCTGTATTTCTTGCACCTTGGCGAGTACGATGTAAACAACAGCCAATGCGATAGGTTGCGGTCCAAGTTGAAGTTTTTCACGTTGTTTGAAGTCTCAGTTATGGATTGATTTTAAAAAAAAAATAGATATTGAGCTATCGCAATGCCTCGCACTCGTCATTGTGTTTTGTGCGGGAGAAGACGTACAGTTCCACAATGTTTGTATTTAAGTCGCCAGAATTGTCTGGAAATGATTGTGCCATATGTTGGCAGCTAAAAGTTTTCTTTATAGCTCTCTATAGCTCAACAATGACTTCATCATTCCAAATTTAGCAACTTATTTTGTAGAAAGTTAAGTGACTTTTCGAGACAAAAAATATCACCATCGTTTTCAGCAGCACTTACTGTTTATTTTCATTGTTATTTTCGACTACAACCAGCGTATATTTGACAACTTTCAGAAAGATGAAACATTCCCTTTAAAGGGAATGTTCACCTTGGTATTGGTTTTGAACTGAGATAGCCATTATCTTTGGCCGTTATTGATATGTCGAAAATACTCAGGTCATTTTCCCAAAAACTTAACCGTTTTAAGCAATTTAATTTATAGTTTGCAAAATGGGGTCTAGCCTAGTGCCGCCGCTGATTGACTGACAGCGACTTTTTCAGCCAATCCCACTTTGTCAGCCAATCAGCGGCGGTCTATAGCTCAATAATGACGTCATCATCCCAAATTAAAACAACTTAATTTGTATAAAGTTAAGTGACTTCGAGAGATAAAAAAATTCACCATCGTTTTCAGCAGCACTTGCTTCATATTTTCGACTACAACCAGCGTATATTTGACAACTTTCAGAAACGTGAAACATTTCCTGTAAGCTTTACATTTACAATTACGATTTATCTGGCACGTACCCAGGTTTTACCTTGAGTAGCACAGATGCTAAAACAAATAAAAAGGAGCTGGTGCTGACCAAGTGTATCATGCACTCGAGATTCGTTTTCAGAAAACGTAGCCCAAAAAACATGACCTTTTGGTTTCCATTGTCTTCACGTATATTCGCTTCATAAATGATTTTATTTCACGCATTAACAGATGTATGAGAGATATGTAAATACAATAAGGTAATCCGATGCATTCGTGTGATACGCTTATTTAGCCCTTGTTGCACGTTATAATTCGTCTCCTCAGAAAGACTGGGCGTTATTGATCGCTGTTAACGCAGAACACACCCTAATTATCCGTGATCATCCGGCGGCTATTGACACCGAACACACCCTAATCCTGATGATGATTCTGCGGCTGCGTTTCCGCCGCCGGCGCTGTTTTCCACGCCCACATTGACTAGCGGGCACCGTTTACCGTTGTTGCCTCGTCACAGCACAGTACGGGACGGGGCGGGGCGGGCGGGGCGGGGCGGGGCGGGGCGGGGCGGGGAGGGGCAGGGCGGGGCGGGGCGGGACGGGGCGGGGCGGGGCGGGGCGGCGCGGGGCGGCGCGGCGCGGCGCAGCGCAGGGCAGGGCGGGACGGGAGTGGCATGCCTGCCAAGTCAGCTGTAGCCGATCTGATCGGATCGTGGTAGACCTGTCGGGACTCGGGGCTGCAGCCGATGCGCTGCTGTCAAGTCGATAGACGTGCAGCTCCAGGACGTGCAGCTTCTCCAGGCATTCGACTATTGCTCCGGACTGGCACATGTCGCACTGTCGCCGCACTGTCGCCTGTCGGTATCATACCGTGATGTATCCCAGAGAGCCGGTATCATACTGTGCTGTATCCCAGAGAGCCGAGTATCGGTATCATACCGTGATGCATCCCACAGAGCCGGTATCATACCGTGATGTATCCCAGAGAGCCGGTATCATACCGTGCTGCATCCCAGAGAGCCGAGTCTCGGTATCATACCGTGATGTATCCCACAGAGCCGGTATCATACCGTGATGTATCCCAGAGAGCCGGTATCATACCGTGCTGTATCCCAGAGAGCCAGTATCATACCGTGATGTATCCCAGAGAGCCGAGTCTCGGTATCATACCGTGCTGTATCCCAGAGAGCCGGTATCATACCGTGATGTATCCCAGAGAGCCGAGTCTCGGTATCATACCGTGCTGTATCCCAGAGAGCCGGTATCATACCGTGCTGTATCCCAGAGAGCCGGTATCATACCGTGCTGCATCCCAGAGAGCCAGTATCATACCGTGATGTATCCCAGAGAGCTGGTAGCATACCGTGATGTATCCCAGAGAGCCGAGTCTCGGTATCATACCGTGATGTATTCCACAGAGCCGGTATCATACCGTGATGTATCCCAGAGAGCCGGTATCATACCGTGATGCATCCCAGAGAGCCGAGTCTCGGTATCATACCGTGATGTATCCCACAGAGCCGGTATCATACCGTGATGTATCCCAGAGAGCCGAGTCTCGGTATCATACCGTTATGTATGCCAGAGAGACGGTATCATACCGTGCTGCATCCCAGAGAGCCGAGTCTCGGTATCATACCGTGATGTATCCCACAGAGCCGGTATCATACCGTGATGTATCCCACAGAGCCGGTATCATACCGTGCTGTATCCCAGAGAGCCAGTATCATACCGTGATGTATCCCAGAGAGCCGAGTCTCGGTATCATACCGTGCTGTATCCCAGAGAGCCGGTATCATACCGTGATGTATCCCAGAGAGCCGAGTCTCGGTATCATACCGTGCTGTATCCCAGAGAGCCGGTATCATACCGTGCTGCATCCCAGAGAGCCGAGTCTCGGTATCATACCGTGATGTATTCCACAGAGCCGGTATCATACCGTGATGTATCCCAGAGAGCCGGTATCATACCGTGATGCATCCCAGAGAGCCGAGTCTCGGTATCATACCGTGATGTATCCCACAGAGCCGGTATCATACCGTGATGTATCCCAGAGAGCCGAGTCTCGGTATCATACCGTGATGTATCCCACAGAGCCGGTATCATACCGTGATGCATCCCAGAGAGCCGAGTCTCGGTATCATACCGTGATGTATCCCACAGAGCCGGTATCATACCGTGATGTATCCCACAGAGCCGGTATCGTACCGTGATGTATCCCAGAGAGCCGGTATCATACCGTGCTGCATCCCAGAGAGCCGAGTCTCGGTGTCATACCGTGCTGTATCCCAGAGAGCCGAGACTCGGTATCATACCGTGATGTATCCCCGAGAGCCGAGTTTCGGTATCATACCGTGCTGTATCCCAGAGAGTCGGTATCATACCGTGATGTATCCCAGAGAGCCGAGTTTCGGTATCATACCGTGCTGCATCCCAGAGAGTCGGTATCATACCGTGCTGTATCCCAGAGAGCCGAGTCTCGGTATCATACCGTGCTGTATCCCAGAGAGTCGGTATCATACCGTGCTGTATCCCAGAGAGTCGGTGTCATACCGTGATGTATCCCAGAGAGCCGAGTCTCGGTATCATACCGTGCTGTATCCCAGAGAGTCGGTATCATACCGTGCTGTATCCCAGAGAGTCGGTATCATACCGTGCTGTATCCCAGAGAGCCGAGTCTCGGTATCATACCGTGCTGTATCCCAGAGAGTCGGTATCATACCGTGCTGTATCCCAGAGAGTCGGTATCATACCGTGCTGTATCCCAGAGAGCCGAGTCTCGGTATCATACCGTGCTGTATCCCAGAGAGTCGGTATCATACCGTGCTGTATCCCAGAGAGTCGGTATCATACCGTGATGTATCCCAGAGAGCCGGTATCATACCGTGATGTATCCCAGAGAGCCGAGTTTCGGTATCATACCGTGCTGCATCCCAGAGAGCCGGTATCATACCGTGCTGCATCCCAGAGAGCCGAGTCTCGGTATCATACCGTGCTGTATCACAGAGAGTCGGTATCATACCGTGATGCATCCCAGAGAGCCGAGACTCGGTATCATACCGTGCTGTATCCCAGAGAGTCGGTGTCATACCGTGATGTATCCCAGAGAGCCGAGTTTCGGTATCATACCGTGCTGTATCCCAGAGAGCCGAGACTCGGTATCATACCGTGCTGTATCCCAGAGAGTCGGTGTCATACCGTGATGTATCCCAGAGAGCCGAGTCTCGGTGTCATACCGTGCTGTATCCCAGAGAGCCGAGTCTCGGTATCATACCGTGCTGTATCCCCGAGAGCCGAGTCTCGGTATCATACCGTGATGTATCCCAGAGAGCCGGTATCATACCGTGATGTATCCCAGAGAGCCGAATCTCGGTATCATACCGTGCTGTATCCCAGAGAGCCGAGTCTCGGTAGCATACCGTGATGTATCCCAGAGAGCCGAGTCTCGGTATCATACCGTGCTGTATCCCAGAGAGCCGGTATCATACCGTGCTGTATCCCAGAGAGTCGGTATCATACCGTGCTGTATCCCAGAGAGCCGGTATCATACCGTGATGTATCCCAGAGAGCCGGTATCATACCGTGATGTATCCCAGAGAGCCGAGTCTCGGTATCATACCGTGCTGTATCCCAGAGAGCCGGTATCATTCCGTACTGTATCCCAGAGAGCCGGTATCATACCGTGCTGTATCCCAGAGAGCCGGTATCATACCGTGATGTATCCCAGAGAGCCGAGTCTCGGTATCATACCGTGCTGTATCCCAGAGAGCCGGTATCATTCCGTACTGTATCCCAGAGAGCCGGTATCATACCGTGCTGTATCCCAGAGAGCCGAGTCTCGGTATCATACCGTGCTGTATCCCAGAGAGCCGGTATCATTCCGTACTGTATCCCAGAGAGCCGGTATCATACCGTGCTGTATCCCAGAGAGCCGAGTCTCGGTATCATACCGTACTGTATCCCAGAGAGCCGAGTCTCGGTAGCATACCGTGATGTATCCCAGAGAGACGGTATCATACCGTGATATATCCCAGAGAGCCGAGTCTCGGTATCGTACCGTGCTGTATGCCAGAGAGACGGTATCATTCCGTGCTGCATCCCAGAGAGCCGAGTCTCGGTATCATACCGTGCTGTATCCCAGAGAGCCGAATCTCGGTATCATACCGTGCTGTATCCCCGAGAGCCGAGTCTCGGTATCATACCGTGATGTATCCCAGAGAGCTGAGTCTCGGTATAATACCGTGATGTATCCCAGAGAGCCGAGTCTCGGTATAATACCGTGATGTATCCCAGAGAGCCGAGACTCGGTATCATACCGTGATGTATCCCAGAGAGCCGAGACTCGGTATCATACCGTGATGTATCCCAGAGAGCCGGTATCATACCATGATGTATCCCAGAGAGCCGAGCCTCGGTATCATACCGTGCTGTATTCCAGAGAGTCGGTATCATACTGTGCTGTATCCCAGAGAGTCGGTAGCATACCGTGATGTATCCCAGAGAGCCGGTAACATACCGTGATGTATCCCAGAGAGCCGAGTCTCGGTATCATACCGTGCTGTATCCCAGAGAGCCGGTATCATACCGTGCTGCATCTCAGAGAGCCGGTATCATACCGTGATGTATCCCAAAGAGCCGAGTCTCGGTATCATACCGTGCTGCATCTCAGAGAGCCGGTATCATACCGTGATGTATCCCAGAGAGCCGAGTCTCGGTATCATACCGTGCTGCATCTCAGAGAGCCGGTATCATACCGTGATGTATCCCAGAGAGCCGAGTCTCGGTATCACACCGTGCTGTATCCCAGAGAGTCGGTAGCATACCGTGATGTATCCCAGAGAGTCGAGACTCGGTATCATACCGTGATGTATCCCAGAGAGCCGGTATCATACCGTGCTGTATCCCAGAGAGCCGAGTCTCGGTATCATACCGTGCTGTATCCCAGAGAGCCAAGTCTCGGTATCATGCCGTGCTGTATCCCAGAGAGCCGAGTCTCGGTATCATACCGTGATGTATCCCAGAGAGCCGGTATCATACCGTGATGTATCCCACAGAGCCGAGTCTCGGTATCATACCGTGATGTAACCCAGAGATCCGAGTCTCAGTAGCATACCGTGATGTATCCCAGAGAGCCGAGTATCGGTATCATACCGTGCTGTATCCCAGAGAGTCGGTATCATACCGTGCTGCATCCCAGAGAGCCGGTATCATACCGTGATGTATCCCAGAGAGCCGAGTCTCGGTATCATACCGTGCTGTATCCCAGAGAGTCGGTATCATACCGTGCTGCATCCCAGAGAGCCGGTATCATACCGTGATGTATCCCAGAGAGCCGAGTCTCGGTATAATACCGTGATGTATCCCAGAGAGCCGAGTCTCGGTATAATACCGTGATGTATCCCAGAGAGCCGAGTCTCGGTATAATACCGTGATGTATCCCAGAGAGCCGAGTCTCGGTATAATACCGTGATGTATCCCAGAGAGCCGAGACTCGGTATCATACCGTGATGTATCCCAGAGAGCCGAGACTCGGTATCATACCGTGATGTATCCCAGAGAGCCGGTATCATACCATGATGTATCCCAGAGAGCCGAGCCTCGGTATCATACCGTGCTGTATTCCAGAGAGTCGGTATCATACTGTGCTGTATCCCAGAGAGTCGGTAGCATACCGTGATGTATCCAAGAGAGCCGAGTCTCGGTATCATACCGTGCTGTATTCCAGAGAGTCGGTATCATACTGTGCTGTATTCCAGAGAGTCGGTATCATACTGTGCTGTATCCCAGAGAGTCGGTAGCATACCGTGATGTATCCCAGAGAGCCGAGTTTCGGTATCATACCGTGCTGTATCCCAGAGAGTCGGTATCATACCGTGATGTATCCCAGAGAGCCGGTATCATACCGTGATGTATCCCAGCGAGCCGAGTCTCGGTATCATACCGTGATGTATCCCAGAGAGACGGTATCATACCGTGCTGTATCCCAGAGAGCCGAGTCTCGGTAGCATACCGTGATGTATCCCAGAGAGCCGAGTTTCGGTATCATACCGTGCTGCATCCCAGAGAGCCGGTATCATTCCGTGATGTATCCCAGAGAGCCGGTATCATACCGTGCTGCATCCCAGAGAGCCGAGTCTCGGTATCATACCGTGCTGTATCCCAGAGAGCCGAGACTCGGTATCATACCGTGATGTATCCCAGAGAGTCGGTGTCATACCGTGATGTATCCCAGAGAGCCGAGTTTCGGTATCATACCGTGCTGATCTCAGAGAGCCGGTATCATACCGTGATGTATCCCAGAGAGCCGAGATTCGGTATCATACCGTGCTGCATCTCGAGAGCCGGTGTCATACCGTGATGTATCCCAGAGAGCCGGTATCATACCGTGCTGTAGCACAGAGAGCCGAGTTTCGGTATCATACCGTGCTGATCCCAGAGAGCCGGTAGCATACCGTGATGTATCCCAGAGAGCCGAGTTTCGGTATCATACCGTGCTGATCCCAGAGAGCCGGTAGCATACCGTGATGTATCCCAGAAAGTCGAGACTCGGTATCATACCGTGATGTATCCCAGAGAGCCGGTATCATACCGTGCTGTATCCCAGAGAGCCGGTATCATACCGTGCTGTAGCCCAGAGAGCCGAGTCTCGGTATCATACCGTGCTGTATCCCCGGGAGCCGAGTCTCGGTATCATACCGTGATGTATCCCAGAGAGCCGGTATCATACCGTGATGTATCCCAGAGAGCCGAGTTTCGGTATCATACCGTGCTGCATCTCGAGAGCCGGTATCATACCGTGATGTATCCCAGAGAGCCGAGTCTCGGTATCATACCGTGCTGTATCCCAGAGAGTCGGTATCATACCGTGCTGTATCCCAGAGAGTCGGTATCATACCGTGATGTATCCCAGAGAGCCGGTATCATACCGTGCTGTATCCCAGAGAGCCGAGTTTCGGTATCATACCGTGCTGTATCCCAGAGAGTCGGTATCATACCGTGCTGTATCCCAGAGAGTCGGTATCATACCGTGATGTATCCCAGAGAGCCGGTATCATACCGTGCTGTATCCCAGAGAGCCGAGTCTCGGTATCATACCGTGCTGTATCCCAGAGAGCCGAGTCTCGGTGTCATACCGTGCTGTATCCCAGAGAGCCGAGTCTCGGTATCATACCGTGATGTATCCCAGAGAGCCGGTATCATACCGTGATGTATCCCACAGAGCCGAGTCTCGGTATCATACCGTGATGTAACCCAGAGATCCGAGTCTCAGTAGCATACCGTGATGTATCCCAGAGAGCCGAGTATCGGTATCATTCCGTGCTGTATCCCAGAGAGTCGGTATCATACCGTGCTGCATCCCAGAGAGCCGGTATCATACCGTGATGTATCCCAGAGAGCCGAGTCTCGGTATCATACCGTGCTGTATCCCAGAGAGTCGGTATCATACCGTGCTGCATCCCAGAGAGCCGGTATCATACCGTGATGTATCCCAGAGAGCCGAGTCTCGGTATAATACCGTGATGTATCCCAGAGAGCCGAGTCTCGGTATAATACCGTGATGTATCCCAGAGAGCCGAGTCTCGGTATAATACCGTGATGTATCCCAGAGAGCCGAGTCTCGGTATAATACCGTGATGTATCCCAGAGAGCCGAGACTCGGTATCATACCGTGATGTATCCCAGAGAGCCGAGACTCGGTATCATACCGTGATGTATCCCAGAGAGCCGGTATCATACCATGATGTATCCCAGAGAGCCGAGCCTCGGTATCATACCGTGCTGTATTCCAGAGAGTCGGTATCATACTGTGCTGTATCCCAGAGAGTCGGTAGCATACCGTGATGTATCCCAGAGAGCCGAGTCTCGGTATAATACCGTGATGTATCCCAGAGAGCCGAGTCTCGGTATAATACCGTGATGTATCCCAGAGAGCCGAGTCTCGGTATAATACCGTGATGTATCCCAGAGAGCCGAGTCTCGGTATAATACCGTGATGTATCCCAGAGAGCCGAGACTCGGTATCATACCGTGATGTATCCCAGAGAGCCGAGACTCGGTATCATACCGTGATGTATCCCAGAGAGCCGGTATCATACCATGATGTATCCCAGAGAGCCGAGCCTCGGTATCATACCGTGCTGTATTCCAGAGAGTCGGTATCATACTGTGCTGTATCCCAGAGAGTCGGTAGCATACCGTGATGTATCCCAGAGAGTCGGTAACATACCGTGATGTATCCCAGAGAGCCGAGTCTCGGTATAATACCGTGCTGTATCCCCGAGAGCCGGTATCATACCGTGATGTATCCCAGAGAGCCGAGTCTCGGTATCATACCGTGATGTATCCCAGAGAGCCGGTATCATACCGTGCTGTATCCCAGCGAGCCGAGTCTCGGTATCATACCGTGATGCATCCCAGAGAGCCGGTATCATACCGTGATGTATCCCAGAGAGCCGGTATCATACCGTGCTGCATCCCAGAGAGCCGAGTCTCGGTATCATACCGTGCTGTATCCCAGAGAGCCGAGACTCGGTATCATACCGTGATGTATCCCAGAGAGCCGGTATCATACCGTGCTGTATCCCAGAGAGCCGGTATCATACCGTGATGTATCCCAGAGAGTCGAGACTCGGTATCATACCGTGATGTATCCCAGAGAGCCGGTATCATACCGTGCTGTATCCCAGAGAGCCGGTATCATACCGTGCTGCATCCCAGAGAGCCGAGTCTCGGTATCATACCGTGCTGTATCCCATAGAGCCGGTATCATACCGTGATGTATCCCAGATAGCCAGTATCATACCGTGATGTATCCTAGAGAGCCAGTATCATACCGAGCTGTATCCCAGAAAGCCGAGTCTCTGTATCATACCATGATGTATCCCAGAGGGCCGGTATCATACCATGATGTATCCCAGAGAGCCGGTATCATACCGTGATGTATCCCAGAGAGACGGTATCATACCGTGATGTATCCCAGAGAGCCGAGTCTCGGTATCATACCGTGCTGTATGCCAGAGAGACGGTATCATACCGTGCTGTATCCCAGAGAGTCGGTATCATACCGTGCTGTATCCCAGAGAGCCGGTATCATACCGTGCTGCATCCCAGAGAGCCGAGTCTCGGTATCATACCGTGCTGTATCCCATAGAGCCGGTATCATACCGTGATGTATCCCAGAGAGCCGGTATCATACCGTGCTGCATCCCAGAGAGCTGGTATCATACCGTGATGTATCCCAGAGAGCCGAGTCTCGGTATCATACCGTGCTATATTCCAGAGAGTCGGTATCATACCGTGATGTATCACAGAGAGCCGGTATCATACCGTGCTGCATCCCAGAGAGCCGGTATCATACCGTGATGTATCCCAGAGAGCCGAATCTCGGTATCATACCGTGCTGTATTCCAGGGAGTCGGTATCATACCGTGATGTATCCCAGAGAGCCGGTATCATACCGTGATGTATCCCAGAGAGCCGGTATCATACCGTGCTGCATCCCAGAGAGCTGGTATCATACCGTGCTGTATCCCAGAGAGCCGAGTCTCGGTATCATACCGTGCTGTATCCCAGAGAGCCGAGTCTCGGTAGCATACCGTGATGTATCCCAGAGGGCCGGTATCATACCGTGCTGTATCCCAGAGAGCCGAGTCTCGGTATCATACCGTGCTGTATCCCCGAGAGCCGAGTCTCGGTATCATACCGTGATGTATCCCAGAGAGCCGGTATCATACCGTGATGTATCCCAGAGAGCCGAGTTTCGGTACCATACCGTGCTGCATCTCAGAGAGCCGGTATCATACCGTGATGTATCCCAGAGAGCCAAGTCTCGGTATCATACCGTGCTGTATCCCAGAGAGTCGGTATCATACCGTGCTGTATCCCAGAGAGCCGGTATCATACCGTGCTGTATCCCAGAGAGCCGAATCTCGGTATCATACCGTGCTGTATCCCAGAGAGCCGAGTCTCGGTATCATACCGTGATGTATCCCAGAGAGCCGAGTCTCGGTATCATACCGTGCTGTATCCCAGAGAGTCGGTATCATACCGTGATGTATCCCAGAGAGCCGGTATCATACCGTGATGTATCCCAGAGAGCCGAGTCTCGGTATCATACCGTGCTGTATCCCAGAGAGTCGGTAGCATACCGTGATGTATCCCAGAGAGCCGAGTCTCGGTATCATACCGTGCTGTATCCCAGAGAGCCGGTATCATACCGTGATGTATCCCAGAGAGCCGAGTCTCGGTATCATACCGTGCTGTATCCCAGAGAGCCGGTATCATACCGTGCTGCATCCCAGAGAGCCGAGTCTCGGTATCATACCGTGATGTATTCCACAGAGCCGGTAACATACCGTGATGTATCCCAGAGAGCCGGTATCATACCGTGATGCATCCCAGAGAGCCGAGTCTCGGTATCATACCGTGATGTATCCCACAGAGCCGGTATCATACCGTGATGTATCCCAGAGAGCCGAGTCTCGGTATCATACCGTTATGTATGCCAGAGAGACGGTATCATACCGTGCTGCATCCCAGAGAGCCGAGTCTCGGTATCATACCGTGATGTATCCCACAGAGCCGGTATCATACCGTGATGTATCCCAGAGAGCCGAGACTCGGTATCATACCGTGATGTATCCCAGAGAGTCGGTGTCATACCGTGATGTATCCCAGAGAGCCGAGTCTCGGTATCATACCGTGCTGTATCCCAGAGAGCCGAGTCTCGGTATCATACCGTGCTGTATCCCCGAGAGCCGAGACTCGATATCATACCGTGATGTATCCCAGAGAGCCGGTATCATACCGTGATGTATCCCAGAGAGCCGGTATCATACCGTGCTGCATCCCAGAGAGCCGAGTCTCGGTATCATACCGTGCTGTATCCCAGAGAGTCGGTGGCATACCGTGATGTATCCCAGAGAGCCGAGTTTCGGTATCATACCGTGCTGTATCCCAGAGAGCCGAGACTCGGTATCATACCGTGATGTATCCCAGAGAGTCGGTGTCATACCGTGATGTATCCCAGAGAGCCGAGTCTCGGTGTCATACCGTGCTGTATCCCAGAGAGCCGAGTCTCGGTATCATACCGTGCTGTATCCCCGAGAGCCGAGTCTCGGTATCATACCGTGATGTATCCCAGAGAGCCGGTATCATACCGTGATGTATCCCAGAGAGCCGAGTTTCGGTATCATACCGTGCTGCATCTCAGAGAGCCGGTATCATACCGTGATGTATCCCAGAGAGCCGAGTCTCGGTATCATACCGTGCTGTATCCCAGAGAGTCGGTATCATACCGTGCTGTATCCCAGAGAGTCGGTAGCATACCGTGATGTATCCCAGAGAGTCGAGACTCGGTATCATACTGTGCTGTATCCCAGAGAGCCGGTATCATACCGTGATGTATCCCAGAGAGCCGAATCTCGGTATCATACCGTGCTGTATCCCAGAGAGCCGAGTCTCGGTAGCATACCGTGATGTATCCCAGAGAGCCGAGTCTCGGTATCATACTGTGCTGTATCCCAGAGAGTCGGTATTATACCGTGCTGTATCCCAGAGAGCCGGTATCATACCGTGATGTATCCCAGAGAGCCGAGTCTCGGTATCATACCGTGCTGTATCCCAGAGAGTCGGTATCATACCGTGCTGCATCCCAGAGAGCCGGTATCATACCGTGCTGTATCCCAGAGAGCCGGTAGCATACCGTGATGTATCCCAGAGAGTCGAGACTCGGTATCATACCGTGCTGTATCCCAGAGAGCCGGTATCATACCGTGATGTATCCCAGAGAGCCGGTATCATACCGTGATGTATCCCAGAGAGCCGAGTCTCGGTATCATACCGTGATGTATCCCAGAGAGCCGGTATCATTCCGTACTGTATCCCAGAGAGCCGGTATCATACCGTGCTGTATCCCAGAGAGCCGAGTCTCGGTATCATACCGTACTGTATCCCAGAGAGCCGAGTCTCGGTAGCATACCGTGATGTATCCCAGAGAGACGGTATCATACCGTGATATATCCCAGAGAGCCGAGTCTCGGTATCGTACCGTGCTGTATGCCAGAGAGACGGTATCATTCCGTGCTGCATCCCAGAGAGCCGAGTCTCGGTATCATACCGTGCTGTATCCCAGAGAGCCGAGACTCGGTATCATACCGTGATGTATCCCAGAGAGTCGGTGTCATACCGTGATGTATCCCAGAGAGCCGAGTCTCGGTATCATACCGTGCTGTATCCCAGAGAGCCGAATCTCGGTATCATACCGTGCTGTATCCCCGAGAGCCGAGTCTCGGTATCATACCGTGATGTATACCAGAGAGCTGAGTTTCGGTATCATACCGTGCTGCATCTCAGAGAGCCGGTATCATACCGTGATGTATCCCAAAGAGCCGAGTCTCGGTATCATACCGTGCTGCATCTCAGAGAGCCGGTATCATACCGTGATGTATCCCAGAGAGCCGAGTCTCGGTATCATACTGTGCTGTATCCCAGAGAGTCGGTACCATACCGTGCTGTATCCCAGAGAGTCGAGACTCGGTATCATACCGTGATGTATCCCAGAGAGCCGGATCATACCGTGCTGTATCCCAGAGAACCGAGTCTCGGTATCATACCGTGCTGTATCCCAGAGAGCCGAGTCTCGGTATCATACCGTGCTGTATCCCAGAGAGCCGAGTCTCGGTATCATACCGTGATGTATCCCAGAGAGCCGGTATCATACCGTGATGTATCCCACAGAGCCGAGTCTCGGTATCATACCGTGATGTAACCCCGAGATCCGAGTCTCAGTAGCATACCGTGATGTATCCCAGAGAGCCGAGTATCGGTATCATACCGTGCTGTATCCCAGAGAGTCGGTATCATACCGTGCTGCATCCCAGAGAGCCGGTATCATACCGTGATGTATCCCAGAGAGCCGAGTCTCGGTATCATACCGTGCTGTATCCCAGAGAGTCGGTATCATACCGTGCTGCATCCCAGAGAGCCGGTATCATACCGTGATGTATCCCAGAGAGCCGAGTCTCAGTATAATACCGTGATGTATCCCAGAGAGCCGAGTCTCGGTATAATACCGTGATGTATCCCAGAGAGCCGAGTCTCGGTATAATACCGTGATGTATCCCAGAGAGCCGAGTCTCGGTATAATACCGTGATGTATCCCAGAGAGCCGAGACTCGGTATCATACCGTGATGTATCCCAGAGAGCCGAGACTCGGTATCATACCGTGATGTATCCCAGAGAGCCGGTATCATACCATGATGTATCCCAGAGAGCCGAGCCTCGGTATCATACCGTGCTGTATTCCAGAGAGTCGGTATCATACTGTGCTGTATCCCAGAGAGTCGGTAGCATACCGTGATGTATCCCAGAGAGCCGGTAACATACCGTGATGTATCCCAGAGAGCCGAGTCTCGGTATAATACCGTGCTGTATCCCCGAGAGCCGGTATCATACCGTGATGTATCCCAGAGAGCCGAGTCTCGGTATCATACCGTGATGTATCCCAGAGAGCCGGTATCATACGGTGCTGTATCCCAGCGAGCCGAGTCTCGGTATCATACCGTGATGTATCCCAGAGAGTCGGTGTCATACCGTGATGTATCCCAGAGAGCCGAGTTTCGGTATCATACCGTGCTGCATCCCAGAGAGCCGGTATCATTCCGTGATGTATCCCAGAGAGCCGGTATCATACCGTGCTGCATCCCAGAGAGCCGAGTCTCGGTATCATACCGTGCTGTATCCCAGAGAGCCGAGACTCGGTATCATACCGTGATGTATCCCAGAGAGTCGGTGTCATACCGTGATGTATCCCAGAGAGCCGAGTTTCGGTATCATACCGTGCTGATCTCAGAGAGCCGGTATCATACCGTGATGTATCCCAGAGAGCCGAGATTCGGTATCATACCGTGCTGCATCTCAGAGAGCCGGTATCATACCGTGATGTATCCCAGAGAGCCGGTATCATACCGTGCTGTATCCCAGAGAGCCGGTATCATACCGTGCTGTAGCCCAGAGAGCCGAGTCTCGGTATCATACCGTGCTGTATCCCCGAGAGCCGAGTCTCGGTATCATACCGTGATGTATCCCAGAGAGCCGGTATCATACCGTGATGTATCCCAGAGAGCCGAGTTTCGGTATCATACCGTGCTGCATCTCGAGAGCCGGTATCATACCGTGATGTATCCCAGAGAGCCGAGTCTCGGTATCATACCGTGCTGTATCCCAGAGAGCCGAGTCTCGGTATCATACCGTGCTGTATCCCAGAGAGCCGAGTCTCGGTATCATACCGTGCTGTATCCCAGAGAGCCGAGTCTCGGTATCATACCGTGATGTATCCCAGAGAGCCGGTATCATACCGTGATGTATCCCACAGAGCCGAGTCTCGGTATCATACCGTGATGTAACCCAGAGATCCGAGTCTCAGTAGCATACCGTGATGTATCCCAGAGAGCCGAGTATCGGTATCATACCGTGCTGTATCCCAGAGAGTCGGTATCATACCGTGCTGCATCCCAGAGAGCCGGTATCATACCGTGATGTATCCCAGAGAGCCGAGTCTCGGTATCATACCGTGCTGTATCCCAGAGAGTCGGTATCATACCGTGCTGCATCCCAGAGAGCCGGTATCATACCGTGATGTATCCCAGAGAGCCGAGTCTCGGTATAATACCGTGATGTATCCCAGAGAGCCGAGTCTCGGTATAATACCGTGATGTATCCCAGAGAGCCGAGTCTCGGTATAATACCGTGATGTATCCCAGAGAGCCGAGTCTCGGTATAATACCGTGATGTATCCCAGAGAGCCGAGACTCGGTATCATACCGTGATGTATCCCAGAGAGCCGAGACTCGGTATCATACCGTGATATATCCCAGAGAGCCGGTATCATACCATGATGTATCCCAGAGAGCCGAGCCTCGGTATCATACCGTGCTGTATTCCAGAGAGTCGGTATCATACTGTGCTGTATCCCAGAGAGTCGGTAGCATACCGTGATGTATCCCAGAGAGCCGGTATCATACCGTGATGTATCCCAGAGAGCCGGTATCATACCGTGATGTATCCCAGAGAGCCGGTATCATACCGTGATGTATCCCAGAGAGCCGGTAACATACCGTGATGTATCCCAGAGAGCCGAGTCTCGGTATAATACCGTGCTGTATCCCCGAGAGCCGGTATCATACCGTGATGTATCCCAGAGAGCCGAGTCTCGGTATCATACCGTGATGTATCCCAGAGAGCCGGTATCATACCGTGATGTATCCCAGCGAGCCGAGTCTCGGTATCATACCGTGATGTATCCCAGAGAGTCGGTGTCATACCGTGATGTATCCCAGAGAGCCGAGTTTCGGTATCATACCGTGCTGCATCCCAGAGAGCCGGTATCATTCCGTGATGTATCCCAGAGAGCCGGTATCATACCGTGCTGCATCCCAGAGAGCCGAGTCTCGGTATCATACCGTGCTGTATCCCAGAGAGCCGAGACTCGGTATCATACCGTGCTGTATCCCAGAGAGTCGGTGTCATACCGTGATGTATCCCAGAGATCCGAGTTTCGGTATCATACCGTGCTGATCTCAGAGAGCCGGTATCATACCGTGATGTATCCCAGAGAGCCGAGATTCGGTATCATACCGTGCTGCATCTCAGAGAGCCGGTATCATACCGTGATGTATCCCAGAGAGCCGAGTCTCGGTATCATACCGTGCTGCATCTCAGAGAGCCGGTATCATACCGTGCTGTATCCCAGAGAGCCGGTATCATACCGTGCTGCATCCCAGAGAGCCGAGTCTCGGTATCATACCGTGCTGTATCCCAGAGAGCCGAGACTCGGCATCATACCGTGCTGTATCCCAGAGAGTCGGTATCATACCGTGCTGTATCCCAGAGAGCCGGTATCATACCGTGCTGCATCCCAGAGAGCCGAGTCTCGGTATCATACCGTGCTGTATCCCAGAGAGCCGAGACTCGGTATCATACCGTGCTGTATCCCAGAGAGCCGAGTCTTGGTATCATACCGTGCTGTATCCCAGAGAGTCGGTAGCATACCGTGATGTATCCCAGAGAGTCGAGACTCGGTATCATACCGTGATGTATCCCAGAGAGCCGGTATCATACCGTGCTGTATCCCAGAGAGCCGGTATCATACCGTGCTGTAGCCCAGAGAGCCGAGTCTCGGTATCATACCGTGCTGTATCCCAGAGAGTCGGTATCATACCGTGCTGTATCCCAGAGAGCCGGTATCATACCGTGATGTATCCCAGAGAGCCGAGTCTCGGTATCATACCGTGCTGTATCCCAGAGAGTCGGTATCATACCGTGCTGTATCCCAGAGAGCCGGTATCATACCGTGATGTATCCCAGAGAGCCGAGTCTCGGTATCATACCGTGCTGTATCCCAGAGAGCCGGTATCATACCGTGCTGTATCCCAGAGAGTCGGTATCATACCGTGCTGTATCCCAGAGAGCCGGTATCATACCGTGATGTATCCCAGAGAGCCGAGTCTCGGTATCATACCGTGCTGTATCCCAGAGAGCCGGTATGATACCGTGATGTATCCGAGAGAGCCGGTATCATTCCGTGCTGTATCCCAGAGAGCCGGTCTCATACCGTGCTGTATCCCAGAGAGCCGAGTCTCGGTATCATACCGTACTGTATCCCAGAGAGCCGAGTCTCGGTAGCATACCGTGATGTATCCCAGAGAGACGGTATCATACCGTGATGTATTTCAGAGAGCCGAGTCTCGGTATAATACCGTGCTGTATGCCAGAGAGACGGTATCATACCGTGCTGTATCCCAGAGAGCCGGTATTATACCGTGCTGCATCCCAGAGAGCCGAGTCTCGGTATCATACCGTGCTGTATCCCATAGAGCCGGTATCATACCGTGATGTATCCCAGATAGCCAGTATCATACCGTGATGTATCCTAGAGAGCCAGTATCATACCGAGCTGTATCCCAGAAAGCCGAGTCTCTGTATCATACCATGATGTATCCCAGAGGGCCGGTATCATACCATGATGTATCCCAGAGAGCCGGTATCATACCGTGATGTATCCCAGAGAGACGGTATCATACCGTGATGTATCCCAGAGAGCCGAGTCTCGGTATCATACCGTGCTGTATGCCAGAGAGACGGTATCATACCGTGCTGTATCCCAGAGAGCCGGTATCATACCGTGCTGCATCCCAGAGAGCCGAGTCTCGGTATCATACCGTGCTGTATCCCATAGAGCCGGTATCATACCGTGATGTATCCCAGAGAGCCGGTATCATACCGTGCTGCATCCCAGAGAGCTGGTATCATACCGTGATGTATCCCAGAGAGCCGAGTCTCGGTATCATACCGTGCTATATTCCAGAGAGTCGGTATCATACCGTGATGTATCACAGAGAGCCGGTATCATACCGTGCTGCATCCCAGAGAGCCGGTATCATACCGTGATGTATCCCAGAGAGCCGAATCTCGGTATCATACCGTGCTGTATTCCAGGGAGTCGGTATCATACCGTGATGTATCCCAGAGAGCCGGTATCATACCGTGATGTATCCCAGAGAGCCGGTATCATACCGTGCTGCATCCCAGAGAGCTGGTATCATACCGTGCTGTATCCCAGAGAGCCGAGTCTCGGTATCATACCGTGCTGTATCCCAGAGAGCCGAGTCTCGGTAGCATACCGTGATGTATCCCAGAGGGCCGGTATCATACCGTGCTGTATCCCAGAGAGCCGAGTCTCGGTATCATACCGTGCTGTATCCCCGAGAGCCGAGTCTCGGTATCATACCGTGATGTATCCCAGAGAGCCGGTATCATACCGTGATGTATCCCAGAGAGCCGAGTTTCGGTATCATACCGTGCTGCATCTCAGAGAGCCGGTATCATACCGTGATGTATCCCAGAGAGCCAAGTCTCGGTATCATACCGTGCTGTATCCCAGAGAGTCGGTATCATACCGTGCTGTATCCCAGAGAGTCGGTAGCATACCGTGATGTATCCCAGAGAGTCGAGACTCGGTATCATACCGTGATGTATCCCAGAGAGCCGGTATCATACCGTGCTGTATCCCAGAGAGCCGGTATCATACCGTGCTGTATCCCAGAGAGCCGAATCTCGGTATCATACCGTGCTGTATCCCAGAGAGCCGAGTCTTGGTAGCTTACCGTGATGTATCCCAGAGAGCCGAGTCTCGGTATCATACCGTGCTGTATCCCAGAGAGTCGGTATCATATCGTGATGTATCCCAGAGAGCCGGTATCATACCGTGATGTATCCCAGAGAGCCGAGTCTCGGTATCATACCGTGCTGTATCCCAGAGAGTCGGTAGCATACCGTGATGTATCCCAGAGAGTCGAGACTCGGTATCATACCGTGATGTATCCCAGAGAGCCGAGTCTCGATATCATACCGTGATGTATCCCAGAGAGCCGGTATCATACCGTGCTGTATCCCAGAGAGCCGGTATCATACCGTGCTGTATCCCAGAGAGCCGAGTCTCGGTATCATACCGTACTGTATCCCAGGGAGCCGAGTCTCGGTAGCATACCGTGATGTATCCCAGAGAGACGGTATCATACCGTGATATATCCCAGAGAGCCGAGTCTCGGTATCATACCGTGCTGTATGCCAGAGAGACGGTATCATACCGTGCTGTATCCCAGAGAGCCGAGTCTCGGTATCATACCGTGCTGTATCCCAGAGAGCCGAGACTCGGTATCATACCGTGATGTATCCCAGAGAGTCGGTGTCATACCGTGCTGTATCCCAGAGAGCCGAGTCTCGGTATCATACCGTGCTGTATCCCAGAGAGTCGGTGTCATACCGTGCTGTATCCCAGAGAGCCGAGTCTCGGTAGCATACCGTGATGTATCCCAGAGAGCCGAGTCTCGGTATCATACCGTGCTGTATCCCAGAGAGTCGGTATCATACCATGATGTATCCCAGAGAGCCGGTATCATACCATGATGTATCCCAGAGGGCCGGTATCATACCATGATGTATCCCAGAGAGCCGGTATCATACCGTGATGTATCCCAGAGAGACGGTATCATACCGTGATGTATCCCAGAGAGCCGAGTCTCGGTATCATACCGTGCTGTATGCCAGAGAGACGGTATCATACCGTGCTGTATCCCAGAGAGCCGGTATCATACCGTGCTGCATCCCAGAGAGCCGAGCCTCGGTATCATACCGTGCTGTATCCCATAGAGCCGGTATCATACCGTGATGTATCACAGAGAGCCGGTATCATACCGTGCTGCATCCCAGAGAGCCGGTATCATACCGTGATGTATCCCAGAGAGCCGAATCTCGGTATCATACCGTGCTGTATTCCAGAGAGTCGGTACCATACCGTGATGTATCCCAGAGAGCCGGTATCATACCGTGATGTATCCCAGAGAGCCGGTATCATACCGTGCTGCATCCCAGAGGGCTGGTATCATACCGTGCTGTATCCCAGAGAGCCGAGTCTCGGTATCATACCGTGCTGTATCCCAGAGAGCCGAGACTCGGTATCATACCGTGATGTATCCCAGAGAGTCGAGTCTCGGTATCATACCGTGATGTATCCCAGGGGGCCGGTATCATACCGTGCTGTATCCCCGAGAGCCGAGTCTCGGTATCATACCGTGATGTATCCCAGAGAGTCGGTATCATACCGTGATGTATCCCAGAGAGCCGGTATCATACCGTGATGTATCCCAGAGAGCCGAGTCTCGGAATCATACCGTGCTGTATCCCAGAGAGCCGGTATCATACCGTGCTGTATCCCAGAGAGCCGGTATCATACCGTGCTGCATCCCAGAGAGCCAGTATCATACCGTGATGTATCCCAGAGAGCTGGTAGCATACCGTGATGTATCCCAGAGAGCCGAGTCTCGGTATCATACCGTGATGTATTCCACAGAGCCGGTATCATACCGTGATGTATCCCAGAGAGCCGGTATCATACCGTGATGCATCCCAGAGAGCCGTGTCTCGGTATCATACCGTGATGTATCCCACAGAGCCGGTATCATACCGTGATGTATCCCAGAGAGCCGAGTCTCGGTATCATACCGTTATGTATGCCAGAGAGACGGTATCATACCGTGCTGCATCCCAGAGAGCCGAGTCTCGGTATCATACCGTGATGTATCCCACAGAGCCGGTATCATACCGTGATGTATCCCACAGAGCCGGTATCATACCGTGCTGTATCCCAGAGAGCCAGTATCATACCGTGATGTATCCCAGAGAGCCGAGTCTCGGTATCATACCGTGCTGTATCCCAGAGAGCCGGTATCATACCGTGATGTATCCCAGAGAGCCGAGTCTCGGTATCATACCGTGCTGTATCCCAGAGAGCCGGTATCATACCGTGCTGCATCCCAGAGAGCCGAGTCTCGGTATCATACCGTGATGTATTCCACAGAGCCGGTATCATACCGTGATGTATCCCAGAGAGCCGGTATCATACCGTGATGCATCCCAGAGAGCCGAGTCTCGGTATCATGCCGTGATGTATCCCACAGAGCCGGTATCATACCGTGATGTATCCCAGAGAGCCGAGTCTCGGTATCATACCGTGATGTATCCCACAGAGCCGGTATCATACCGTGATGCATCCCAGAGAGCCGAGTCTCGGTATCATACCGTGATGTATCCCACAGAGCCGGTATCATACCGTGATGTATCCCACAGAGCCGGTATCGTACCGTGATGTATCCCAGAGAGCCGGTATCATACCGTGCTGCATCCCAGAGAGCCGAGTCTCGGTGTCATACCGTGCTGTATCCCAGAGAGCCGAGACTCGGTATCATACCGTGATGTATCCCCGAGAGCCGAGTTTCGGTATCATACCGTGCTGTATCCCAGAGAGTCGGTATCATACCGTGATGTATCCCAGAGAGCCGAGTTTCGGTATCATACCGTGCTGCATCCCAGAGAGTCGGTATCATACCGTGCTGTATCCCAGAGAGCCGAGTCTCGGTATCATACCGTGCTGTATCCCAGAGAGTCGGTATCATACCGTGCTGTATCCCAGAGAGTCGGTGTCATACCGTGATGTATCCCAGAGAGCCGAGTTTCGGTATCATACCGTGCTGCATCCCAGAGAGCCGGTATCATACCGTGCTGCATCCCAGAGAGCCGAGTCTCGGTATCATACCGTGCTGTATCACAGAGAGTCGGTATCATACCGTGATGTATCCCAGAGAGCCGAGACTCGGTATCATACCGTGCTGTATCCCAGAGAGTCGGTGTCATACCGTGATGTATCCCAGAGAGCCGAGTTTCGGTATCATACCGTGCTGTATCCCAGAGAGCCGAGACTCGGTATCATACCGTGCTGTATCCCAGAGAGTTGGTGTCATACCGTGATGTATCCCAGAGAGCCGAGTCTCGGTGTCATACCGTGCTGTATCCCAGAGAGCCGAGTCTCGGTATCATACCGTGCTGTATCCGCGAGAGCCGAGTCTCGGTATCATACCGTGATGTATCCCAGAGAGCCGGTATCATACCGTGATGTATCCCAGAGAGCCGAGTTTCGGTATCATACCGTGCTGTATCTCAGAGAGCCGGTATCATACCGTGATGTATCCCAGAGAGCCGAGTCTCGGTATCATACCGTGCTGTATCACAGAGAGTCGGTATCATACCGTGCTGTATCCCAGAGAGTCGGTAGCATACCGTGATGTATCCCAGAGAGTCGAGACTCGGTATCATACCGTGATGTATCCCAGAGAGCCGGTATCATACCGTGCTGTATCCCAGAGAGCCGGTATCATACCGTGCTGTATCCCAGAGAGCCGAATCTCGGTATCATACCGTGCTGTATCCCAGAGAGCCGAGTCTCGGTAGCATACCGTGATGTATCCCAGAGAGCCGAGTCTCGGTATCATACCGTGCTGTATCCCAGAGAGCCGGTATCATACCGTGCTGTATCCCAGAGAGTCGGTATCATACCGTGCTGTATCCCAGAGAGTCGGTATCATACCGTGCTGTATCCCAGAGAGCCGGTATCATACCGTGATGTATCCCAGAGAGCCGGTATCATACCGTGATGTATCCCAGAGAGCCGAGTCTCGGTATCATACCGTGCTGTATCCCAGAGAGCCGGTATCATACCGTGCTGTATCCCAGAGAGTCGGTATCATACCGTGCTGTATCCCAGAGAGCCGGTATCATACCGTGATGTATCCCAGAGAGCCGAGTCTCGGTATCATACCGTGCTGTATCCCAGAGAGCCGGTATCATACCGTGATGTATCCCAGATAGCCGAGTCTCGGTATCATACCGTACTGTATCCCAGAGAGCCGAGTCTCGGTAGCATACCGTGATGTATCCCAGAGAGACGGTATCATACCGTGATATATCCCAGAGAGCCGAGTCTCGGTATCGTACCGTGCTGTATGCCAGAGAGACGGTATCATTCCGTGCTGCATCCCAGAGAGCCGAGTCTCGGTATCATACCGTGCTGTATCCCAGAGAGCCGAATCTCGGTATCATACCGTGCTGTATCCCCGAGAGCCGAGTCTCGGTATCATACCGTGATGTATCCCAGAGAGCTGAGTCTCGGTATAATACCGTGATGTATCCCAGAGAGCCGAGTCTCGGTATAATACCGTGATGTATCCCAGAGAGCCGAGACTCGGTATCATACCGTGATGTATCCCAGAGAGCCGAGACTCGGTATCATACCGTGATGTATCCCAGAGAGCCGGTATCATACCATGATGTATCCCAGAGAGCCGAGCCTCGGTATCATACCGTGCTGTATTCCAGAGAGTCGGTATCATACTGTGCTGTATCCCAGAGAGTCGGTAGCATACCGTGATGTATCCCAGAGAGCCGGTAACATACCGTGATGTATCCCAGAGAGCCGAGTCTCGGTATCATACCGTGCTGTATCCCAGAGAGCCGGTATCATACCGTGCTGCATCTCAGAGAGCCGGTATCATACCGTGATGTATCCCAAAGAGCCGAGTCTCGGTATCATACCGTGCTGCATCTCAGAGAGCCGGTATCATACCGCGATGTATCCCAGAGAGCCGAGTCTCGGTATCATACCGTGCTGCATCTCAGAGAGCCGGTATCATACCGTGATGTATCCCAGAGAGCCGAGTCTCGGTATCATACCGTGCTGTATCCCAGAGAGCCAAGTCTCGGTATCATACCGTGCTGTATCCCAGAGAGCCGAGTCTCGGTATCATACCGTGATGTATCCCAGAGAGCCGGTATCATACCGTGATGTATCCCACAGAGCCGAGTCTCGGTATCATACCGTGATGTAACCCAGAGATCCGAGTCTCAGTAGCATACCGTGATGTATCCCAGAGAGCCGAGTATCGGTATCATACCGTGCTGTATCCCAGAGAGTCGGTATCATACCGTGCTGCATCCCAGAGAGCCGGTATCATACCGTGATGTATCCCAGAGAGCCGAGTCTCGGTATCATACCGTGCTGTATCCCAGAGAGTCGGTATCATACCGTGCTGCATCCCAGAGAGCCGGTATCATACCGTGATGTATCCCAGAGAGCCGAGTCTCTGTATAATACCGTGATGTATCCCAGAGAGCCGAGTCTCGGTATAATACCGTGATGTATCCCAGAGAGCCGAGTCTCGGTATAATACCGTGATGTATCCCAGAGAGCCGAGTCTCGGTATAATACCGTGATGTATCCCAGAGAGCCGAGACTCGGTATCATACCGTGATGTATCCCAGAGAGCCGAGACTCGGTATCATACCGTGATGTATCCCAGAGAGCCGGTATCATACCATGATGTATCCCAGAGAGCCGAGCCTCGGTATCATACCGTGCTGTATTCCAGAGAGTCGGTATCATACTGTGCTGTATCCCAGAGAGTCGGTAGCATACCGTGATGTATCCAAGAGAGCCGAGTCTCGGTATCATACCGTGCTGTATTCCAGAGAGTCGGTATCATACTGTGCTGTATTCCAGAGAGTCGGTATCATACTGTGCTGTATCCCAGAGAGTCGGTAGCATACCGTGATGTATCCCAGAGAGCCGAGTCTCGGTATAATACCGTGCTGTATCCCCGAGAGCCGGTATCATACCGTGATGTATCCCAGCGAGCCGAGTCTCGGTATCATACCGTGATGTATCCCAGAGAGACGGTATCATACCGTGCTGTATCCCAGAGAGCCGAGTCTCGGTAGCATACCGTGATGTATCCCAGAGAGCCGAGTTTCGGTATCATACCGTGCTGCATCCCAGAGAGCCGGTATCATTCCTTGATGTATCCCAGAGAGCCGGTATCATACCGTGCTGCATCCCAGAGAGCCGAGTCTCGGTATCATACCGTGCTGTATCCCAGAGAGCCGAGACTCGGTATCATACCGTGATGTATCCCAGAGAGTCGGTGTCATACCGTGATGTATCCCAGAGAGCCGAGTTTCGGTATCATACCGTGCTGATCTCAGAGAGCCGGCATCATACCGTGATGTATCCCAGAGAGCCGAGATTCGGTATCATACCGTGCTGCATCTCAGAGAGCCGGTATCATACCGTGATGTATCCCAGAGAGCCGAGTCTCGGTATCATACCGTGCTGCATCTCAGAGAGCCGGTATCATACCGTGCTGTATCCCAGAGAGTCGGTAGCATACCGTGATGTATCCCAGAGAGTCGAGACTCGGTATCATACCGTGATGTATCCCAGAGAGCCGGTATCATACCGTGCTGTATCCCAGAGAGCCGGTATCATACCGTGCTGTAGCCCAGAGAGCCGAGTCTCGGTATCATACCGTGCTGTATCCCCGGGAGCCGAGTCTCGGTATCATACCGTGATGTATCCCAGAGAGCCGGTATCATACCGTGATGTATCCCAGAGAGCCGAGTTTCGGTATCATACCGTGCTGCATCTCGAGAGCCGGTATCATACCGTGATGTATCCCAGAGAGCCGAGTCTCGGTATCATACCGTGCTGTATCCCAGAGAGTCGGTATCATACCGTGCTGTATCCCAGAGAGCCGGTAGCATACCGTGATGTATCCCAGAGAGCCGAGTCTCGGTATCATACCGTGCTGTATCCCAGAGAGTCGGTATCATACCGTGCTGTATCCCAGAGAGTCGGTATCATACCGTGATGTATCCCAGAGAGCCGGTAGCATACCGTGATGTATCCCAGAGAGTCGAGACTCGGTATAATACCGTGATGTATCCCAGAGAGCCGGTATCATACCGTGCTGTATCCCAGAGAGCCGAGTCTCGGTATCATACCGTGCTGTATCCCAGAGAGCCGAGTCTCGGTATCATACCGTGCTGTATCCCAGAGAGCCGAGTCTCGGTATCATACCGTGATGTATCCCAGAGAGCCGGTATCATACCGTGATGTATCCCACAGAGCCGAGTCTCGGTATCATACCGTGATGTAACCCAGAGATCCGAGTCTCAGTAGCATACCGTGATGTATCCCAGAGAGCCGAGTATCGGTATCATACCGTGCTGTATCCCAGAGAGTCGGTATCATACCGTGCTGCATCCCAGAGAGCCGGTATCATACCGTGATGTATCCCAGAGAGCCGAGTCTCGGTATCATACCGTGCTGTATCCCAGAGAGTCGGTATCATACCGTGCTGCATCCCAGAGAGCCGGTATCATACCGTGATGTATCCCAGAGAGCCGAGTCTCGGTATAATACCGTGATGTATCCCAGAGAGCCGAGTCTCGGTATAATACCGTGATGTATCCCAGAGAGCCGAGTCTCGGTATAATACCGTGATGTATCCCAGAGAGCCGAGTCTCGGTATAATACCGTGATGTATCCCAGAGAGCCGAGACTCGGTATCATACCGTGATGTATCCCAGAGAGCCGAGACTCGGTATCATACCGTGATGTATCCCAGAGAGCCGAGACTCGGTATCATACCGTGATGTATCCCAGAGAGCCGGTATCATACCATGATGTATCCCAGAGAGCCGAGCCTCGGTATCATACCGTGCTGTATTCCAGAGAGTCGGTATCATACCGTGATGTATCCCAGAGAGCCGAGTCTCGGTATAATACCGTGATGTATCCCAGAGAGCCGAGTCTCGGTATAATACCGTGATGTATCCCAGAGAGCCGAGTCTCGGTATAATACCGTGATGTATCCCAGAGAGCCGAGTCTCGGTATAATACCGTGATGTATCCCAGAGAGCCGAGACTCGGTATCATACCGTGATGTATCCCAGAGAGCCGAGACTCGGTATCATACCGTGATGTATCCCAGAGAGCCGGTATCATACCATGATGTATCCCAGAGAGCCGAGCCTCGGTATCATACCGTGCTGTATTCCAGAGAGTCGGTATCATACTGTGCTGTATCCCAGAGAGTCGGTAGCATACCGTGATGTATCCCAGAGAGCCGGTAACATACCGTGATGTATCCCAGAGAGCCGAGTCTCGGTATAATACCGTGCTGTATCCCCGAGAGCCGGTATCATACCGTGATGTATCCCAGAGAGCCGAGTCTCGGTATCATACCGTGATGTATCCCAGAGAACCGGTATCATACCGTGCTGTATCCCAGCGAGCCGAGTCTCGGTATCATACCGTGATGCATCCCAGAGAGCTGGTATCATACCGTGATGTATCCCAGAGAGCCGGTATCATACCGTGCTGCATCCCAGAGAGCCGAGTCTCGGTATCATACCGTGCTGTATCCCAGAGAGCCGAGACTCGGTATCATACCGTGATGTATCCCAGAGAGCCGGTATCATACCGTGCTGTATCCCAGAGAGCCGGTATCATACCGTGATGTATCCCAGAGAGTCGAGACTCGGTATCATACCGTGATGTATCCCAGAGAGCCGGTATCATACCGTGCTGTATCCCAGAGAGCCGGTATCATACCGTGCTGTAGCCCAGAGAGCCGAGTCTCGGTATCATACCGTGCTGTATCCCAGAGAGTCGGTATCATACCGTGCTGTATCCCAGAGAGCCGGTATCATACCGTGATGTATCCCAGAGAGCCGAGTCTCGGTATCATACCGTGCTGTATCCCAGAGAGTCGGTATCATTCCGTGCTGTATCCCAGAGAGTCGGTATCATACCGTGATGTATCCCAGAGAGCCGAGTCTCGGTATCATACCGTGCTGTATCCCAGAGAGCCGGTATCATACCGTGATGTATCCCAGAGAGCCGAGTCTCGGTATCATACCGTGCTGTATCCCAGAGAGTCGGTAGCATACCGTGATGTATCCCAGAGAGTCGAGACTCGGTATGATACCGTGATGTATCCGAGAGAGCCGGTATCATTCCGTGCTGTATCCCAGAGAGCCGGTATCATACCGTGCTGTATCCCAGAGAGCCGAGTCTCGGTATCATACCGTACTGTATCCCAGAGAGCCGAGTCTCGGTAGCATACCGTGATGTATCCCAGAGAGACGGTATCATACCGTGATGTATCTCAGAGAGCCGAGTCTCGGTATCATACCGTGCTGTATGCCAGAGAGACGGTATCATACCGTGCTGTATCCCAGAGAGCCGGTATTATACCGTGCTGCATCCCAGAGAGCCGAGTCTCGGTATCATACCGTGCTGTATCCCATAGAGCCGGTATCATACCGTGATGTATCCCAGATAGCCAGTATCATACCGTGATGTATCCTAGAGAGCCAGTATCATACCGAGCTGTATCCCAGAAAGCCGAGTCTCTGTATCATACCATGATGTATCCCAGAGGGCCGGTATCATACCATGATGTATCCCAGAGAGCCGGTATCATACCGTGATGTATCCCAGAGAGACGGTATCATACCGTGATGTATCCCAGAGAGCCGAGTCTCGGTATCATACCGTGCTGTATGCCAGAGAGACGGTATCATACCGTGCTGTATCCCAGAGAGTCGGTATCATACCGTGCTGTATCCCAGAGAGCCGGTATCATACCGTGCTGCATCCCAGAGAGCCGAGTCTCGGTATCATACCGTGCTGTATCCCATAGAGCCGGTATCATACCGTGATGTATCCCAGAGAGCCGGTATCATACCGTGCTGCATCCCAGAGAGCTGGTATCATACCGTGATGTATCCCAGAGAGCCGAGTCTCGGTATCATACCGTGCTATATTCCAGAGAGTCGGTATCATACCGTGATGTATCACAGAGAGCCGGTATCATACCGTGCTGCATCCCAGAGAGCCGGTATCATACCGTGATGTATCCCAGAGAGCCGAATCTCGGTATCATACCGTGCTGTATTCCAGGGAGTCGGTATCATACCGTGATGTATCCCAGAGAGCCGGTATCATACCGTGATGTATCCCAGAGAGCCGGTATCATACCGTGCTGCATCCCAGAGAGCTGGTATCATACCGTGCTGTATCCCAGAGAGCCGAGTCTCGGTATCATACCGTGCTGTATCCCAGAGAGCCGAGTCTCGGTAGCATACCGTGATGTATCCCAGAGGGCCGGTATCATACCGTGCTGTATCCCAGAGAGCCGAGTCTCGGTATCATACCGTGCTGTATCCCCGAGAGCCGAGTCTCGGTATCATACCGTGATGTATCCCAGAGAGCCGGTATCATACCGTGATGTATCCCAGAGAGCCGAGTTTCGGTATCATACCGTGCTGCATCTCAGAGAGCCGGTATCATACCGTGATGTATCCCAGAGAGCCAAGTCTCGGTATCATACCGTGCTGTATCCCAGAGAGTCGGTATCATACCGTGCTGTATCCCAGAGAGCCGAATCTCGGTATCATACCGTGCTGTATCCCAGAGAGCCGAGTCTCGGTATCATACCGTGATGTATCCCAGAGACCCGAGTCTCGGTATCATACCGTGCTGTATCCCAGAGAGTCGGTATCATACCGTGATGTATCCCAGAGAGCCGGTATCATACCGTGATGTATCCCAGAGAGCCGAGTCTCGGTATCATACCGTTCTGTATCCCAGAGAGTCGGTAGCATACCGTGATGTATCCCAGAGAGCCGAGTCTCGGTATCATACCGTGCTGTATCCCAGAGAGCCGGTATCATACCGTGATGTATCCCAGAGAGCCGAGTCTCGGTATCATACCGTGCTGTATCCCAGAGAGCCGGTATCATACCGTGCTGCATCCCAGAGAGCCGAGTCTCGGTATCATACCGTGATGTATTCCACAGAGCCGGTATCATACCGTGATGTATCCCAGAGAGCCGGTATCATACCGTGATGCATCCCAGAGAGCCGAGTCTCGGTATCATACCGTGATGTATCCCACAGAGCCGGTATCATACCGTGATGTATCCCAGAGAGCCGAGTCTCGGTATCATACCGTTATGTATGCCAGAGAGACGGTATCATACCGTGCTGCATCCCAGAGAGCCGAGTCTCGGTATCATACCGTGATGTATCCCACAGAGCCGGTATCATACCGTGATGTATCCCACAGAGCCGGTATCATACCGTGATGTATCCCAGAGAGTCGGTATCATACTGTGATGTATCCCAGAGAGCCGAGACTCGGTATCATACCGTGCTGCATCCCAGAGAGCCGGTATCATACCGTGCTGTATCCCCGAGAGCCGAGACTCGATATCATACCGTGATGTATCCCAGAGAGCCGGTATCATACCGTGATGTATCCCAGAGAGCCGGTATCATACCGTGCTGCATCCCAGAGAGCCGAGTCTCGGTATCATACCGTGCTGTATCCCAGAGAGTCGGTGGCATACCGTGATGTATCCCAGAGAGCCGAGTTTCGGTATCATACCGTGCTGTATCCCAGAGAGCCGAGACTCGGTATCATACCGTGATGTATCCCAGAGAGTCGGTGTCATACCGTGATGTATCCCAGAGAGCCGAGTCTCGGTGTCATACCGTGCTGTATCCCAGAGAGCCGAGTCTCGGTATCATACCGTGCTGTATCCCCGAGAGCCGAGTCTCGGTATCATACCGTGATGTATCCCAGAGAGCCGGTATCATACCGTGATGTATCCCAGAGAGCCGAGTTTCGGTATCATACCGTGCTGCATCTCAGAGAGCCGGTATCATACCGTGATGTATCCCAGAGAGCCGAGTCTCGGTATCATACCGTGCTGTATCCCAGAGAGTCGGTATCATACCGTGCTGTATCCCAGAGAGTCGGTAGCATACCGTGATGTATCCCAGAGAGTCGAGACTCGGTATCATACTGTGCTGTATCCCAGAGAGCCAGTATCATACCGTGATGTATCCCAGATAGCCGAATCTCGGTATCATACCGTGCTGTATCCCAGAGAGCCGAATCTCGGTAGCATACCGTGATGTATCCCAGAGAGCCGAGTCTCGGTATCATACTGTGCTGTATCCCAGAGAGTCGGTATTATACCGTGCTGTATCCCAGAGAGCCGGTATCATACCGTGATGTATCCCAGAGAGCCGAGTCTCGGTATCATACCGTGCTGTATCCCAGAGAGTCGGTATCATACCGTGCTGTATCCCAGAGAGTCGGTATTATACCGTGCTGTATCCCAGAGAGCCGGTATCATACCGTGCTGTATCCCAGAGAGCCGGTATCATACCGTGATGTATCCCAGAGAGTCGAGACTCGGTATCATACCGTGATGTATCCCAGAGAGCCGGTATCATTCCGTACTGTATCCCAGAGAGCCGGTATCATACCGTGCTGTATCCTAGAGAGCCGAGTCTCGGTGTCATACCGTACTGTATCCCAGAGAGCCGAGTCTCGGTAGCATACCGTGATGTATCCCAGAGAGACGGTATCATACCGTGATATATCCCAGAGAGCCGAGTCTCGGTATCGTACCGTGCTGTATGCCAGAGAGACGGTATCATTCCGTGCTGCATCCCAGAGAGCCGAGTCTCGGTATCATACCGTGCTGTATCCCAGAGAGCCGAGTCTCGGTATCATACCGTGATGTATCCCAGAGAGTCGGTGTCATACCGTGATGTATCCCAGAGAGCCGAGTCTCGGTATCATACCGTGCTGTATCCCAGAGAGCCGAATCTCGGTATCATACCGTGCTGTATCCCCGAGAGCCGAGTCTCGGTATCATACCGTGATGTATCCCAGAGAGCTGAGTTTCGGTATCATACCGTGCTGCATCTCAGAGAGCCGGTATCATACCGTGATGTATCCCAAAGAGCCGAGTCTCGGTATCATACCGTGCTGCATCTCAGAGAGCCGGTATCATACCGTGATGTATCCCAGAGAGCCGAGTCTCGGTATCATACTGTGCTGTATCCCAGAGAGTCGGTACCATACCGTGCTGTATCCCAGAGAGTCGAGACTCGGTATCATACCGTGATGTATCCCAGAGAGCCGGATCATACCGTGCTGTATCCCAGAGAACCGAGTCTCGGTATCATACCGTGCTGTATCCCAGAGAGCCGAGTCTCGGTATCATACCGTGCTGTATCCCAGAGAGCCGAGTCTCGGTATCATACCGTGATGTATCCCAGAGAGCCGGTATCATACCGTGATGTATCCCACAGAGCCGAGTCTCGGTATCATACCTTGATGTAACCCAGAGATCCGAGTCTCAGTAGCATACCGTGATGTATCCCAGAGAGCCGAGTATCGGTATCATACCGTGCTGTATCCCAGAGAGTCGGTATCATACCGTGCTGCATCCCAGAGAGCCGGTATCATACCGTGATGTATCCCAGAGAGCCGAGTCTCGGTATCATACCGTGCTGTATCCCAGAGAGTCGGTATCATACCGTGCTGCATCCCAGAGAGCCGGTATCATACCGTGATGTATCCCAGAGAGCCGAGTCTCAGTTTAATACCGTGATGTATCCCAGAGAGCCGAGTCTCGGTATAATACCGTGATGTATCCCAGAGAGCCGAGTCTCGGTATAATACCGTGATGTATCCCAGAGAGCCGAGTCTCGGTATAATACCGTGATGTATCCCAGAGAGCCGAGACTCGGTATCATACCGTGATGTATCCCAGAGAGCCGAGACTCGGTATCATACCGTGATGTATCCCAGAGAGCCGGTATCATACCATGATGTATCCCAGAGAGCCGAGCCTCGGTATCATACCGTGCTGTATTCCAGAGAGTCGGTATCATACTGTGCTGTATCCCAGAGAGTCGGTAGCATACCGTGATGTATCCCAGAGAGCCGGTGACATACCGTGATGTATCCCAGAGAGCCGAGTCTCGGTATAATACCGTGCTGTATCCCCGAGAGCCGGTATCATACCGTGATGTATCCCAGAGAGCCGAGTCTCGGTATCATACCGTGATGTATCCCAGAGAGCCGGTATCATACCGTGCTGTATCCCAGCGAGCCGAGTCTCGGTATCATACCGTGATGTATCCCAGAGAGTCGGTGTCATACCGTGATGTATCCCAGAGAGCCGAGTTTCGGTATCATACCGTGCTGCATCCCAGAGAGCCGGTATCATTCCGTGATGTATCCCAGAGAGCCGGTATCATACCGTGCTGCATCCCAGAGAGCCGAGTCTCGGTATCATACCGTGCTGTATCCCAGAGAGCCGAGACTCGGTATCATACCGTGATGTATCCCAGAGAGTCGGTGTCATACCGTGATGTATCCCAGAGAGCCGAGTCTCGGTAGCATACCGTGCTGATCTCAGAGAGCCGGTATCATACCGTGATGTATCCCAGAGAGCCGAGATTCGGTATCATACCGTGCTGCATCTCAGAGAGCCGGTATCATACCGTGATGTATCCCAGAGAGCCGGTATCATACCGTGCTGTATCCCAGAGAGCCGGTATCATACCGTGCTGTAGCCCAGAGAGCCGAGTCTCGGTATCATACCGTGCTGTATCCCCGAGAGCCGAGTCTCGGTATCATACCGTGATGTATCCCAGAGAGCCGGTATCATACCGTGATGTATCCCAGAGAGCCGAGTTTCGGTATCATACCGTGCTGCATCTCGAGAGCCGGTATCATACCGTGATGTATCCCAGAGAGCCGAGTCTCGGTATCATACCGTGCTGTATCCCAGAGAGCCGAGTCTCGGTATCATACCGTGCTGTATCCCAGAGAGCCGAGTCTCGGTATCATACCGTGCTGTATCCCAGAGAGCCGAGTCTCGGTATCATACCGTGATGTATCCCAGAGAGCCGGTATCATACCGTGATGTATCCCACAGAGCCGAGTCTCGGTATCATACCGTGATGTAACCCAGAGATCCGAGTCTCAGTAGCATACCGTGATGTATCCCAGAGAGCCGAGTATCGGTATCATACCGTGCTGTATCCCAGAGAGTCGGTATCATACCGTGCTGCATCCCAGAGAGCCGGTATCATACCGTGATGTATCCCAGAGAGCCGAGTCTCGGTATAATACCGTGATGTATCCCAGAGAGCCGAGTCTCGGTATAATACCGTGATGTATCCCAGAGAGCCGAGTCTCGGTATAATACCGTGATGTATCCCAGAGAGCCGAGTCTCGGTATAATACCGTGATGTATCCCAGAGAGCCGAGACTCGGTATCATACCGTGATGTATCCCAGAGAGCCGAGACTCGGTATCATACCGTGATGTATCCCAGAGAGCCGGTATCATACCATGATGTATCCCAGAGAGCCGAGCCTCGGTATCATACCGTGCTGTATTCCAGAGAGTCGGTATCATACTGTGCTGTATCCCAGAGAGTCGGTAGCATACCGTGATGTATCCCAGAGAGCCGGTATCATACCGTGATGTATCCCAGAGAGCCGGTATCATACCGTGATGTATCCCAGAGAGCCGGTATCATACCGTGATGTATCCCAGAGAGTCGAGTCTCGGTATCATAACGTGATGTATCCCAGGGGGCCGGTATCATACCGTGCTGTATCCCCGAGAGCCGAGTCTCGGTATCATACCGTGATGTATCCCAGAGAGTCGGTATCATACCGTGATGTATCCCAGAGAGCCGGTATCATACCGTGATGTATCCCAGAGAGCCGAGTCTCGGAATCATACCGTGCTGTATCCCAGAGAGCCGGTATCATACCGTGCTGTATCCCAGAGAGCCGGTATCATACCGTGCTGCATCCCAGAGAGCCAGTATCATACCGTGATGTATCCCAGAGAGCTGGTAGCATACCGTGATGTATCCCAGAGAGCCGAGTCTCGGTATCATACCGTGATGTATTCCACAGAGCCGGTATCATACCGTGATGTATCCCAGAGAGCCGGTATCATACCGTGATGCATCCCAGAGAGCCGAGTCTCGGTATCATACCGTGATGTATCCCACAGAGCCGGTATCATACCGTGATGTATCCCAGAGAGCCGAGTCTCGGTATCATACCGTTATGTATGCCAGAGAGACGGTATCATACCGTGCTGCATCCCAGAGAGCCGAGTCTCGGTATCATACCGTGATGTATCCCACAGAGCCGGTATCATACCGTGATGTATCCCACAGAGCCGGTATCATACCGTGCTGTATCCCAGAGAGCCAGTATCATACCGTGATGTATCCCAGAGAGCCGAGTCTCGGTATCATACCGTGCTGTATCCCAGAGAGCCGGTATCATACCGTGATGTATCCCAGAGAGCCGAGTCTCGGTATCATACCGTGCTGTATCCCAGAGAGCCGGTATCATACCGTGCTGCATCCCAGAGAGCCGAGTCTCGGTATCATACCGTGATGTATTCCACAGAGCCGGTATCATACCGTGATGTATCCCAGAGAGCCGGTATCATACCGTGATGCATCCCAGAGAGCCGAGTCTCGGTATCATACCGTGATGTATCCCACAGAGCCGGTATCATACCGTGATGTATCCCAGAGAGCCGAGTCTCGGTATCATACCGTGATGTATCCCACAGAGCCGGTATCATACCGTGATGCATCCCAGAGAGCCGAGTCTCGGTATCATACCGTGATGTATCCCACAGAGCCGGTATCATACCGTGATGTATCCCACAGAGCCGGTATCGTACCGTGATGTATCCCAGAGAGCCGGTATCATACCGTGCTGCATCCCAGAGAGCCGAGTCTCGGTGTCATACCGTGCTGTATCCCAGAGAGCCGAGACTCGGTATCATACCGTGATGTATCCCCGAGAGCCGAGTTTCGGTATCATACCGTGCTGTATCCCAGAGAGTCGGTATCATACCGTGATGTATCCCAGAGAGCCGAGTTTCGGTATCATACCGTGCTGCATCCCAGAGAGTCGGTATCATACCGTGCTGTATCCCAGAGAGCCGAGTCTCGGTATCATACCGTGCTGTATCCCAGAGAGTCGGTATCATACCGTGCTGTATCCCAGAGAGTCGGTGTCATACCGTGATGTATCCCAGAGAGCCGAGTTTCGGTATCATACCGTGCTGCATCCCAGAGAGCCGGTATCATACCGTGCTGCATCCCAGAGAGCCGAGTCTCGGTATCATACCGTGCTGTATCACAGAGAGTCGGTATCATACCGTGATGTATCCCAGAGAGCCGAGACTCGGTATCATACCGTGCTGTATCCCAGAGAGTCGGTGTCATACCGTGATGTATCCCAGAGAGCCGAGTTTCGGTATCATACCGTGCTGTATCCCAGAGAGCCGAGACTCGGTATCATACCGTGCTGTATCCCAGAGAGTCGGTGTCATACCGTGATGTATCCCAGAGAGCCGAGTCTCGGTGTCATACCGTGCTGTATCCCAGAGAGCCGAGTCTCGGTATCATACCGTGCTGTATCCCCGAGAGCCGAGTCTCGGTATCATACCGTGATGTATCCCAGAGAGCCGGTATCATACCGTGATGTATCCCAGAGAGCCGAGTTTCGGTATCATACCGTGCTGTATCTCAGAGAGCCGGTATCATACCGTGATGTATCCCAGAGAGCCGAGTCTCGGTATCATACCGTGCTGTATCACAGAGAGTCGGTATCATACCGTGCTGTATCCCAGAGAGTCGGTAGCATACCGTGATGTATCCCAGAGAGTCGAGACTCGGTATCATACCGTGATGTATCCCAGAGAGCCGGTATCATACCGTGCTGTATCCCAGAGAGCCGGTATCATACCGTGCTGTATCCCAGAGAGCCGAATCTCGGTATCATACCGTGCTGTATCCCAGAGAGCCGAGTCTCGGTAGCATACCGTGATGTATCCCAGAGAGCCGAGTCTCGGTATCATACCGTGCTGTATCCCAGAGAGCCGGTATCATACCGTGCTGTATCCCAGAGAGTCGGTATCATACCGTGCTGTATCCCAGAGAGTCGGTATCATACCGTGCTGTATCCCAGAGAGCCGGTATCATACCGTGATGTATCCCAGAGAGCCGGTATCATACCGTGATGTATCCCAGAGAGCCGAGTCTCGGTATCATACCGTGCTGTATCCCAGAGAGCCGGTATCATACCGTGCTGTATCCCAGAGAGTCGGTATCATACCGTGCTGTATCCCAGAGAGCCGGTATCATACCGTGATGTATCCCAGAGAGCCGAGTCTCGGTATCATACCGTGCTGTATCCCAGAGAGCCGGTATCATACCGTGATGTATCCCAGATAGCCGAGTCTCGGTATCATACCGTACTGTATCCCAGAGAGCCGAGTCTCGGTAGCATACCGTGATGTATCCCAGAGAGACGGTATCATACCGTGATATATCCCAGAGAGCCGAGTCTCGGTATCGTACCGTGCTGTATGCCAGAGAGACGGTATCATTCCGTGCTGCATCCCAGAGAGCCGAGTCTCGGTATCATACCGTGCTGTATCCCAGAGAGCCGAATCTCGGTATCATACCGTGCTGTATCCCCGAGAGCCGAGTCTCGGTATCATACCGTGATGTATCCCAGAGAGCTGAGTCTCGGTATAATACCGTGATGTATCCCAGAGAGCCGAGTCTCGGTATAATACCGTGATGTATCCCAGAGAGCCGAGACTCGGTATCATACCGTGATGTATCCCAGAGAGCCGAGACTCGGTATCATACCGTGATGTATCCCAGAGAGCCGGTATCATACCATGATGTATCCCAGAGAGCCGAGCCTCGGTATCATACCGTGCTGTATTCCAGAGAGTCGGTATCATACTGTGCTGTATCCCAGAGAGTCGGTAGCATACCGTGATGTATCCCAGAGAGCCGGTAACATACCGTGATGTATCCCAGAGAGCCGAGTCTCGGTATCATACCGTGCTGTATCCCAGAGAGCCGGTATCATACCGTGCTGCATCTCAGAGAGCCGGTATCATACCGTGATGTATCCCAAAGAGCCGAGTCTCGGTATCATACCGTGCTGCATCTCAGAGAGCCGGTATCATACCGCGATGTATCCCAGAGAGCCGAGTCTCGGTATCATACCGTGCTGCATCTCAGAGAGCCGGTATCATACCGTGATGTATCCCAGAGAGCCGAGTCTCGGTATCATACCGTGCTGTATCCCAGAGAGCCAAGTCTCGGTATCATACCGTGCTGTATCCCAGAGAGCCGAGTCTCGGTATCATACCGTGATGTATCCCAGAGAGCCGGTATCATACCGTGATGTATCCCACAGAGCCGAGTCTCGGTATCATACCGTGATGTAACCCAGAGATCCGAGTCTCAGTAGCATACCGTGATGTATCCCAGAGTGCCGAGTATCGGTATCATACCGTGCTGTATCCCAGAGAGTCGGTATCATACCGTGCTGCATCCCAGAGAGCCGGTATCATACCGTGATGTATCCCAGAGAGCCGAGTCTCGGTATCATACCGTGCTGTATCCCAGAGAGTCGGTATCATACCGTGCTGCATCCCAGAGAGCCGGTATCATACCGTGATGTATCCCAGAGAGCCGAGTCTCTGTATAATACCGTGATGTATCCCAGAGAGCCGAGTCTCGGTATAATACCGTGATGTATCCCAGAGAGCCGAGTCTCGGTATAATACCGTGATGTATCCCAGAGAGCCGAGTCTCGGTATAATACCGTGATGTATCCCAGAGAGCCGAGACTCGGTATCATACCGTGATGTATCCCAGAGAGCCGAGACTCGGTATCATACCGTGATGTATCCCAGAGAGCCGGTATCATACCATGATGTATCCCAGAGAGCCGAGCCTCGGTATCATACCGTGCTGTATTCCAGAGAGTCGGTATCATACTGTGCTGTATCCCAGAGAGTCGGTAGCATACCGTGATGTATCCAAGAGAGCCGAGTCTCGGTATCATACCGTGCTGTATTCCAGAGAGTCGGTATCATACTGTGCTGTATTCCAGAGAGTCGGTATCATACTGTGCTGTATCCCAGAGAGTCGGTAGCATACCGTGATGTATCCCAGAGAGCCGAGTCTCGGTATAATACCGTGCTGTATCCCCGAGAGCCGGTATCATACCGTGATGTATCCCAGCGAGCCGAGTCTCGGTATCATACCGTGATGTATCCCAGAGAGACGGTATCATACCGTGCTGTATCCCAGAGAGCCGAGTCTCGGTAGCATACCGTGATGTATCCCAGAGAGCCGAGTTTCGGTATCATACCGTGCTGCATCCCAGAGAGCCGGTATCATTCCGTGATGTATCCCAGAGAGCCGGTATCATACCGTGCTGCATCCCAGAGAGCCGAGTCTCGGTATCATACCGTGCTGTATCCCAGAGAGCCGAGACTCGGTATCATACCGTGATGTATCCCAGAGAGTCGGTGTCATACCGTTATGTATCCCAGAGAGCCGAGTTTCGGTATCATACCGTGCTGATCTCAGAGAGCCGGTATCATACCGTGATGTATCCCAGAGAGCCGAGATTCGGTATCATACCGTGCTGCATCTCAGAGAGCCGGTATCATACCGTGATGTATCCCAGAGAGCCGAGTCTCGGTATCATACCGTGCTGCATCTCAGAGAGCCGGTATCATACCGTGCTGTATCCCAGAGAGTCGGTAGCATACCGTGATGTATCCCAGAGAGTCGAGACTCGGTATCATACCGTGATGTATCCCAGAGAGCCGGTATCATACCGTGCTGTATCCCAGAGAGCCGGTATCATACCGTGCTGTAGCCCAGAGAGCCGAGTCTCGGTATCATACCGTGCTGTATCCCCGGGAGCCGAGTCTCGGTATCATACCGTGATGTATCCCAGAGAGCCGGTATCATACCGTGATGTATCCCAGAGAGCCGAGTTTCGGTATCATACCGTGCTGCATCTCGAGAGCCGGTATCATACCGTGATGTATCCCAGAGAGCCGAGTCTCGGTATCATACCGTGCTGTATCCCAGAGAGTCGGTATCATACCGTGCTGTATCCCAGAGAGCCGGTAGCATACCGTGATGTATCCCAGAGAGCCGAGTCTCGGTATCATACCGTGCTGTATCCCAGAGAGTCGGTATCATACCGTGCTGTATCCCCGAGAGCCGAGTCTCGGTATCATACCGTGATGTATCCCAGAGAGCTGAGTCTCGGTATAATACCGTGATGTATCCCAGAGAGCCGAGTCTCGGTATAATACCGTGATGTATCCCAGAGAGCCGAGACTCGGTATCATACCGTGATGTATCCCAGAGAGCCGAGACTCGGTATCATACCGTGATGTATCCCAGAGAGCCGGTATCATACCATGATGTATCCCAGAGAGCCGAGCCTCGGTATCATACCGTGCTGTATTCCAGAGAGTCGGTATCATACTGTACTGTATCCCAGAGAGTCGGTAGCATACCGTGATGTATCCCAGAGAGCCGGTAACATACCGTGATGTATCCCAGAGAGCCGAGTCTCGGTATCATACCGTGCTGTATCCCAGAGAGCCGGTATCATACCGTGCTGCATCTCAGAGAGCCGGTATCATACCGTGATGTATCCCAAAGAGCCGAGTCTCGGTATCATACCGTGCTGCATCTCAGAGAGCCGGTATCATACCGCGATGTATCCCAGAGAGCCGAGTCTCGGTATCATACCGTGCTGCATCTCAGAGAGCCGGTATCATACCGTGATGTATCCCAGAGAGCCGAGTCTCGGTATCATACCGTGCTGTATCCCAGAGAGCCAAGTCTCGGTATCATACCGTGCTGTATCCCAGAGAGCCGAGTCTCGGTATCATACCGTGATGTATCCCAGAGAGCCGGTATCATACCGTGATGTATCCCACAGAGCCGAGTCTCGGTATCATACCGTGATGTAACCCAGAGATCCGAGTCTCAGTAGCATACCGTGATGTATCCCAGAGAGCCGAGTATCGGTATCATACCGTGCTGTATCCCAGAGAGTCGGTATCATACCGTGCTGCATCCCAGAGAGCCGGTATCATTCCGTGATGTATCCCAGAGAGCCGAGTCTCGGTATCATACCGTGCTGTATCCCAGAGAGTCGGTATCATACCGTGCTGCATCCCAGAGAGCCGGTATCATACCGTGATGTATCCCAGAGAGCCGAGTCTCTGTATAATACCGTGATGTATCCCAGAGAGCCGAGTCTCGGTATAATACCGTGATGTATCCCAGAGAGCCGAGTCTCGGTATAATACCGTGATGTATCCCAGAGAGCCGAGTCTCGGTATAATACCGTGATGTATCCCAGAGAGCCGAGACTCGGTATCATACCGTGATGTATCCCAGAGAGTCGAGACTCGGTATCATACCGTGATGTATCCCAGAGAGCCGGTATCATACCATGATGTATCCCAGAGAGCCGAGCCTCGGTATCATACCGTGCTGTATTCCAGAGAGTCGGTATCATACTGTGCTGTATCCCAGAGAGTCGGTAGCATACCGTGATGTATCCAAGAGAGCCGAGTCTCGGTATCATACCGTGCTGTATTCCAGAGAGTCGGTATCATACTGTGCTGTATTCCAGAGAGTCGGTATCATACTGTGCTGTATCCCAGAGAGTCGGTAGCATACCGTGATGTATCCCAGAGAGCCGAGTCTCGGTATAATACCGTGCTGTATCCCCGAGAGCCGGTATCATACCGTGATGTATCCCAGCGAGCCGAGTCTCGGTATCATACCGTGATGTATCCCAGAGAGACGGTATCATACCGTGTTGTATCCCAGAGAGCCGAGTCTCGGTAGCATACCGTGATGTATCCCAGAGAGCCGAGTTTCGGTATCATACCGTGCTGCATCCCAGAGAGCCGGTATCATTCCGTGATGTATCCCAGAGAGCCGGTATCATACCGTGCTGCATCCCAGAGAGCCGAGTCTCGGTATCATACCGTGCTGTATCCCAGAGAGCCGAGACTCGGTATCATACCGTGATGTATCCCAGAGAGTCGGTGTCATACCGTGATGTATCCCAGAGAGCCGAGTTTCGGTATCATACCGTGCTGATCTCAGAGAGCCGGCATCATACCGTGATGTATCCCAGAGAGCCGAGATTCGGTATCATACCGTGCTGCATCTCAGAGAGCCGGTATCATACCGTGATGTATCCCAGAGAGCCGAGTCTCGGTATCATACCGTGCTGCATCTCAGAGAGCCGGTATCATACCGTGCTGTATCCCAGAGAGTCGGTAGCATACCGTGATGTATCCCAGAGAGTCGAGACTCGGTATCATACCGTGATGTATCCCAGAGAGCCGGTATCATACCGTGCTGTATCCCAGAGAGCCGGTATCATACCGTGCTGTAGCCCAGAGAGCCGAGTCTTGGTATCATACCGTGCTGTATCCCCGGGAGCCGAGTCTCGGTATCATACCGTGATGTATCCCAGAGAGCCGGTATCATACCGTGATGTATCCCAGAGAGCCGAGTTTCGGTATCATACCGTGCTGCATCTCGAGAGCCGGTATCATACCGTGATGTATCCCAGAGAGCCGAGTCTCGGTATCATACCGTGCTGTATCCCAGAGAGTCGGTATCATACCGTGCTGTATCCCAGAGAGCCGGTAGCATACCGTGATGTATCCCAGAGAGCCGAGTCTCGGTATCATACCGTGCTGTATCCCAGAGAGTCGGTATCATACCGTGCTGTATCCCAGAGAGTCGGTATCATACCGTGATGTATCCCAGAGAGCCGGTAGCATACCGTGATGTATCCCAGAGAGTCGAGACTCGGTATCATACCGTGATGTATCCCAGAGAGCCGGTATCATACCGTGCTGTATCCCAGAGAGCCGAGTCTCGGTATCATACCGTGCTGTATCCCAGAGAGCCGAGTCTCGGTATCATACCGTGCTGTATCCCAGAGAGCCGAGTCTCGGTATCATACCGTGATGTATCCCAGAGAGCCGGTATCATACCGTGATGTATCCCACAGAGCCGAGTCTCGGTATCATACCGTGATGTAACCCAGAGATCCGAGTCTCAGTAGCATACCGTGATGTATCCCAGAGAGCCGAGTATCGGTATCATACCGTGCTGTATCCCAGAGAGTCGGTATCATACCGTGCTGCATCCCAGAGAGCCGGTATCATACCGTGATGTATCCCAGAGAGCCGAGTCTCGGTATCATACCGTGCTGTATCCCAGAGAGTCGGTATCATACCGTGCTGCATCCCAGAGAGCCGGTATCATACCGTGATGTATCCCAGAGAGCCGAGTCTCGGTATAATACCGTGATGTATCCCAGAGAGCCGAGTCTCGGTATAATACCGTGATGTATCCCAGAGAGCCGAGTCTCGGTATAATACCGTGATGTATCCCAGAGAGCCGAGTCTCGGTATAATACCGTGATGTATCCCAGAGAGCCGAGACTCAGTATCATACCGTGATGTATCCCAGAGAGCCGAGACTCGGTATCATACCGTGATGTATCCCAGAGAGCCGAGACTCGGTATCATACCGTGATGTATCCCAGAGAGCCGGTATCATACCATGATGTATCCCAGAGAGCCGAGCCTCGGTATCATACCGTGCTGTATTCCAGAGAGTCGGTATCATACCGTGATGTATCCCAGAGAGCCGAGTCTCGGTATAATACCGTGATGTATCCCAGAGAGCCGAGTCTCGGTATAATACCGTGATGTATCCCAGAGAGCCGAGTCTCGGTATAATACCGTGATGTATCCCAGAGAGCCGAGTCTCGGTATAATACCGTGATGTATCCCAGAGAGCCGAGACTCGGTATCATACCGTGATGTATCCCAGAGAGCCGAGACTCGGTATCATACCGTGATGTATCCCAGAGAGCCGGTATCATACCATGATGTATCCCAGAGAGCCGAGCCTCGGTATCATACCGTGCTGTATTCCAGAGAGTCGGTATCATACTGTGCTGTATCCCAGAGAGTCGGTAGCATACCGTGATGTATCCCAGAGAGCCGGTAACATACCGTGATGTATCCCAGAGAGCCGAGTCTCGGTATAATACCGTGCTGTATCCCCGAGAGCCGGTATCATACCGTGATGTATCCCAGAGAGCCGAGTCTCGGTATCATACCGTGATGTATCCCAGAGAACCGGTATCATACCGTGCTGTATCCCAGCGAGCCGAGTCTCGGTATCATACCGTGATGCATCCCAGAGAGCTGGTATCATACCGTGATGTATCCCAGAGAGCCGGTATCATACCGTGCTGCATCCCAGAGAGCCGAGTCTCGGTATCATACCGTGCTGTATCCCAGAGAGCCGAGACTCGGTATCATACCGTGATGTATCCAAGAGAGCCGGTATCATACCGTGCTGTATCCCAGAGAGCCGGTATCATACCGTGATGTATCCCAGAGAGTCGAGACTCGGTATCATACCGTGATGTATCCCAGAGAGCCGGTATCATACCGTGCTGTATCCCAGAGAGCCGGTATCATACCGTGCTGTAGCCCAGAGAGCCGAGTCTCGGTATCATACCGTGCTGTATCCCAGAGAGTCGGTATCATACCGTGCTGTATCCCAGAGAGCCGGTATCATACCGTGATGTATCCCAGAGAGCCGAGTCTCGGTATCATACCGTGCTGTATCCCAGAGAGTCGGTATCATTCCGTGCTGTATCCCAGAGAGTCGGTATCATACCGTGATGTATCCCAGAGAGCCGAGTCTCGGTATCATACCGTGCTGTATCCCAGAGAGCCGGTATCATACCGTGATGTATCCCAGAGAGCCGAGTCTCGGTATCATACCGTGCTGTATCCCAGAGAGTCGGTAGCATACCGTGATGTATCCCAGAGAGTCGAGACTCGGTATGATACCGTGATGTATCCGAGAGAGCCGGTATCATTCCGTGCTGTATCCCAGAGAGCCGGTATCATACCGTGCTGTATCCCAGAGAGCCGAGTCTCGGTATCATACCGTACTGTATCCCAGAGAGCCGAGTCTCGGTAGCATACCGTGATGTATCCCAGAGAGACGGTATCATACCGTGATGTATCTCAGAGAGCCGAGTCTCGGTATCATACCGTGCTGTATGCCAGAGAGACGGTATCATACCGTGCTGTATCCCAGAGAGCCGGTATTATACCGTGCTGCATCCCAGAGAGCCGAGTCTCGGTATCATACCGTGCTGTATCCCATAGAGCCGGTATCATACCGTGATGTATCCCAGATAGCCAGTATCATACCGTGATGTATCCTAGAGAGCCAGTATCATACCGAGCTGTATCCCAGAAAGCCGAGTCTCTGTATCATACCATGATGTATCCCAGAGGGCCGGTATCATACCATGATGTATCCCAGAGAGCCGGTATCATACCGTGATGTATCCCAGAGAGACGGTATCATACCGTGATGTATCCCAGAGAGCCGAGTCTCGGTATCATACCGTGCTGTATGCCAGAGAGACGGTATCATACCGTGCTGTATCCCAGAGAGTCGGTATCATACCGTGCTGTATCCCAGAGAGCCGGTATCATACCGTGCTGCATCCCAGAGAGCCGAGTCTCGGTATCATACCGTGCTGTATCCCATAGAGCCGGTATCATACCGTGATGTATCCCAGAGAGCCGGTATCATACCGTGCTGCATCCCAGAGAGCTGGTATCATACCGTGATGTATCCCAGAGAGCCGAGTCTCGGTATCATACCGTGCTATATTCCAGAGAGTCGGTATCATACCGTGATGTATCACAGAGAGCCGGTATCATACCGTGCTGCATCCCAGAGGGCCGGTATCATACCGTGATGTATCCCAGAGAGCCGAATCTCGGTATCATACCGTGCTGTATTCCAGGGAGTCGGTATCATACCGTGATGTATCCCAGAGAGCCGGTATCATACCGTGATGTATCCCAGAGAGCCGGTATCATACCGTGCTGCATCCCAGAGAGCTGGTATCATACCGTGCTGTATCCCAGAGAGCCGAGTCTCGGTATCATACCGTGCTGTATCCCAGAGAGCCGAGTCTCGGTAGCATACCGTGATGTATCCCAGAGGGCCGGTATCATACCGTGCTGTATCCCAGAGAGCCGAGTCTCGGTATCATACCGTGCTGTATCCCCGAGAGCCGAGTCTCGGTATCATACCGTGATGTATCCCAGAGAGCCGGTATCATACCGTGATGTATCCCAGAGAGCCGAGTTTCGGTATCATACCGTGCTGCATCTCAGAGAGCCGGTATCATACCGTGATGTATCCCAGAGAGCCAAGTCTCGGTATCATACCGTGCTGTATCCCAGAGAGTCGGTATCATACCGTGCTGTATCCCAGAGAGCCGGTATCATACCGTGCTGTATCCCAGAGAGCCGAATCTCGGTATCATACCGTGCTGTATCCCAGAGAGCCGAGTCTCGGTATCATACCGTGATGTATCCCAGAGACCCGAGTCTCGGTATCATACCGTGCTGTATCCCAGAGAGTCGGTATCATACCGTGATGTATCCCAGAGAGCCGGTATCATACCGTGATGTATCCCAGAGAGCCGAGTCTCGGTATTATACCGTGCTGTATCCCAGAGAGTCGGTAGCATACCGTGATGTATCCCAGAGAGCCGAGTCTCGGTATCATACCGTGCTGTATCCCAGAGAGCCGGTATCATACCGTGATGTATCCCAGAGAGCCGAGTCTCGGTATCATACCGTGCTGTATCCCAGAGAGCCGGTATCATACCGTGCTGCATCCCAGAGAGCCGAGTCTCGGTATCATACCGTGATGTATTCCACAGAGCCGGTATCATACCGTGATGTATCCCAGAGAGCCGGTATCATACCGTGATGCATCCCAGAGAGCCGAGTCTCGGTATCATACCGTGATGTATCCCACAGAGCCGGTATCATACCGTGATGTATCCCAGAGAGCCGAGTCTCGGTATCATACCGTTATGTATGCCAGAGAGACGGTATCATACCGTGCTGCATCCCAGAGAGCCGAGTCTCGGTATCATACCGTGATGTATCCCACAGAGCCGGTATCATACCGTGATGTATCCCACAGAGCCGGTATCATACCGTGATGTATCCCAGAGAGTCGGTATCATACTGTGATGTATCCCAGAGAGCCGAGACTCGGTATCATACCGTGCTGCATCCCAGAGAGCCGGTATCATACCGTGCTGTATCCCCGAGAGCCGAGACTCGATATCATACCGTGATGTATCCCAGAGAGCCGGTATCATACCGTGATGTATCCCAGAGAGCCGGTATCATACCGTGCTGCATCCCAGAGAGCCGAGTCTCGGTATCATACCGTGCTGTATCCCAGAGAGTCGGTGGCATACCGTGATGTATCCCAGAGAGCCGAGTTTCGGTATCATACCGTGCTGTATCCCAGAGAGCCGAGACTCGGTATCATACCGTGATGTATCCCAGAGAGTCGGTGTCATACCGTGATGTATCCCAGAGAGCCGAGTCTCGGTGTCATACCGTGCTGTATCCCAGAGAGCCGAGTCTCGGTATCATACCGTGCTGTATCCCCGAGAGCCGAGTCTCGGTATCATACCGTGATGTATCCCAGAGAGCCGGTATCATACCGTGATGTATCCCAGAGAGCCGAGTTTCGGTATCATACCGTGCTGCATCTCAGAGAGCCGGTATCATACCGTGATGTATCCCAGAGAGCCGAGTCTCGGTATCATACCGTGCTGTATCCCAGAGAGTCGGTATCATACCGTGCTGTATCCCAGAGAGTCGGTAGCATACCGTGATGTATCCCAGAGAGTCGAGACTCGGTATCATACTGTGCTGTATCCCAGAGAGCCAGTATCATACCGTGATGTATCCCAGATAGCCGAATCTCGGTATCATACCGTGCTGTATCCCAGAGAGCCGAATCTCGGTAGCATACCGTGATGTATCCCAGAGAGCCGAGTCTCGGTATCATACTGTGCTGTATCCCAGAGAGTCGGTATTATACCGTGCTGTATCCCAGAGAGCCGGTATCATACCGTGATGTATCCCAGAGAGCCGAGTCTCGGTATCATACCGTGCTGTATCCCAGAGAGTCGGTATCATACCGTGCTGTATCCCAGAGAGTCGGTATTATACCGTGCTGTATCCCAGAGAGCCGGTATCATACCGTGCTGTATCCCAGAGAGCCGGTATCATACCGTGATGTATCCCAGAGAGTCGAGACTCGGTATCATACCGTGATGTATCCCAGAGAGCCGGTATCATTCCGTACTGTATCCCAGAGAGCCGGTATCATACCGTGCTGTATCCTAGAGAGCCGAGTCTCGGTATCATACCGTACTGTATCCCAGAGAGCCGAGTCTCGGTAGCATACCGTGATGTATCCCAGAGAGACGGTATCATACCGTGATATATCCCAGAGAGCCGAGTCTCGGTATCGTACCGTGCTGTATGCCAGAGAGACGGTATCATTCCGTGCTGCATCCCAGAGAGCCGAGTCTCGGTATCATACCGTGCTGTATCCCAGAGAGCCGAGTCTCGGTATCATACCGTGATGTATCCCAGAGAGTCGGTGTCATACCGTGATGTATCCCAGAGAGCCGAGTCTCGGTATCATACCGTGCTGTATCCCAGAGAGCCGAATCTCGGTATCATACCGTGCTGTATCCCCGAGAGCCGAGTCTCGGTATCATACCGTGATGTATCCCAGAGAGCTGAGTTTCGGTATCATACCGTGCTGCATCTCAGAGAGCCGGTATCATACCGTGATGTATCCCAAAGAGCCGAGTCTCGGTATCATACCGTGCTGCATCTCAGAGAGCCGGTATCATACCGTGATGTATCCCAGAGAGCCGAGTCTCGGTATCATACTGTGCTGTATCCCAGAGAGTCGGTACCATACCGTGCTGTATCCCAGAGAGTCGAGACTCGGTATCATACCGTGATGTATCCCAGAGAGCCGGATCATACCGTGCTGTATCCCAGAGAACCGAGTCTCGGTATCATACCGTGCTGTATCCCAGAGAGCCGAGTCTCGGTATCATACCGTGCTGTATCCCAGAGAGCCGAGTCTCGGTATCATACCGTGATGTATCCCAGAGAGCCGGTATCATACCGTGATGTATCCCACAGAGCCGAGTCTCGGTATCATACCGTGATGTAACCCAGAGATCCGAGTCTCAGTAGCATACCGTGATGTATCCCAGAGAGCCGAGTATCGGTATCATACCGTGCTGTATCCCAGAGAGTCGGTATCATACCGTGCTGCATCCCAGAGAGCCGGTATCATACCGTGATGTATCCCAGAGAGCCGAGTCTCGGTATCATACCGTGCTGTATCCCAGAGAGTCGGTATCATACCGTGCTGCATCCCAGAGAGCCGGTATCATACCGTGATGTATCCCAGAGAGCCGAGTCTCAGTTTAATACCGTGATGTATCCCAGAGAGCCGAGTCTCGGTATAATACCGTGATGTATCCCAGAGAGCCGAGTCTCGGTATAATACCGTGATGTATCCCAGAGAGCCGAGTCTCGGTATAATACCGTGATGTATCCCAGAGAGCCGAGACTCGGTATCATACCGTGATGTATCCCAGAGAGCCGAGACTCGGTATCATACCGTGATGTATCCCAGAGAGCCGGTATCATACCATGATGTATCCCAGAGAGCCGAGCCTCGGTATCATACCGTGCTGTATTCCAGAGAGTCGGTATCATACTGTGCTGTATCCCAGAGAGTCGGTAGCATACCGTGATGTATCCCAGAGAGCCGGTGACATACCGTGATGTATCCCAGAGAGCCGAGTCTCGGTATAATACCGTGCTGTATCCCCGAGAGCCGGTATCATACCGTGATGTATCCCAGAGAGCCGAGTCTCGGTATCATACCGTGATGTATCCCAGAGAGCCGGTATCATACCGTGCTGTATCCCAGCGAGCCGAGTCTCGGTATCATACCGTGATGTATCCCAGAGAGTCGGTGTCATACCGTGATGTATCCCAGAGAGCCGAGTTTCGGTATCATACCGTGCTGCATCCCAGAGAGCCGGTATCATTCCGTGATGTATCCCAGAGAGCCGGTATCATACCGTGCTGCATCCCAGAGAGCCGAGTCTCGGTATCATACCGTGCTGTATCCCAGAGAGCCGAGACTCGGTATCATACCGTGATGTATCCCAGAGAGTCGGTGTCATACCGTGATGTATCCCAGAGAGCCGAGTCTCGGTAGCATACCGTGCTGATCTCAGAGAGCCGGTATCATACCGTGATGTATCCCAGAGAGCCGAGATTCGGTATCATACCGTGCTGCATCTCAGAGAGCCGGTATCATACCGTGATGTATCCCAGAGAGCCGGTATCATACCGTGCTGTATCCCAGAGAGCCGGTATCATACCGTGCTGTAGCCCAGAGAGCCGAGTCTCGGTATCATACCGTGCTGTATCCCCGAGAGCCGAGTCTCGGTATCATACCGTGATGTATCCCAGAGAGCCGGTATCATACCGTGATGTATCCCAGAGAGCCGAGTTTCGGTATCATACCGTGCTGCATCTCGAGAGCCGGTATCATACCGTGATGTATCCCAGAGAGCCGAGTCTCGGTATCATACCGTGCTGTATCCCAGAGAGCCGAGTCTCGGTATCATACCGTGCTGTATCCCAGAGAGCCGAGTCTCGGTATCATACCGTGCTGTATCCCAGAGAGCCGAGTCTCGGTATCATACCGTGATGTATCCCAGAGAGCCGGTATCATACCGTGATGTATCCCACAGAGCCGAGTCTCGGTATCATACCGTGATGTAACCCAGAGATCCGAGTCTCAGTAGCATACCGTGATGTATCCCAGAGAGCCGAGTATCGGTATCATACCGTGCTGTATCCCAGAGAGTCGGTATCATACCGTGCTGCATCCCAGAGAGCCGGTATCATACCGTGATGTATCCCAGAGAGCCGAGTCTCGGTATAATACCGTGATGTATCCCAGAGAGCCGAGTCTCGGTATAATACCGTGATGTATCCCAGAGAGCCGAGTCTCGGTATAATACCGTGATGTATCCCAGAGAGCCGAGTCTCGGTATAATACCGTGATGTATCCCAGAGAGCCGAGACTCGGTATCATACCGTGATGTATCCCAGAGAGCCGAGACTCGGTATCATACCGTGATGTATCCCAGAGAGCCGGTATCATACCATGATGTATCCCAGAGAGCCGAGCCTCGGTATCATACCGTGCTGTATTCCAGAGAGTCGGTATCATACTGTGCTGTATCCCAGAGAGTCGGTAGCATACCGTGATGTATCCCAGAGAGCCGGTATCATACCGTGATGTATCCCAGAGAGCCGGTATCATACCGTGATGTATCCCAGAGAGCCGGTATCATACCGTGATGTATCCCAGAGAGTCGAGTCTCGGTATCATAACGTGATGTATCCCAGGGGGCCGGTATCATACCGTGCTGTATCCCCGAGAGCCGAGTCTCGGTATCATACCGTGATGTATCCCAGAGAGTCGGTATCATACCGTGATGTATCCCAGAGAGCCGGTATCATACCGTGATGTATCCCAGAGAGCCGAGTCTCGGAATCATACCGTGCTGTATCCCAGAGAGCCGGTATCATACCGTGCTGTATCCCAGAGAGCCGGTATCATACCGTGCTGCATCCCAGAGAGCCAGTATCATACCGTGATGTATCCCAGAGAGCTGGTAGCATACCGTGATGTATCCCAGAGAGCCGAGTCTCGGTATCATACCGTGATGTATTCCACAGAGCCGGTATCATACCGTGATGTATCCCAGAGAGCCGGTATCATACCGTGATGCATCCCAGAGAGCCGAGTCTCGGTATCATACCGTGATGTATCCCACAGAGCCGGTATCATACCGTGATGTATCCCAGAGAGCCGAGTCTCGGTATCATACCGTTATGTATGCCAGAGAGACGGTATCATACCGTGCTGCATCCCAGAGAGCCGAGTCTCGGTATCATACCGTGATGTATCCCACAGAGCCGGTATCATACCGTGATGTATCCCACAGAGCCGGTATCATACCGTGCTGTATCCCAGAGAGCCAGTATCATACCGTGATGTATCCCAGAGAGCCGAGTCTCGGTATCATACCGTGCTGTATCCCAGAGAGCCGGTATCATACCGTGATGTATCCCAGAGAGCCGAGTCTCGGTATCATACCGTGCTGTATCCCAGAGAGCCGGTATCATACCGTGCTGCATCCCAGAGAGCCGAGTCTCGGTATCATACCGTGATGTATTCCACAGAGCCGGTATCATACCGTGATGTATCCCAGAGAGCCGGTATCATACCGTGATGCATCCCAGAGAGCCGAGTCTCGGTATCATACCGTGATGTATCCCACAGAGCCGGTATCATACCGTGATGTATCCCAGAGAGCCGAGTCTCGGTATCATACCGTGATGTATCCCACAGAGCCGGTATCATACCGTGATGCATCCCAGAGAGCCGAGTCTCGGTATCATACCGTGATGTATCCCACAGAGCCGGTATCATACCGTGATGTATCCCACAGAGCCGGTATCGTACCGTGATGTATCCCAGAGAGCCGGTATCATACCGTGCTGCATCCCAGAGAGCCGAGTCTCGGTGTCATACCGTGCTGTATCCCAGAGAGCCGAGACTCGGTATCATACCGTGATGTATCCCCGAGAGCCGAGTTTCGGTATCATACCGTGCTGTATCCCAGAGAGTCGGTATCATACCGTGATGTATCCCAGAGAGCCGAGTTTCGGTATCATACCGTGCTGCATCCCAGAGAGTCGGTATCATACCGTGCTGTATCCCAGAGAGCCGAGTCTCGGTATCATACCGTGCTGTATCCCAGAGAGTCGGTATCATACCGTGCTGTATCCCAGAGAGTCGGTGTCATACCGTGATGTATCCCAGAGAGCCGAGTTTCGGTATCATACCGTGCTGCATCCCAGAGAGCCGGTATCATACCGTGCTGCATCCCAGAGAGCCGAGTCTCGGTATCATACCGTGCTGTATCACAGAGAGTCGGTATCATACCGTGATGTATCCCAGAGAGCCGAGACTCGGTATCATACCGTGCTGTATCCCAGAGAGTCGGTGTCATACCGTGATGTATCCCAGAGAGCCGAGTTTCGGTATCATACCGTGCTGTATCCCAGAGAGCCGAGACTCGGTATCATACCGTGCTGTATCCCAGAGAGTCGGTGTCATACCGTGATGTATCCCAGAGAGCCGAGTCTCGGTGTCATACCGTGCTGTATCCCAGAGAGCCGAGTCTCGGTATCATACCGTGCTGTATCCCCGAGAGCCGAGTCTCGGTATCATACCGTGATGTATCCCAGAGAGCCGGTATCATACCGTGATGTATCCCAGAGAGCCGAGTTTCGGTATCATACCGTGCTGTATCTCAGAGAGCCGGTATCATACCGTGATGTATCCCAGAGAGCCGAGTCTCGGTATCATACCGTGCTGTATCACAGAGAGTCGGTATCATACCGTGCTGTATCCCAGAGAGTCGGTAGCATACCGTGATGTATCCCAGAGAGTCGAGACTCGGTATCATACCGTGATGTATCCCAGAGAGCCGGTATCATACCGTGCTGTATCCCAGAGAGCCGGTATCATACCGTGCTGTATCCCAGAGAGCCGAATCTCGGTATCATACCGTGCTGTATCCCAGAGAGCCGAGTCTCGGTAGCATACCGTGATGTATCCCAGAGAGCCGAGTCTCGGTATCATACCGTGCTGTATCCCAGAGAGCCGGTATCATACCGTGCTGTATCCCAGAGAGTCGGTATCATACCGTGCTGTATCCCAGAGAGTCGGTATCATACCGTGCTGTATCCCAGAGAGTCGGTAGCATACCGTGATGTATCCCAGAGAGTCGAGACTCGGTATGATACCGTGATGTATCCGAGAGAGCCGGTATCATTCCGTGCTGTATCCCAGAGAGCCGGTATCATACCGTGCTGTATCCCAGAGAGCCGAGTCTCGGTATCATACCGTACTGTATCCCAGAGAGCCGAGTCTCGGTAGCATACCGTGATGTATCCCAGAGAGACGGTATCATACCGTGATGTATCTCAGAGAGCCGAGTCTCGGTATCATACCGTGCTGTATGCCAGAGAGACGGTATCATACCGTGCTGTATCCCAGAGAGCCGGTATTATACCGTGCTGCATCCCAGAGAGCCGAGTCTCGGTATCATACCGTGCTGTATCCCATAGAGCCGGTATCATACCGTGATGTATCCCAGATAGCCAGTATCATACCGTGATGTATCCTAGAGAGCCAGTATCATACCGAGCTGTATCCCAGAAAGCCGAGTCTCTGTATCATACCATGATGTATCCCAGAGGGCCGGTATCATACCATGATGTATCCCAGAGAGCCGGTATCATACCGTGATGTATCCCAGAGAGACGGTATCATACCGTGATGTATCCCAGAGAGCCGAGTCTCGGTATCATACCGTGCTGTATGCCAGAGAGACGGTATCATACCGTGCTGTATCCCAGAGAGTCGGTATCATACCGTGCTGTATCCCAGAGAGCCGGTATCATACCGTGCTGCATCCCAGAGAGCCGAGTCTCGGTATCATACCGTGCTGTATCCCATAGAGCCGGTATCATACCGTGATGTATCCCAGAGAGCCGGTATCATACCGTGCTGCATCCCAGAGAGCTGGTATCATACCGTGATGTATCCCAGAGAGCCGAGTCTCGGTATCATACCGTGCTATATTCCAGAGAGTCGGTATCATACCGTGATGTATCACAGAGAGCCGGTATCATACCGTGCTGCATCCCAGAGAGCCGGTATCATACCGTGATGTATCCCAGAGAGCCGAATCTCGGTATCATACCGTGCTGTATTCCAGGGAGTCGGTATCATACCGTGATGTATCCCAGAGAGCCGGTATCATACCGTGATGTATCCCAGAGAGCCGGTATCATACCGTGCTGCATCCCAGAGAGCTGGTATCATACCGTGCTGTATCCCAGAGAGCCGAGTCTCGGTATCATACCGTGCTGTATCCCAGAGAGCCGAGTCTCGGTAGCATACCGTGATGTATCCCAGAGGGCCGGTATCATACCGTGCTGTATCCCAGAGAGCCGAGTCTCGGTATCATACCGTGCTGTATCCCCGAGAGCCGAGTCTCGGTATCATACCGTGATGTATCCCAGAGAGCCGGTATCATACCGTGATGTATCCCAGAGAGCCGAGTTTCGGTATCATACCGTGCTGCATCTCAGAGAGCCGGTATCATACCGTGATGTATCCCAGAGAGCCAAGTCTCGGTATCATACCGTGCTGTATCCCAGAGAGTCGGTATCATACCGTGCTGTATCCCAGAGAGCCGGTATCATACCGTGCTGTATCCCAGAGAGCCGAATCTCGGTATCATACCGTGCTGTATCCCAGAGAGCCGAGTCTCGGTATCATACCGTGATGTATCCCAGAGACCCGAGTCTCGGTATCATACCGTGCTGTATCCCAGAGAGTCGGTATCATACCGTGATGTATCCCAGAGAGCCGGTATCATACCGTGATGTATCCCAGAGAGCCGAGTCTCGGTATTATACCGTGCTGTATCCCAGAGAGTCGGTAGCATACCGTGATGTATCCCAGAGAGCCGAGTCTCGGTATCATACCGTGCTGTATCCCAGAGAGCCGGTATCATACCGTGATGTATCCCAGAGAGCCGAGTCTCGGTATCATACCGTGCTGTATCCCAGAGAGCCGGTATCATACCGTGCTGCATCCCAGAGAGCCGAGTCTCGGTATCATACCGTGATGTATTCCACAGAGCCGGTATCATACCGTGATGTATCCCAGAGAGCCGGTATCATACCGTGATGCATCCCAGAGAGCCGAGTCTCGGTATCATACCGTGATGTATCCCACAGAGCCGGTATCATACCGTGATGTATCCCAGAGAGCCGAGTCTCGGTATCATACCGTTATGTATGCCAGAGAGACGGTATCATACCGTGCTGCATCCCAGAGAGCCGAGTCTCGGTATCATACCGTGATGTATCCCACAGAGCCGGTATCATACCGTGATGTATCCCACAGAGCCGGTATCATACCGTGATGTATCCCAGAGAGTCGGTATCATACTGTGATGTATCCCAGAGAGCCGAGACTCGGTATCATACCGTGCTGCATCCCAGAGAGCCGGTATCATACCGTGCTGTATCCCCGAGAGCCGAGACTCGATATCATACCGTGATGTATCCCAGAGAGCCGGTATCATACCGTGATGTATCCCAGAGAGCCGGTATCATACCGTGCTGCATCCCAGAGAGCCGAGTCTCGGTATCATACCGTGCTGTATCCCAGAGAGTCGGTGGCATACCGTGATGTATCCCAGAGAGCCGAGTTTCGGTATCATACCGTGCTGTATCCCAGAGAGCCGAGACTCGGTATCATACCGTGATGTATCCCAGAGAGTCGGTGTCATACCGTGATGTATCCCAGAGAGCCGAGTCTCGGTGTCATACCGTGCTGTATCCCAGAGAGCCGAGTCTCGGTATCATACCGTGCTGTATCCCCGAGAGCCGAGTCTCGGTATCATACCGTGATGTATCCCAGAGAGCCGGTATCATACCGTGATGTATCCCAGAGAGCCGAGTTTCGGTATCATACCGTGCTGCATCTCAGAGAGCCGGTATCATACCGTGATGTATCCCAGAGAGCCGAGTCTCGGTATCATACCGTGCTGTATCCCAGAGAGTCGGTATCATACCGTGCTGTATCCCAGAGAGTCGGTAGCATACCGTGATGTATCCCAGAGAGTCGAGACTCGGTATCATACTGTGCTGTATCCCAGAGAGCCAGTATCATACCGTGATGTATCCCAGATAGCCGAATCTCGGTATCATACCGTGCTGTATCCCAGAGAGCCGAATCTCGGTAGCATACCGTGATGTATCCCAGAGAGCCGAGTCTCGGTATCATACTGTGCTGTATCCCAGAGAGTCGGTATTATACCGTGCTGTATCCCAGAGAGCCGGTATCATACCGTGATGTATCCCAGAGAGCCGAGTCTCGGTATCATACCGTGCTGTATCCCAGAGAGTCGGTATCATACCGTGCTGTATCCCAGAGAGTCGGTATTATACCGTGCTGTATCCCAGAGAGCCGGTATCATACCGTGCTGTATCCCAGAGAGCCGGTATCATACCGTGATGTATCCCAGAGAGTCGAGACTCGGTATCATACCGTGATGTATCCCAGAGAGCCGGTATCATTCCGTACTGTATCCCAGAGAGCCGGTATCATACCGTGCTGTATCCTAGAGAGCCGAGTCTCGGTATCATACCGTACTGTATCCCAGAGAGCCGAGTCTCGGTAGCATACCGTGATGTATCCCAGAGAGACGGTATCATACCGTGATATATCCCAGAGAGCCGAGTCTCGGTATCGTACCGTGCTGTATGCCAGAGAGACGGTATCATTCCGTGCTGCATCCCAGAGAGCCGAGTCTCGGTATCATACCGTGCTGTATCCCAGAGAGCCGAGTCTCGGTATCATACCGTGATGTATCCCAGAGAGTCGGTGTCATACCGTGATGTATCCCAGAGAGCCGAGTCTCGGTATCATACCGTGCTGTATCCCAGAGAGCCGAATCTCGGTATCATACCGTGCTGTATCCCCGAGAGCCGAGTCTCGGTATCATACCGTGATGTATCCCAGAGAGCTGAGTTTCGGTATCATACCGTGCTGCATCTCAGAGAGCCGGTATCATACCGTGATGTATCCCAAAGAGCCGAGTCTCGGTATCATACCGTGCTGCATCTCAGAGAGCCGGTATCATACCGTGATGTATCCCAGAGAGCCGAGTCTTGGTATCATACTGTGCTGTATCCCAGAGAGTCGGTACCATACCGTGCTGTATCCCAGAGAGTCGAGACTCGGTATCATACCGTGATGTATCCCAGAGAGCCGGATCATACCGTGCTGTATCCCAGAGAACCGAGTCTCGGTATCATACCGTGCTGTATCCCAGAGAGCCGAGTCTCGGTATCATACCGTGCTGTATCCCAGAGAGCCGAGTCTCGGTATCATACCGTGATGTATCCCAGAGAGCCGGTATCATACCGTGATGTATCCCACAGAGCCGAGTCTCGGTATCATACCGTGATGTAACCCAGAGATCCGAGTCTCAGTAGCATACCGTGATGTATCCCAGAGAGCCGAGTATCGGTATCATACCGTGCTGTATCCCAGAGAGTCGGTATCATACCGTGCTGCATCCCAGAGAGCCGGTATCATACCGTGATGTATCCCAGAGAGCCGAGTCTCGGTATCATACCGTGCTGTATCCCAGAGAGTCGGTATCATACCGTGCTGCATCCCAGAGAGCCGGTATCATACCGTGATGTATCCCAGAGAGCCGAGTCTCAGTTTAATACCGTGATGTATCCCAGAGAGCCGAGTCTCGGTATAATACCGTGATGTATCCCAGAGAGCCGAGTCTCGGTATAATACCGTGATGTATCCCAGAGAGCCGAGTCTCGGTATAATACCGTGATGTATCCCAGAGAGCCGAGACTCGGTATCATACCGTGATGTATCCCAGAGAGCCGAGACTCGGTATCATACCGTGATGTATCCCAGAGAGCCGGTATCATACCATGATGTATCCCAGAGAGCCGAGCCTCGGTATCATACCGTGCTGTATTCCAGAGAGTCGGTATCATACTGTGCTGTATCCCAGAGAGTCGGTAGCATACCGTGATGTATCCCAGAGAGCCGGTGACATACCGTGATGTATCCCAGAGAGCCGAGTCTCGGTATAATACCGTGCTGTATCCCCGAGAGCCGGTATCATACCGTGATGTATCCCAGAGAGCCGAGTCTCGGTATCATACCGTGATGTATCCCAGAGAGCCGGTATCATACCGTGCTGTATCCCAGCGAGCCGAGTCTCGGTATCATACCGTGATGTATCCCAGAGAGTCGGTGTCATACCGTGATGTATCCCAGAGAGCCGAGTTTCGGTATCATACCGTGCTGCATCCCAGAGAGCCGGTATCATTCCGTGATGTATCCCAGAGAGCCGGTATCATACCGTGCTGCATCCCAGAGAGCCGAGTCTCGGTATCATACCGTGCTGTATCCCAGAGAGCCGAGACTCGGTATCATACCGTGATGTATCCCAGAGAGTCGGTGTCATACCGTGATGTATCCCAGAGAGCCGAGTCTCGGTAGCATACCGTGCTGATCTCAGAGAGCCGGTATCATACCGTGATGTATCCCAGAGAGCCGAGATTCGGTATCATACCGTGCTGCATCTCAGAGAGCCGGTATCATACCGTGATGTATCCCAGAGAGCCGGTATCATACCGTGCTGTATCCCAGAGAGCCGGTATCATACCGTGCTGTAGCCCAGAGAGCCGAGTCTCGGTATCATACCGTGCTGTATCCCCGAGAGCCGAGTCTCGGTATCATACCGTGATGTATCCCAGAGAGCCGGTATCATACCGTGATGTATCCCAGAGAGCCGAGTTTCGGTATCATACCGTGCTGCATCTCGAGAGCCGGTATCATACCGTGATGTATCCCAGAGAGCCGAGTCTCGGTATCATACCGTGCTGTATCTCAGAGAGCCGAGTCTCGGTATCATACCGTGCTGTATCCCAGAGAGCCGAGTCTCGGTATCATACCGTGCTGTATCCCAGAGAGCCGAGTCTCGGTATCATACCGTGATGTATCCCAGAGAGCCGGTATCATACCGTGATGTATCCCACAGAGCCGAGTCTCGGTATCATACCGTGATGTAACCCAGAGATCCGAGTCTCAGTAGCATACCGTGATGTATCCCAGAGAGCCGAGTATCGGTATCATACCGTGCTGTATCCCAGAGAGTCGGTATCATACCGTGCTGCATCCCAGAGAGCCGGTATCATACCGTGATGTATCCCAGAGAGCCGAGTCTCGGTATAATACCGTGATGTATCCCAGAGAGCCGAGTCTCGGTATAATACCGTGATGTATCCCAGAGAGCCGAGTCTCGGTATAATACCGTGATGTATCCCAGAGAGCCGAGTCTCGGTATAATACCGTGATGTATCCCAGAGAGCCGAGACTCGGTATCATACCGTGATGTATCCCAGAGAGCCGAGACTCGGTATCATACCGTGATGTATCCCAGAGAGCCGGTATCATACCATGATGTATCCCAGAGAGCCGAGCCTCGGTATCATACCGTGCTGTATTCCAGAGAGTCGGTATCATACTGTGCTGTATCCCAGAGAGTCGGTAGCATACCGTGATGTATCCCAGAGAGCCGGTATCATACCGTGATGTATCCCAGAGAGCCGGTATCATACCGTGATGTATCCCAGAGAGCCGGTATCATACCGTGATGTATCCCAGAGAGTCGAGTCTCGGTATCATAACGTGATGTATCCCAGGGGGCCGGTATCATACCGTGCTGTATCCCCGAGAGCCGAGTCTCGGTATCATACCGTGATGTATCCCAGAGAGTCGGTATCATACCGTGATGTATCCCAGAGAGCCGGTATCATACCGTGATGTATCCCAGAGAGCCGAGTCTCGGAATCATACCGTGCTGTATCCCAGAGAGCCGGTATCATACCGTGCTGTATCCCAGAGAGCCGGTATCATACCGTGCTGCATCCCAGAGAGCCAGTATCATACCGTGATGTATCCCAGAGAGCTGGTAGCATACCGTGATGTATCCCAGAGAGCCGAGTCTCGGTATCATACCGTGATGTATTCCACAGAGCCGGTATCATACCGTGATGTATCCCAGAGAGCCGGTATCATACCGTGATGCATCCCAGAGAGCCGAGTCTCGGTATCATACCGTGATGTATCCCACAGAGCCGGTATCATACCGTGATGTATCCCAGAGAGCCGAGTCTCGGTATCATACCGTTATGTATGCCAGAGAGACGGTATCATACCGTGCTGCATCCCAGAGAGCCGAGTCTCGGTATCATACCGTGATGTATCCCACAGAGCCGGTATCATACCGTGATGTATCCCACAGAGCCGGTATCATACCGTGCTGTATCCCAGAGAGCCAGTATCATACCGTGATGTATCCCAGAGAGCCGAGTCTCGGTATCATACCGTGCTGTATCCCAGAGAGCCGGTATCATACCGTGATGTATCCCAGAGAGCCGAGTCTCGGTATCATACCGTGCTGTATCCCAGAGAGCCGGTATCATACCGTGCTGCATCCCAGAGAGCCGAGTCTCGGTATCATACCGTGATGTATTCCACAGAGCCGGTATCATACCGTGATGTATCCCAGAGAGCCGGTATCATACCGTGATGCATCCCAGAGAGCCGAGTCTCGGTATCATACCGTGATGTATCCCACAGAGCCGGTATCATACCGTGATGTATCCCAGAGAGCCGAGTCTCGGTATCATACCGTGATGTATCCCACAGAGCCGGTATCATACCGTGATGCATCCCAGAGAGCCGAGTCTCGGTATCATACCGTGATGTATCCCACAGAGCCGGTATCATACCGTGATGTATCCCACAGAGCCGGTATCGTACCGTGATGTATCCCAGAGAGCCGGTATCATACCGTGCTGCATCCCAGAGAGCCGAGTCTCGGTGTCATACCGTGCTGTATCCCAGAGAGCCGAGACTCGGTATCATACCGTGATGTATCCCCGAGAGCCGAGTTTCGGTATCATACCGTGCTGTATCCCAGAGAGTCGGTATCATACCGTGATGTATCCCAGAGAGCCGAGTTTCGGTATCATACCGTGCTGCATCCCAGAGAGTCGGTATCATACCGTGCTGTATCCCAGAGAGCCGAGTCTCGGTATCATACCGTGCTGTATCCCAGAGAGTCGGTATCATACCGTGCTGTATCCCAGAGAGTCGGTGTCATACCGTGATGTATCCCAGAGAGCCGAGTTTCGGTATCATACCGTGCTGCATCCCAGAGAGCCGGTATCATACCGTGCTGCATCCCAGAGAGCCGAGTCTCGGTATCATACCGTGCTGTATCACAGAGAGTCGGTATCATACCGTGATGTATCCCAGAGAGCCGAGACTCGGTATCATACCGTGCTGTATCCCAGAGAGTCGGTGTCATACCGTGATGTATCCCAGAGAGCCGAGTTTCGGTATCATACCGTGCTGTATCCCAGAGAGCCGAGACTCGGTATCATACCGTGCTGTATCCCAGAGAGTCGGTGTCATACCGTGATGTATCCCAGAGAGCCGAGTCTCGGTGTCATACCGTGCTGTATCCCAGAGAGCCGAGTCTCGGTATCATACCGTGCTGTATCCCCGAGAGCCGAGTCTCGGTATCATACCGTGATGTATCCCAGAGAGCCGGTATCATACCGTGATGTATCCCAGAGAGCCGAGTTTCGGTATCATACCGTGCTGTATCTCAGAGAGCCGGTATCATACCGTGATGTATCCCAGAGAGCCGAGTCTCGGTATCATACCGTGCTGTATCACAGAGAGTCGGTATCATACCGTGCTGTATCCCAGAGAGTCGGTAGCATACCGTGATGTATCCCAGAGAGTCGAGACTCGGTATCATACCGTGATGTATCCCAGAGAGCCGGTATCATACCGTGCTGTATCCCAGAGAGCCGGTATCATACCGTGCTGTATCCCAGAGAGCCGAATCTCGGTATCATACCGTGCTGTATCCCAGAGAGCCGAGTCTCGGTAGCATACCGTGATGTATCCCAGAGAGCCGAGTCTCGGTATCATACCGTGCTGTATCCCAGAGAGCCGGTATCATACCGTGCTGTATCCCAGAGAGTCGGTATCATACCGTGCTGTATCCCAGAGAGTCGGTATCATACCGTGCTGTATCCCAGAGAGCCGGTATCATACCGTGATGTATCCCAGAGAGCCGGTATCATACCGTGATGTATCCCAGAGAGCCGAGTCTCGGTATCATACCGTGCTGTATCCCAGAGAGCCGGTATCATACCGTGCTGTATCCCAGAGAGTCGGTATCATACCGTGCTGTATCCCAGAGAGCCGGTATCATACCGTGATGTATCCCAGAGAGCCGAGTCTCGGTATCATACCGTGCTGTATCCCAGAGAGCCGGTATCATACCGTGATGTATCCCAGATAGCCGAGTCTCGGTATCATACCGTACTGTATCCCAGAGAGCCGAGTCTCGGTAGCATACCGTGATGTATCCCAGAGAGACGGTATCATACCGTGATATATCCCAGAGAGCCGAGTCTCGGTATCGTACCGTGCTGTATGCCAGAGAGACGGTATCATTCCGTGCTGCATCCCAGAGAGCCGAGTCTCGGTATCATACCGTGCTGTATCCCAGAGAGCCGAATCTCGGTATCATACCGTGCTGTATCCCCGAGAGCCGAGTCTCGGTATCATACCGTGATGTATCCCAGAGAGCTGAGTCTCGGTATAATACCGTGATGTATCCCAGAGAGCCGAGTCTCGGTATAATACCGTGATGTATCCCAGAGAGCCGAGACTCGGTATCATACCGTGATGTATCCCAGAGAGCCGAGACTCGGTATCATACCGTGATGTATCCCAGAGAGCCGGTATCATACCATGATGTATCCCAGAGAGCCGAGCCTCGGTATCATACCGTGCTGTATTCCAGAGAGTCGGTATCATACTGTGCTGTATCCCAGAGAGTCGGTAGCATACCGTGATGTATCCCAGAGAGCCGGTAACATACCGTGATGTATCCCAGAGAGCCGAGTCTCGGTATCATACCGTGCTGTATCCCAGAGAGCCGGTATCATACCGTGCTGCATCTCAGAGAGCCGGTATCATACCGTGATGTATCCCAAAGAGCCGAGTCTCGGTATCATACCGTGCTGCATCTCAGAGAGCCGGTATCATACCGCGATGTATCCCAGAGAGCCGAGTCTCGGTATCATACCGTGCTGCATCTCAGAGAGCCGGTATCATACCGTGATGTATCCCAGAGAGCCGAGTCTCGGTATCATACCGTGCTGTATCCCAGAGAGCCAAGTCTCGGTATCATACCGTGCTGTATCCCAGAGAGCCGAGTCTCGGTATCATACCGTGATGTATCCCAGAGAGCCGGTATCATACCGTGATGTATCCCACAGAGCCGAGTCTCGGTATCATACCGTGATGTAACCCAGAGATCCGAGTCTCAGTAGCATACCGTGATGTATCCCAGAGAGCCGAGTATCGGTATCATACCGTGCTGTATCCCAGAGAGTCGGTATCATACCGTGCTGCATCCCAGAGAGCCGGTATCATACCGTGATGTATCCCAGAGAGCCGAGTCTCGGTATCATACCGTGCTGTATCCCAGAGAGTCGGTATCATACCGTGCTGCATCCCAGAGAGCCGGTATCATACCGTGATGTATCCCAGAGAGCCGAGTCTCTGTATAATACCGTGATGTATCCCAGAGAGCCGAGTCTCGGTATAATACCGTGATGTATCCCAGAGAGCCGAGTCTCGGTATAATACCGTGATGTATCCCAGAGAGCCGAGTCTCGGTATAATACCGTGATGTATCCCAGAGAGCCGAGACTCGGTATCATACCGTGATGTATCCCAGAGAGCCGAGACTCGGTATCATACCGTGATGTATCCCAGAGAGCCGGTATCATACCATGATGTATCCCAGAGAGCCGAGCCTCGGTATCATACCGTGCTGTATTCCAGAGAGTCGGTATCATACTGTGCTGTATCCCAGAGAGTCGGTAGCATACCGTGATGTATCCAAGAGAGCCGAGTCTCGGTATCATACCGTGCTGTATTCCAGAGAGTCGGTATCATACTGTGCTGTATTCCAGAGAGTCGGTATCATACTGTGCTGTATCCCAGAGAGTCGGTAGCATACCGTGATGTATCCCAGAGAGCCGAGTCTCGGTATAATACCGTGCTGTATCCCCGAGAGCCGGTATCATACCGTGATGTATCCCAGCGAGCCGAGTCTCGGTATCATACCGTGATGTATCCCAGAGAGACGGTATCATACCGTGCTGTATCCCAGAGAGCCGAGTCTCGGTAGCATACCGTGATGTATCCCAGAGAGCCGAGTTTCGGTATCATACCGTGCTGCATCCCAGAGAGCCGGTATCATTCCGTGATGTATCCCAGAGAGCCGGTATCATACCGTGCTGCATCCCAGAGAGCCGAGTCTCGGTATCATACCGTGCTGTATCCCAGAGAGCCGAGACTCGGTATCATACCGTGATGTATCCCAGAGAGTCGGTGTCATACCGTGATGTATCCCAGAGAGCCGAGTTTCGGTATCATACCGTGCTGATCTCAGAGAGCCGGTATCATACCGTGATGTATCCCAGAGAGCCGAGATTCGGTATCATACCGTGCTGCATCTCAGAGAGCCGGTATCATACCGTGATGTATCCCAGAGAGCCGAGTCTCGGTATCATACCGTGCTGCATCTCAGAGAGCCGGTATCATACCGTGCTGTATCCCAGAGAGTCGGTAGCATACCGTGATGTATCCCAGAGAGTCGAGACTCGGTATCATACCGTGATGTATCCCAGAGAGCCGGTATCATACCGTGCTGTATCCCAGAGAGCCGGTATCATACCGTGCTGTAGCCCAGAGAGCCGAGTCTCGGTATCATACCGTGCTGTATCCCCGGGAGCCGAGTCTCGGTATCATACCGTGATGTATCCCAGAGAGCCGGTATCATACCGTGATGTATCCCAGAGAGCCTAGTTTCGGTATCATACCGTGCTGCATCTCGAGAGCCGGTATCATACCGTGATGTATCCCAGAGAGCCGAGTCTCGGTATCATACCGTGCTGTATCCCAGAGAGTCGGTATCATACCGTGCTGTATCCCAGAGAGCCGGTAGCATACCGTGATGTATCCCAGAGAGCCGAGTCTCGGTATCATACCGTGCTGTATCCCAGAGAGTCGGTATCATACCGTGCTGTATCCCAGAGAGTCGGTATCATACCGTGATGTATCCCAGAGAGCCGGTAGCATACCGTGATGTATCCCAGAGAGTCGAGACTCGGTATCATACCGTGATGTATCCCAGAGAGCCGGTATCATACCGTGCTGTATCCCAGAGAGCCGAGTCTCGGTATCATACCGTGCTGTATCCCAGAGAGCCGAGTCTCGGTATCATACCGTGCTGTATCCCAGAGAGCCGAGTCTCGGTATCATACCGTGATGTATCCCAGAGAGCCGGTATCATACCGTGATGTATCCCACAGAGCCGAGTCTCGGTATCATACCGTGATGTAACCCAGAGATCCGAGTCTCAGTAGCATACCGTGATGTATCCCAGAGAGCCGAGTATCGGTATCATACCGTGCTGTATCCCAGAGAGTCGGTATCATACCGTGCTGCATCCCAGAGAGCCGGTATCATACCGTGATGTATCCCAGAGAGCCGAGTCTCGGTATCATACCGTGCTGTATCCCAGAGAGTCGGTATCATACCGTGCTGCATCCCAGAGAGCCGGTATCATACCGTGATGTATCCCAGAGAGCCGAGTCTCGGTATAATACCGTGATGTATCCCAGAGAGCCGAGTCTCGGTATAATACCGTGATGTATCCCAGAGAGCCGAGTCTCGGTATAATACCGTGATGTATCCCAGAGAGCCGAGTCTCGGTATAATACCGTGATGTATCCCAGAGAGCCGAGACTCGGTATCATACCGTGATGTATCCCAGAGAGCCGAGACTCGGTATCATACCGTGATGTATCCCAGAGAGCCGGTATCATACCATGATGTATCCCAGAGAGCCGAGCCTCGGTATCATACCGTGCTGTATTCCAGAGAGTCGGTATCATACTGTGCTGTATCCCAGATAGTCGGTAGCATACCGTGATGTATCCCAGAGAGCCGGTAACATACCGTGATGTATCCCAGAGAGCCGAGTCTCGGTATAATACCGTGCTGTATCCCCGAGAGCCGGTATCATACCGTGATGTATCCCAGAGAGCCGAGTCTCGGTATCATACCGTGATGTATCCCAGAGAACCGGTATCATACCGTGCTGTATCCCAGCGAGCCGAGTCTCGGTATCATACCGTGATGCATCCCAGAGAGCTGGTATCATACCGTGATGTATCCCAGAGAGCCGGTATCATACCGTGCTGCATCCCAGAGAGCCGAGTCTCGGTATCATACCGTGCTGTATCCCAGAGAGCCGAGACTCGGTATCATACCGTGATGTATCCCAGAGAGCCGGTATCATACCGTGCTGTATCCCAGAGAGCCGGTATCATACCGTGATGTATCCCAGAGAGTCGAGACTCGGTATCATACCGTGATGTATCCCAGAGAGCCGGTATCATACCGTGCTGTATCCCAGAGAGCCGGTATCATACCGTGCTGTAGCCCAGAGAGCCGAGTCTCGGTATCATACCGTGCTGTATCCCAGAGAGTCGGTATCATACCGTGCTGTATCCCAGAGAGCCGGTATCATACCGTGATGTATCCCAGAGAGCCGAGTCTCGGTATCATACCGTGCTGTATCCCAGAGAGTCGGTATCATTCCGTGCTGTATCCCAGAGAGTCGGTATCATACCGTGATGTATCCCAGAGAGCCGAGTCTCGGTATCATACCGTGCTGTATCCCAGAGAGCCGGTATCATACCGTGATGTATCCCAGAGAGCCGAGTCTCGGTATCATACCGTGCTGTATCCCAGAGAGTCGGTAGCATACCGTGATGTATCCCAGAGAGTCGAGACTCGGTATGATACCGTGATGTATCCGAGAGAGCCGGTATCATTCCGTGCTGTATCCCAGAGAGCCGGTATCATACCGTGCTGTATCCCAGAGAGCCGAGTCTCGGTATCATACCGTACTGTATCCCAGAGAGCCGAGTCTCGGTAGCATACCGTGATGTATCCCAGAGAGACGGTATCATACCGTGATGTATCTCAGAGAGCCGAGTCTCGGTATCATACCGTGCTGTATGCCAGAGAGACGGTATCATACCGTGCTGTATCCCAGAGAGCCGGTATTATACCGTGCTGCATCCCAGAGAGCCGAGTCTCGGTATCATACCGTGCTGTATCCCATAGAGCCGGTATCATACCGTGATGTATCCCAGATAGCCAGTATCATACCGTGATGTATCCTAGAGAGCCAGTATCATACCGAGCTGTATCCCAGAAAGCCGAGTCTCTGTATCATACCATGATGTATCCCAGAGGGCCGGTATCATACCATGATGTATCCCAGAGAGCCGGTATCATACCGTGATGTATCCCAGAGAGACGGTATCATACCGTGATGTATCCCAGAGAGCCGAGTCTCGGTATCATACCGTGCTGTATGCCAGAGAGACGGTATCATACCGTGCTGTATCCCAGAGAGTCGGTATCATACCGTGCTGTATCCCAGAGAGCCGGTATCATACCGTGCTGCATCCCAGAGAGCCGAGTCTCGGTATCATACCGTGCTGTATCCCATAGAGCCGGTATCATACCGTGATGTATCCCAGAGAGCCGGTATCATACCGTGCTGCATCCCAGAGAGCTGGTATCATACCGTGATGTATCCCAGAGAGCCGAGTCTCGGTATCATACCGTGCTATATTCCAGAGAGTCGGTATCATACCGTGATGTATCACAGAGAGCCGGTATCATACCGTGCTGCATCCCAGAGAGCCGGTATCATACCGTGATGTATCCCAGAGAGCCGAATCTCGGTATCATACCGTGCTGTATTCCAGGGAGTCGGTATCATACCGTGATGTATCCCAGAGAGCCGGTATCATACCGTGATGTATCCCAGAGAGCCGGTATCATACCGTGCTGCATCCCAGAGAGCTGGTATCATACCGTGCTGTATCCCAGAGAGCCGAGTCTCGGTATCATACCGTGCTGTATCCCAGAGAGCCGAGTCTCGGTAGCATACCGTGATGTATCCCAGAGGGCCGGTATCATACCGTGCTGTATCCCAGAGAGCCGAGTCTCGGTATCATACCGTGCTGTATCCCCGAGAGCCGAGTCTCGGTATCATACCGTGATGTATCCCAGAGAGCCGGTATCATACCGTGATGTATCCCAGAGAGCCGAGTTTCGGTATCATACCGTGCTGCATCTCAGAGAGCCGGTATCATACCGTGATGTATCCCAGAGAGCCAAGTCTCGGTATCATACCGTGCTGTATCCCAGAGAGTCGGTATCATACCGTGCTGTATCCCAGAGAGCCGGTATCATACCGTGCTGTATCCCAGAGAGCCGAATCTCGGTATCATACCGTGCTGTATCCCAGAGAGCCGAGTCTCGGTATCATACCGTGATGTATCCCAGAGACCCGAGTCTCGGTATCATACCGTGCTGTATCCCAGAGAGTCGGTATCATACCGTGATGTATCCCAGAGAGCCGGTATCATACCGTGATGTATCCCAGAGAGCCGAGTCTCGGTATCATACCGTGCTGTATCCCAGAGAGTCGGTAGCATACCGTGATGTATCCCAGAGAGCCGAGTCTCGGTATCATACCGTGCTGTATCCCAGAGAGCCGGTATCATACCGTGATGTATCCCAGAGAGCCGAGTCTCGGTATCATACCGTGCTGTATCCCAGAGAGCCGGTATCATACCGTGCTGCATCCCAGAGAGCCGAGTCTCGGTATCATACCGTGATGTATTCCACAGAGCCGGTATCATACCGTGATGTATCCCAGAGAGCCGGTATCATACCGTGATGCATCCCAGAGATCCGAGTCTCGGTATGATACCGTGATGTGTCCCACAGAGCCGGTATCATACCGTGATGTATCCCAGAGAGCCGAGTCTCGGTATCATACCGTTATGTATGCCAGAGAGACGGTATCATACCGTGCTGCATCCCAGAGAGCCGAGTCTCGGTATCATACCGTGATGTATCCCACAGAGCCGGTATCATACCGTGATGTATCCCACAGAGCCGGTATCATACCGTGATGTATCCCAGAGAGTCGGTATCATACTGTGATGTATCCCAGAGAGCCGAGACTCGGTATCATACCGTGCTGCATCCCAGAGAGCCGGTATCATACCGTGCTGTATCCCCGAGAGCCGAGACTCGATATCATACCGTGATGTATCCCAGAGAGCCGGTATCATACCGTGATGTATCCCAGAGAGCCGGTATCATACCGTGCTGCATCCCAGAGAGCCGAGTCTCGGTATCATACCGTGCTGTATCCCAGAGAGTCGGTGGCATACCGTTATGTATCCCAGAGAGCCGAGTTTCGGTATCATACCGTGCTGTATCCCAGAGAGCCGAGACTCGGTATCATACCGTGATGTATCCCAGAGAGTCGGTGTCATACCGTGATGTATCCCAGAGAGCCGAGTCTCGGTGTCATACCGTGCTGTATCCCAGAGAGCCGAGTCTCGGTATCATACCGTGCTGTATCCCCGAGAGCCGAGTCTCGGTATCATACCGTGATGTATCCCAGAGAGCCGGTATCATACCGTGATGTATCCCAGAGAGCCGAGTTTCGGTATCATACCGTGCTGCATCTCAGAGAGCCGGTATCATACCGTGATGTATCCCAGAGAGCCGAGTCTCGGTATCATACCGTGCTGTATCCCAGAGAGTCGGTATCATACCGTGCTGTATCCCAGAGAGTCGGTAGCATACCGTGATGTATCCCAGAGAGTCGAGACTCGGTATCATACTGTGCTGTATCCCAGAGAGCCAGTATCATACCGTGATGTATCCCAGATAGCCGAATCTCGGTATCATACCGTGCTGTATCCCAGAGAGCCGAATCTCGGTAGCATACCGTGATGTATCCCAGAGAGCCGAGTCTCGGTATCATACTGTGCTGTATCCCAGAGAGTCGGTATTATACCGTGCTGTATCCCAGAGAGCCGGTATCATACCGTGATGTATCCCAGAGAGCCGAGTCTCGGTATCATACCGTGCTGTATCCCAGAGAGTCGGTATCATACCGTGCTGTATCCCAGAGAGTCGGTATTATACCGTGCTGTATCCCAGAGAGCCGGTATCATACCGTGCTGTATCCCAGAGAGCCGGTATCATACCGTGATGTATCCCAGAGAGTCGAGACTCGGTATCATACCGTGATGTATCCCAGAGAGCCGGTATCATTCCGTACTGTATCCCAGAGAGCCGGTATCATACCGTGCTGTATCCTAGAGAGCCGAGTCTCGGTATCATACCGTACTGTATCCCAGAGAGCCGAGTCTCGGTAGCATACCGTGATGTATCCCAGAGAGACGGTATCATACCGTGATATATCCCAGAGAGCCGAGTCTCGGTATCGTACCGTGCTGTATGCCAGAGAGACGGTATCATTCCGTGCTGCATCCCAGAGAGCCGAGTCTCGGTATCATACCGTGCTGTATCCCAGAGAGCCGAGTCTCGGTATCATACCGTGATGTATCCCAGAGAGTCGGTGTCATACCGTGATGTATCCCAGAGAGCCGAGTCTCGGTATCATACCGTGCTGTATCCCAGAGAGCCGGTATCATACCATGATGTATCCCAGAGAGCCGAGCCTCGGTATCATACCGTGCTGTATTCCAGAGAGCCGGTATCATACTGTGCTGTATCCCAGAGAGTCGGTAGCATACCGTGATGTATCCAAGAGAGCCGAGTCTCGGTATCATACCGTGCTGTATTCCAGAGAGTCGGTATCATACTGTGCTGTATTCCAGAGAGTCGGTATCATACTGTGCTGTATCCCAGAGAGTCGGTAGCATACCGTGATGTATCCCAGAGAGCCGAGTCTCGGTATAATACCGTGCTGTATCCCCGAGAGCCGGTATCATACCGTGATGTATCCCAGCGAGCCGAGTCTCGGTATCATACCGTGATGTATCCCAGAGAGACGGTATCATACCGTGCTGTATCCCAGAGAGCCGAGTCTCGGTAGCATACCGTGATGTATCCCAGAGAGCCGAGTTTCGGTATCATACCGTGCTGCATCCCAGAGAGCCGGTATCATTCCGTGATGTATCCCAGAGAGCCGGTATCATACCGTGCTGCATCCCAGAGAGCCGAGTCTCGGTATCATACCGTGCTGTATCCCAGAGAGCCGAGACTCGGTATCATACCGTGATGTATCCCAGAGAGTCGGTGTCATACCGTGATGTATCCCAGAGAGCCGAGTTTCGGTATCATACCGTGCTGATCTCAGAGAGCCCGTATCATACCGTGATGTATCCCAGAGAGCCGAGATTCGGTATCATACCGTGCTGCATCTCAGAGAGCCGGTATCATACCGTGATGTATCCCAGAGAGCCGAGTCTCGGTATCATACCGTGCTGCATCTCAGAGAGCCGGTATCATACCGTGCTGTATCCCAGAGAGTCGGTAGCATACCGTGATGTATCCCAGAGAGTCGAGACTCGGTATCATACCGTGATGTATCCCAGAGAGCCGGTATCATACCGTGCTGTATCCCAGAGAGCCGGTATCATACCGTGCTGTAGCCCAGAGAGCCGAGTCTCGGTATCATACCGTGCTGTATCCCCGGGAGCCGAGTCTCGGTATCATACCGTGATGTATCCCAGAGAGCCGGTATCATACCGTGATGTATCCCAGAGAGCCGAGTTTCGGTATCATACCGTGCTGCATCTCGAGAGCCGGTATCATACCGTGATGTATCCCAGAGAGCCGAGTCTCGGTATCATACCGTGCTGTATCCCAGAGAGTCGGTATCATACCGTGCTGTATCCCAGAGAGCCGGTAGCATACCGTGATGTATCCCAGAGAGCCGAGTCTCGGTATCATACCGTGCTGTATCCCAGAGAGTCGGTATCATACCGTGCTGTATCCCAGAGAGTCGGTATCATACCGTGATGTATCCCAGAGAGCCGGTAGCATACCGTGATGTATCCCAGAGAGTCGAGACTCGGTATCATACCGTGATGTATCCCAGAGAGCCGGTATCATACCGTGCTGTATCCCAGAGAGCCGAGTCTCGGTATCATACCGTGCTGTATCCCAGAGAGCCGAGTCTCGGTATCATACCGTGCTGTATCCCAGAGAGCCGAGTCTCGGTATCATACCGTGATGTATCCCAGAGAGCCGGTATCATACCGTGATGTATCCCACAGAGCCGAGTCTCGGTATCATACCGTGATGTAACCCAGAGATCCGAGTCTCAGTAGCATACCGTGATGTATCCCAGAGAGACGAGTATCGGTATCATACCGTGCTGTATCCCATAGAGTCGGTATCATACCGTGCTGCATCCCAGAGAGCCGGTATCATACCGTGATGTATCCCAGAGAGCCGAGTCTCGGTATCATACCGTGCTGTATCCCAGAGAGTCGGTATCATACCGTGCTGCATCCCAGAGAGCCGGTATCATACCGTGATGTATCCCAGAGAGCCGAGTCTCGGTATAATACCGTGATGTATCCCAGAGAGCCGAGTCTCGGTATAATACCGTGATGTATCCCAGAGAGCCGAGTCTCGGTATAATACCGTGATGTATCCCAGAGAGCCGAGTCTCGGTATAATACCGTGATGTATCCCAGAGAGCCGAGACTCGGTATCATACCGTGATGTATCCCAGAGAGCCAAGACTCGGTATCATACCGTGATGTATCCCAGAGAGCCGAGACTCGGTATCATACCGTGATGTATCCCAGAGAGCCGGTATCATACCATGATGTATCCCAGAGAGCCGAGCCTCGGTATCATACCGTGCTGTATTCCAGAGAGTCGGTATCATACCGTGATGTATCCCAGAGAGCCGAGTCTCGGTATAATACCGTGATGTATCCCAGAGAGCCGAGTCTCGGTATAATACCGTGATGTATCCCAGAGAGCCGAGTCTCGGTATAATACCGTGATGTATCCCAGAGAGCCGAGTCTCGGTATAATACCGTGATGTATCCCAGAGAGCCGAGACTCGGTATCATACCGTGATGTATCCCAGAGAGCCGAGACTCGGTATCATACCGTGATGTATCCCAGAGAGCCGGTATCATACCATGATGTATCCCAGAGAGCCGAGCCTCGGTATCATACCGTGCTGTATTCCAGAGAGTCGGTATCATACTGTGCTGTATCCCAGAGAGTCGGTAGCATACCGTGATGTATCCCAGAGAGCCGGTAACATACCGTGATGTATCCCAGAGAGCCGAGTCTCGGTATAATACCGTGCTGTATCCCCGAGAGCCGGTATCATACCGTGATGTATCCCAGAGAGCCGAGTCTCGGTATCATACCGTGATGTATCCCAGAGAACCGGTATCATACCGTGCTGTATCCCAGCGAGCCGAGTCTCGGTATCATACCGTGATGCATCCCAGAGAGCTGGTATCATACCGTGATGTATCCCAGAGAGCCGGTATCATACCGTGCTGCATCCCAGAGAGCCGAGTCTCGGTATCATACCGTGCTGTATCCCAGAGAGCCGAGACTCGGTATCATACCGTGATGTATCCCAGAGAGCCGGTATCATACCGTGCTGTATCCCAGAGAGCCGGTATCATACCGTGATGTATCCCAGAGAGTCGAGACTCGGTATCATACCGTGATGTATCCCAGAGAGCCGGTATCATACCGTGCTGTATCCCAGAGAGCCGGTATCATACCGTGCTGTAGCCCAGAGAGCCGAGTCTCGGTATCATACCGTGCTGTATCCCAGAGAGTCGGTATCATACTGTGCTGTATCCCAGAGAGCCGGTATCATACCGTGATGTATCCCAGAGAGCCGAGTCTCGGTATCATACCGTGCTGTATCCCAGAGAGTCGGTATCATTCCGTGCTGTATCCCAGAGAGTCGGTATCATACCGTGATGTATCCCAGAGAGCCGAGTCTCGGTATCATACCGTGCTGTATCCCAGAGAGCCGGTATCATACCGTGATGTATCCCAGAGAGCCGAGTCTCGGTATCATACCGTGCTGTATCCCAGAGAGTCGGTAGCATACCGTGATGTATCCCAGAGAGTCGAGACTCGGTATGATACCGTGATGTATCCGAGAGAGCCGGTATCATTCCGTGCTGTATCCCAGAGAGCCGGTATCATACCGTGCTGTATCCCAGAGAGCCGAGTCTCGGTATCATACCGTACTGTATCCCAGAGAGCCGAGTCTCGGTAGCATACCGTGATGTATCCCAGAGAGACGGTATCATACCGTGATGTATCTCAGAGAGCCGAGTCTCGGTATCATACCGTGCTGTATGCCAGAGAGACGGTATCATACCGTGCTGTATCCCAGAGAGCCGGTATTATACCGTGCTGCATCCCAGAGAGCCGAGTCTCGGTATCATACCGTGCTGTATCCCATAGAGCCGGTATCATACCGTGATGTATCCCAGATAGCCAGTATCATACCGTGATGTATCCTAGAGAGCCAGTATCATACCGAGCTGTATCCCAGAAAGCCGAGTCTCTGTATCATACCATGATGTATCCCAGAGGGCCGGTATCATACCATGATGTATCCCAGAGAGCCGGTATCATACCGTGATGTATCCCAGAGAGACGGTATCATACCGTGATGTATCCCAGAGAGCCGAGTCTCGGTATCATACCGTGCTGTATGCCAGAGAGACGGTATCATACCGTGCTGTATCCCAGAGAGTCGGTATCATACCGTGCTGTATCCCAGAGAGCCGGTATCATACCGTGCTGCATCCCAGAGAGCCGAGTCTCGGTATCATACCGTGCTGTATCCCATAGAGCCGGTATCATACCGTGATGTATCCCAGAGAGCCGGTATCATACCGTGCTGCATCCCAGAGAGCTGGTATCATACCGTGATGTATCCCAGAGAGCCGAGTCTCGGTATCATACCGTGCTATATTCCAGAGAGTCGGTATCATACCGTGATGTATCACAGAGAGCCGGTATCATACCGTGCTGCATCCCAGAGAGCCGGTATCATACCGTGATGTATCCCAGAGAGCCGAATCTCGGTATCATACCGTGCTGTATTCCAGGGAGTCGGTATCATACCGTGATGTATCCCAGAGAGCCGGTATCATACCGTGATGTATCCCAGAGAGCCGGTATCATACCGTGCTGCATCCCAGAGAGCTGGTATCATACCGTGCTGTATCCCAGAGAGCCGAGTCTCGGTATCATACCGTGCTGTATCCCAGAGAGCCGAGTCTCGGTAGCATACCGTGATGTATCCCAGAGGGCCGGTATCATACCGTGCTGTATCCCAGAGAGCCGAGTCTCGGTATCATACCGTGCTGTATCCCCGAGAGCCGAGTCTCGGTATCATACCGTGATGTATCCCAGAGAGCCGGTATCATACCGTGATGTATCCCAGAGAGCCGAGTTTCGGTATCATACCGTGCTGCATCTCAGAGAGCCGGTATCATACCGTGATGTATCCCAGAGAGCCAAGTCTCGGTATCATACCGTGCTGTATCCCAGAGAGTCGGTATCATACCGTGCTGTATCCCAGAGAGCCGGTATCATACCGTGCTGTATCCCAGAGAGCCGAATCTCGGTATCATACCGTGCTGTATCCCAGAGAGCCGAGTCTCGGTATCATACCGTGATGTATCCCAGAGACCCAAGTCTCGGTATCATACCGTGCTGTATCCCAGAGAGTCGGTATCATACCGTGATGTATCCCAGAGAGCCGGTATCATACCGTGATGTATCCCAGAGAGCCGAGTCTCGGTATCATACCGTGCTGTATCCCAGAGAGTCGGTAGCATACCGTGATGTATCCCAGAGAGCCGAGTCTCGGTATCATACCGTGCTGTATCCCAGAGAGCCGGTATCATACCGTGATGTATCCCAGAGAGCCGAGTCTCGGTATCATACCGTGCTGTATCCCAGAGAGCCGGTATCATACCGTGCTGCATCCCAGAGAGCCGAGTCTCGGTATCATACCGTGATGTATTCCACAGAGCCGGTATCATACCGTGATGTATCCCAGAGAGCCGGTATCATACCGTGATGCATCCCAGAGAGCCGAGTCTCGGTATCATACCGTGATGTATCCCACAGAGCCGGTATCATACCGTGATGTATCCCAGAGAGCCGAGTCTCGGTATCATACCGTTATGTATGCCAGAGAGACGGTATCATACCGTGCTGCATCCCAGAGAGCCGAGTCTCGGTATCATACCGTGATGTATCCCACAGAGCCGGTATCATACCGTGATGTATCCCACAGAGCCGGTATCATACCGTGATGTATCCCAGAGAGTCGGTATCATACTGTGATGTATCCCAGAGAGCCGAGACTCGGTATCATACCGTGCTGCATCCCAGAGAGCCGGTATCATACCGTGCTGTATCCCCGAGAGCCGAGACTCGATATCATACCGTGATGTATCCCAGAGAGCCGGTATCATACCGTGATGTATCCCAGAGAGCCGGTATCATACCGTGCTGCATCCCAGAGAGCCGAGTCTCGGTATCATACCGTGCTGTATCCCAGAGAGTCGGTGGCATACCGTGATGTATCCCAGAGAGCCGAGTTTCGGTATCATACCGTGCTGTATCCCAGAGAGCCGAGACTCGGTATCATACCGTGATGTATCCCAGAGAGTCGGTGTCATACCGTGATGTATCCCAGAGAGCCGAGTCTCGGTGTCATACCGTGCTGTATCCCAGAGAGCCGAGTCTCGGTATCATACCGTGCTGTATCCCCGAGAGCCGAGTCTCGGTATCATACCGTGATGTATCCCAGAGAGCCGGTATCATACCGTGATGTATCCCAGAGAGCCGAGTTTCGGTATCATACCGTGCTGCATCTCAGAGAGCCGGTATCATACCGTGATGTATCCCAGAGAGCCGAGTCTCGGTATCATACCGTGCTGTATCCCAGAGAGTCGGTATCATACCGTGCTGTATCCAGAGAGTCGGTAGCATACCGTGATGTATCCCAGAGAGTCGAGACTCGGTATCATACTGTGCTGTATCCCAGAGAGCCAGTATCATACCGTGATGTATCCCAGATAGCCGAATCTCGGTATCATACCGTGCTGTATCCCAGAGAGCCGAATCTCGGTAGCATACCGTGATGTATCCCAGAGAGCCGAGTCTCGGTATCATACTGTGCTGTATCCCAGAGAGTCGGTATTATACCGTGCTGTATCCCAGAGAGCCGGTATCATACCGTGATGTATCCCAGAGAGCCGAGTCTCGGTATCATACCGTGCTGTATCCCAGAGAGTCGGTATCATACCGTGCTGTATCCCAGAGAGTCGGTATTATACCGTGCTGTATCCCAGAGAGCCGGTATCATACCGTGCTGTATCCCAGAGAGCCGGTATCATACCGTGATGTATCCCAGAGAGTCGAGACTCGGTATCATACCGTGATGTATCCCAGAGAGCCGGTATCATTCCGTACTGTATCCCAGAGAGCCGGTATCATACCGTGCTGTATCCTAGAGAGCCGAGTCTCGGTATCATACCGTACTGTATCCCAGAGAGCCGAGTCTCGGTAGCATTCCGTGATGTATCCCAGAGAGACGGTATCATACCGTGATATATCCCAGAGAGCCGAGTCTCGGTATCGTACCGTGCTGTATGCCAGAGAGACGGTATCATTCCGTGCTGCATCCCAGAGAGCCGAGTCTCGGTATCATACCGTGCTGTATCCCAGAGAGCCGAGTCTCGGTATCATACCGTGATGTATCCCAGAGAGTCGGTGTCATACCGTGATGTATCCCAGAGAGCCGAGTCTCGGTATCATACCGTGCTGTATCCCAGAGAGCCGAATCTCGGTATCATACCGTGCTGTATCCCCGAGAGCCGAGTCTCGGTATCATACCGTGATGTATCCCAGAGAGCTGAGTTTCGGTATCATACCGTGCTGCATCTCAGAGAGCCGGTATCATACCGTGATGTATCCCAAAGAGCCGAGTCTCGGTATCATACCGTGCTGCATCTCAGAGAGCCGGTATCATACCGTGATGTATCCCAGAGAGCCGAGTCTCGGTATCATACTGTGCTGTATCCCAGAGAGTCGGTACCATACCGTGCTGTATCCCAGAGAGTCGAGACTCGGTATCATACCGTGATGTATCCCAGAGAGCCGGATCATACCGTGCTGTATCCCAGAGAACCGAGTCTCGGTATCATACCGTGCTGTATCCCAGAGAGCCGAGTCTCGGTATCATACCGTGCTGTATCCCAGAGAGCCGAGTCTCGGTATCATACCGTGATGTATCCCAGAGAGCCGGTATCATACCGTGATGTATCCCACAGAGCCGAGTCTCGGTATCATACCGTGATGTAACCCAGAGATCCGAGTCTCAGTAGCATACCGTGATGTATCCCAGAGAGCCGAGTATCGGTATCATACCGTGCTGTATCCCAGAGAGTCGGTATCATACCGTGCTGCATCCCAGAGAGCCGGTATCATACCGTGATGTATCCCAGAGAGCCGAGTCTCGGTATCATACCGTGCTGTATCCCAGAGAGTCGGTATCATACCGTGCTGCATCCCAGAGAGCCGGTATCATACCGTGATGTATCCCAGAGAGCCGAGTCTCAGTTTAATACCGTGATGTATCCCAGAGAGCCGAGTCTCGGTATAATACCGTGATGTATCCCAGAGAGCCGAGTCTCGGTATAATACCGTGATGTATCCCAGAGAGCCGAGTCTCGGTATAATACCGTGATGTATCCCAGAGAGCCGAGACTCGGTATCATACCGTGATGTATCCCAGAGAGCCGAGACTCGGTATCATACCGTGATGTATCCCAGAGAGCCGGTATCATACCATGATGTATCCCAGAGAGCCGAGCCTCGGTATCATACCGTGCTGTATTCCAGAGAGTCGGTATCATACTGTGCTGTATCCCAGAGAGTCGGTAGCATACCGTGATGTATCCCAGAGAGCCGGTGACATACCGTGATGTATCCCAGAGAGCCGAGTCTCGGTATAATACCGTGCTGTATCCCCGAGAGCCGGTATCATACCGTGATGTATCCCAGAGAGCCGAGTCTCGGTATCATACCGTGATGTATCCCAGAGAGCCGGTATCATACCGTGCTGTATCCCAGCGAGCCGAGTCTCGGTATCATACCGTGATGTATCCCAGAGAGTCGGTGTCATACCGTGATGTATCCCAGAGAGCCGAGTTTCGGTATCATACCGTGCTGCATCCCAGAGAGCCGGTATCATTCCGTGATGTATCCCAGAGAGCCGGTATCATACCGTGCTGCATCCCAGAGAGCCGAGTCTCGGTATCATACCGTGCTGTATCCCAGAGAGCCGAGACTCGGTATCATACCGTGATGTATCCCAGAGAGTCGGTGTCATACCGTGATGTATCCCAGAGAGCCGAGTCTCGGTAGCATACCGTGCTGATCTCAGAGAGCCGGTATCATACCGTGATGTATCCCAGAGAGCCGAGATTCGGTATCATACCGTGCTGCATCTCAGAGAGCCGGTATCATACCGTGATGTATCCCAGAGAGCCGGTATCATACCGTGCTGTATCCCAGAGAGCCGGTATCATACCGTGCTGTAGCCCAGAGAGCCGAGTCTCGGTATCATACCGTGCTGTATCCCGAGAGCCGAGTCTCGGTATCATACCGTGATGTATCCCAGAGAGCCGGTATCATACCGTGATGTATCCCAGAGAGCCGAGTTTCGGTATCATACCGTGCTGCATCTCGAGAGCCGGTATCATACCGTGATGTATCCCAGAGAGCCGAGTCTCGGTATCATACCGTGCTGTATCCCAGAGAGCCGAGTCTCGGTATCATACCGTGCTGTATCCCAGAGAGCCGAGTCTCGGTATCATACCGTGCTGTATCCCAGAGAGCCGAGTCTCGGTATCATACCGTGATGTATCCCAGAGAGCCGGTATCATACCGTGATGTATCCCACAGAGCCGAGTCTCGGTATCATACCGTGATGTAACCCAGAGATCCGAGTCTCAGTAGCATACCGTGATGTATCCCAGAGAGCCGAGTATCGGTATCATACCGTGCTGTATCCCAGAGAGTCGGTATCATACCGTGCTGCATCCCAGAGAGCCGGTATCATACCGTGATGTATCCCAGAGAGCCGAGTCTCGGTATAATACCGTGATGTATCCCAGAGAGCCGAGTCTCGGTATAATACCGTGATGTATCCCAGAGAGCCGAGTCTCGGTATAATACCGTGATGTATCCCAGAGAGCCGAGTCTCGGTATAATACCGTGATGTATCCCAGAGAGCCGAGACTCGGTATCATACCGTGATGTATCCCAGAGAGCCAAGACTCGGTATCATACCGTGATGTATCCCAGAGAGCCGGTATCATACCATGATGTATCCCAGAGAGCCGAGCCTCGGTATCATACCGTGCTGTATTCCAGAGAGTCGGTATCATACTGTGCTGTATCCCAGAGAGTCGGTAGCATACCGTGATGTATCCCAGAGAGCCGGTATCATACCGTGATGTATCCCAGAGAGCCGGTATCATACCGTGATGTATCCCAGAGAGCCGGTATCATACCGTGATGTATCCCAGAGAGCCGGTAACATACCGTGATGTATCCCAGAGAGCCGAGTCTCGGTATAATACTGTGCTGTATCCCCGAGAGCCGGTATCATACCGTGATGTATCCCAGAGAGCCGAGTCTCGGTATCATACCGTGATGTATCCCAGAGAGCCGGTATCATACCGTGCTGTATCCCAGCGAGCCGAGTCTCGGTATCATACCGTGCTGCATCCCAGAGAGCCGGTATCATTCCGTGATGTATCCCAGAGAGCCGGTATCATACCGTGCTGCATCCCAGAGAGCCGAGTCTCGGTATCATACCGTGCTGTATCCCAGAGAGCCGAGACTCGGTATCATACCGTGATGTATCCCAGAGAGTCGGTGTCATACCGTGATGTATCCCAGAGATCCGAGTTTCGGTATCATACCGTGCTGATCTCAGAGAGCCGGTATCATACCGTGATGTATCCCAGAGAGCCGAGATTCGGTATCATACCGTGCTGCATCTCAGAGAGCCGGTATCATACCGTGATGTATCCCAGAGAGCCGAGTCTCGGTATCATACCGTGCTGCATCTCAGAGAGCCGGTATCATACCGTGCTGTATCCCAGAGAGTCGGTAGCATACCGTGATGTATCCCAGAGAGTCGAGACTCGGTATCATACCGTGATGTATCCCAGAGAGCCGGTATCATACCGTGCTGTATCCCAGAGAGCCGGTATCATACCGTGCTGTAGCCCAGAGAGCCGAGTCTCGGTATCATACCGTGCTGTATCCCAGAGAGTCGGTATCATACCGTGCTGTATCCCAGAGAGCCGGTATCATACCGTGATGTATCCCAGAGAGCAGAGTCTCGGTATCATACCGTGCTGTATCCCAGAGAGCCGGTATCATACCGTGCTGTATCCCAGAGAGCCGGTATCATACCGTGCTGTATCCCAGAGAGTCGGTAGCATACCGTGATGTATCCCAGAGAGTCGAGACTCGGTATGATACCGTGATGTATCCGAGAGAGCCGGTATCATTCCGTGCTGTATCCCAGAGAGCCGGTATCATACCGTGCTGTATCCCAGAGAGCCGAGTCTCGGTATCATACCGTACTGTATCCCAGAGAGCCGAGTCTCGGTAGCATACCGTGATGTATCCCAGAGAGACGGTATCATACCGTGATGTATTTCAGAGAGCCGAGTCTCGGTATCATACCGTGCTGTATGCCAGAGAGACGGTATCATACCGTGCTGTATCCCAGAGAGCCGGTATTATACCGTGCTGCATCCCAGAGAGCCGAGTCTCGGTATCATACCGTGCTGTATCCCATAGAGCCGGTATCATACCGTGATGTATCCCAGATAGCCAGTATCATACCGTGATGTATCCTAGAGAGCCAGTATCATACCGAGCTGTATCCCAGAAAGCCGAGTCTCTGTATCATACCATGATGTATCCCAGAGGGCCGGTATCATACCATGATGTATCCCAGAGAGCCGGTATCATACCGTGATGTATCCCAGAGAGACGGTATCATACCGTGATGTATCCCAGAGAGCCGAGTCTCGGTATCATACCGTGCTGTATGCCAGAGAGACGGTATCATACCGTGCTGTATCCCAGAGAGCCGGTATCATACCGTGCTGCATCCCAGAGAGCCGAGTCTCGGTATCATACCGTGCTGTATCCCATAGAGCCGGTATCATACCGTGATGTATCCCAGAGAGCCGGTATCATACCGTGCTGCATCCCAGAGAGCTGGTATCATACCGTGATGTATCCCAGAGAGCCGAGTCTCGGTATCATACCGTGCTATATTCCAGAGAGTCGGTATCATACCGTGATGTATCACAGAGAGCCGGTATCATACCGTGCTGCATCCCAGAGAGCCGGTATCATACCGTGATGTATCCCAGAGAGCCGAATCTCGGTATAATACCGTGCTGTATTCCAGGGAGTCGGTATCATACCGTGATGTATCCCAGAGAGCCGGTATCATACCGTGATGTATCCCAGAGAGCCGGTATCATACCGTGCTGCATCCCAGAGAGCTGGTATCATACCGTGCTGTATCCCAGAGAGCCGAGTCTCGGTATCATACCGTGCTGTATCCCAGAGAGCCGAGTCTCGGTAGCATACCGTGATGTATCCCAGAGGGCCGGTATCATACCGTGCTGTATCCCAGAGAGCCGAGTCTCGGTATCATACCGTGCTGTATCCCCGAGAGCCGAGTCTCGGTATCATACCGTGATGTATCCCAGAGAGCCGGTATCATACCGTGATGTATCCCAGAGAGCCGAGTTTCGGTATCATACCGTGCTGCATCTCAGAGAGCCGGTATCATACCGTGATGTATCCCAGAGAGCCAAGTCTCGGTATCATACCGTGCTGTATCCCAGAGAGTCGGTATCATACCGTGCTGTATCCCAGAGAGTCGGTAGCATACCGTGATGTATCCCAGAGAGTCGAGACTCGGTATCATACCGTGATGTATCCCAGAGAGCCGGTATCATACCGTGCTGTATCCCAGAGAGCCGGTATCATACCGTGCTGTATCCCAGAGAGCCGAATCTCGGTATCATACCGTGCTGTATCCCAGAGAGCCGAGTCTTGGTAGCATACCGTGCTGTATCCCAGAGAGCCGGTATCATACCGTGATGTATCCCAGAGAGCCGAGTCTCGGTATCATACCGTGCTGTATCCCAGAGAGTCGGTATCATACCGTGATGTATCCCAGAGAGCCGGTATCATACCGTGATGTATCCCAGAGAGCCGAGTCTCGGTATCATACCGTGATGTATCCCAGAGAGCCGGTATCATACCGTGCTGTATCCCAGAGAGCCGGTATCATACCGTGATGTATCCCAGAGAGTCGAGACTCGGTATCATACCGTGATGTATCCCAGAGAGCCGAGTCTCGATATCATACCGTGATGTATCCCAGAGAGCCGGTATCATACCGTGATGTATCCCAGAGAGCCGGTATCATACCGTGCTGTATCCCAGAGAGCCGAATCTCGGTATCATACCGTGCTGTATCCCAGAGAGCCGAGTCTTGGTAGCATACCGTGATGTATCCCAGAGAGCCGAGTCTCGATATCATACCGTGATGTATCCCAGAGAGCCGGTATCATACCGTGATGTATCCCAGAGAGCCGGTATCATACCGTGCTGTATCCCAGAGAGCCGAATCTCGGTATCATACCGTGCTGTATCCCAGAGAGCCGAGTCTTGGTAGCATACCGTGATGTATCCCAGAGAGCCGAGTCTCGGTATCATACCGTGCTGTATCCCAGAGAGTCGGTATCATACCGTGATGTATCCCAGAGAGCCGGTATCATACCGTGATGTATCCCAGAGAGCCGAGTCTCGGTATCATACCGTGATGTATCCCAGAGAGCAGGTATCATACCGTGCTGTATCCCAGAGAGCCGGTATCATACCGTGATGTATCCCAGAGAGTCGAGACTCGGTATCATACCGTGATGTATCCCAGAGAGCCGAGTCTCGATATCATACCGTGATGTATCCCAGAGAGCCGGTATCATACCGTGCTGTATCCCAGAGAGCCGGTATCATACCGTGCTGTATCCCAGAGAGCCGAGTCTCGGTATCATACCGTACTGTATCCCAGGGAGCCGAGTCTCGGTAGCATACCGTGATGTATCCCAGAGAGACGGTATCATACCGTGATATATCCCAGAGAGCCGAGTCTCGGTATCATACCGTGCTGTATGCCAGAGAGACGGTATCATACCGTGCTGTATCCCAGAGAGCCGAGTCTCGGTATCATACCGTGCTGTATCCCAGAGAGCCGAGACTCAGTATCATACCGTGATGTATCCCAGAGAGTCGGTGTCATACCGTGCTGTATCCCAGAGAGCCGAGTCTCGGTATCATACCGTGCTGTATCCCAGAGAGTCGGTGTCATACCGTGCTGTATCCCAGAGAGCCGAGTCTCGGTAGCATACCGTGATGTATCCCAGAGAGCCGAGTCTCGGTATCATACCGTGCTGTATCCCAGAGAGTCGGTATCATACCATGATGTATCCCAGAGAGCCGGTATCATACCATGATGTATCCCAGAGGGCCGGTATCATACCATGATGTATCCCAGAGAGCCGGTATCATACCGTGATGTATCCCAGAGAGACGGTATCATACCGTGATGTATCCCAGAGAGCCGAGTCTCGGTATCATACCGTGCTGTATGCCAGAGAGACGGTATCATACCGTGCTGTATCCCAGAGAGCCGGTATCATACCGTGCTGCATCCCAGAGAGCCGAGCCTCGGTATCATACCGTGCTGTATCCCATAGAGCCGGTATCATACCGTGATGTATCACAGAGAGCCGGTATCATACCGTGCTGCATCCCAGAGAGCCGGTATCATACCGTGATGTATCCCAGAGAGCCGAATCTCGGTATCATACCGTGCTGTATTCCAGAGAGTCGGTACCATACCGTGATGTATCCCAGAGAGCCGGTATCATACCGTGATGTATCCCAGAGAGCCGGTATCATACCGTGCTGCATCCCAGAGAGCTGGTATCATACCGTGCTGTATCCCAGAGAGCCGAGTCTCGGTATCATACCGTGCTGTATCCCAGAGAGCCGAGACTCGGTATCATACCGTGATGTATCCCAGAGAGTCGAGTCTCGGTATCATACCGTGATGTATCCCAGGGGGCCGGTATCATACCGTGCTGTATCCCCGAGAGCCGAGTCTCGGTATCATACCGTGATGTATCCCAGAGAGCCGAGTTTCGGTATCATACCGTGCTGCATCTCAGAGAGCCGGTATCATACCGTGATGTATCCCAGAGAGCCGAGTTTCGGTATCATATCGTGCTGCATCTCAGAGAGCCGGTATCATACCGTGATGTATCCCAGAGAGCCGGTATCATACCGTGATGTATCCCAGAGAGCCGGTATCATACCGTGCTGTATCCCAGAGAGCCGAGTGTCGGTATCATACCGTGCTGTATCCCAGAGAGCCGAGTCTCGGTATCATACCGTGCTGTATCCTAGAGAGCCGAGTCTCGGTATCATACCGTGATGTATCCCAGAGAGCCGGTATCATACCGTGATGTATCCCAGAGAGCCGAGTTTCGGTATCATACCGTGCTGCATCCCAGAGATCCGGGATCATACCGTGATGTATCCCAGAGAGCCGGTATCACACCGTGATGTATCCCAATGAGCCGGTATCATACCGTGATGTATCCCAGAGAGCCGAGTCTCAGTAGCATACCGTGATGTATCCCAGAGAGCCGAGTATCGGTATCATACCGTACTGTATCCCAGAGAGCCGGTATCATACCATGATGTATCCCAGAGAGCCGGTAACATACCGTGATGTATCCCAGGGAGCCGGTAACATACCGTGATGTATCCCAGAGAGCCGAGTCTCGGTATCAACCGTGATGTATTCCAGAGAGCCGGTATCATACCGTGCTGTATCCCAGCGAGCCGAGACTCGGTATCATACCGTGATGTATCCCAGAGAGTCGGTGTCATACCGTGATGTATCCCAGAGAGCCGAGTTTCGGTATCATACCGTGCTGCATCTCAGAGAGCCGGTATCATACCGTGATGTATCCCAGAGAGCCGAGTTTCGGTATCATACCGTGCAGCATCTCAGAGAGCCGGTATCATACCGTGATGTATCCCAGAGAGCCGAGTCTCGGTATCATACCGTGCTGCATCTCAGAGAGCCGGTATCATACCGTGCTGTATCCCAGAGAGTCGGTATCATACCGTGCTGTATCCCAGAGAGTCGAGACTCGGTAGCATACCGTGATGTATCCCAGAGAGTCGAGACTCGGTATCATACCGTGATGTATCCCAGAGAGCCGGTATCATACCGTGCTGTATCCCAGAGAGCCGGTATCATACCGTGCTGTATCTCAGAGAGTCGAGTCTCGGTATCATACCGTGATGTATCCCAGAGAGCCGGTATCACACCGTGATGTATCCCAGAGAGCCGGTATCATACCGTGATGCATCCCAGAGAGCCGGTATCATTCCGTGATGTATCCCAGAGAGCCGGTATCATTCCGTGATGTATCCCAGAGAGCCGGTATCATACCGTGCTGCATCCCAGAGAGCCGAGTCTCGGTATCATACCGTGCTGTATCCCAGAGAGCCGAGACTCGGTATCATACCGTGATGTATCCCAGAGAGCCGAGTTTCGGTATCATACCGTGCTGCATCCCAGAGAGCCGGTATCATACCGTGATGCATCCCAGAGAGCCGGTATCATTCCGTGATGTATCCCAGAGAGCCGGTATCATACCGTGCTGCATCCCAGAGAGCCGAGTCTCGGTATCATACCGTGCTGCATCCCAGAGAGCCGAGTCTCGGTATCATACCGTGATGTATCCCAGAGAGTCGGTGTCATACCGTGATGTATCCCAGAGAGCCGAGTTTCGGTATCATACCGTGCTGATCTCAGAGAGCCGGTATCATACCGTGATGTATCCCAGAGAGCCGAGATTCGGTATCATACCGTGCTGCATCTCAGAGAGCCGGTATCATACCGTGCTGTATCCCAGAGAGTCGAGACTCGGTATCATACCGTGCTGTATCCCAGAGAGCCAAGTCTCGGTATCATACCGTGCTGTATCCCAGAGAGCCGAGTCTCGGTATCATACCGTGATGTATCCCAGAGAGCCGGTATCATACCGTGATGTATCCCACAGAGCCGAGTCTCGGTATCATACCGTGATGTAACCCAGAGATCCGAGTCTCAGTAGCATACCGTGATGTATCCCAGAGAGCCGAGTATCGGTATCATACCGTGCTGTATCCCAGAGAGTCGGTATCATACCGTGCTGCATCCCAGAGAGCCGGTATCATACCGTGATGTATCCCAGAGAGCCGAGTCTCGGTATCATACCGTGCTGTATCCCAGAGAGTCGGTATCATACCGTGCTGCATCCCAGAGAGCCGGTATCATACCGTGATGTATCCCAGAGAGCCGAGTCTCTGTATAATACCGTGATGTATCCCAGAGAGCCGAGTCTCGGTATAATACCGTGATGTATCCCAGAGAGCCGAGTCTCGGTATAATACCGTGATGTATCCCAGAGAGCCGAGTCTCGGTATAATACCGTGATGTATCCCAGAGAGCCGAGACTCGGTATCATACCGTGATGTATCCCAGAGAGCCGAGACTCGGTATCATACCGTGATGTATCCCAGAGAGCCGGTATCATACCATGATGTATCCCAGAGAGCCGAGCCTCGGTATCATACCGTGCTGTATTCCAGAGAGTCGGTATCATACTGTGCTGTATCCCAGAGAGTCGGTAGCATACCGTGATGTATCCAAGAGAGCCGAGTCTCGGTATCATACCGTGCTGTATTCCAGAGAGTCGGTATCATACTGTGCTGTATTCCAGAGAGTCGGTATCATACTGTGCTGTATCCCAGAGAGTCGGTAGCATACCGTGATGTATCCCAGAGAGCCGAGTCTCGGTATAATACCGTGCTGTATCCCCGAGAGCCGGTATCATACCGTGATGTATCCCAGCGAGCCGAGTCTCGGTATCATACCGTGATGTATCCCAGAGAGACGGTATCATACCGTGCTGTATCCCAGAGAGCCGAGTCTCGGTAGCATACCGTGATGTATCCCAGAGAGCCGAGTTTCGGTATCATACCGTGCTGCATCCCAGAGAGCCGGTATCATTCCGTGATGTATCCCAGAGAGCCGGTATCATACCGTGCTGCATCCCAGAGAGCCGAGTCTCGGTATCATACCGTGCTGTATCCCAGAGAGCCGAGACTCGGTATCATACCGTGATGTATCCCAGAGAGTCGGTGTCATACCGTGATGTATCCCAGAGAGCCGAGTTTCGGTATCATACCGTGCTGATCTCAGAGAGCCGGTATCATACCGTGATGTATCCCAGAGAGCCGAGATTCGGTATCATACCGTGCTGCATCTCAGAGAGCCGGTATCATACCGTGATGTATCCCAGAGAGCCGAGTCTCGGTATCATACCGTGCTGCATCTCAGAGAGCCGGTATCATACCGTGCTGTATCCCAGAGAGTCGGTAGCATACCGTGATGTATCCCAGAGAGTCGAGACTTGGTATCATACCGTGATGTATCCCAGAGAGCCGGTATCATACCGTGCTGTATCCCAGAGAGCCGGTATCATACCGTGCTGTAGCCCAGAGAGCCGAGTCTCGGTATCATACCGTGCTGTATCCCCGGGAGCCGAGTCTCGGTATCATACCGTGATGTATCCCAGAGAGCCGGTATCATACCGTGATGTATCCCAGAGAGCCGAGTCTCGGTATCATACCGTGCTGTATCCCAGAGAGTCGGTATCATACCGTGCTGTATCCCAGAGAGCCGGTAGCATACCGTGATGTATCCCAGAGAGCCGAGTCTCGGTATCATACCGTGCTGTATCCCAGAGAGTCGGTATCATACCGTGCTGTATCCCAGAGAGTCGGTATCATACCGTGATGTATCCCAGAGAGCCGGTAGCATACCGTGATGTATCCCAGAGAGTCGAGACTCGGTATCATACCGTGATGTATCCCAGAGAGCCGGTATCATACCGTGCTGTATCCCAGAGAGCCGAGTCTCGGTATCATACCGTGCTGTATCCCAGAGAGCCGAGTCTCGGTATCATACCGTGCTGTATCCCAGAGAGCCGAGTCTCGGTATCATACCGTGATGTATCCCAGAGAGCCGGTATCATACCGTGATGTATCCCACAGAGCCGAGTCTCGGTATCATACCGTGATGTAACCCAGAGATCCGAGTCTCAGTAGCATACCGTGATGTATCCCAGAGAGCCGAGTATCGGTATCATACCGTGCTGTATCCCAGAGAGTCGGTATCATACCGTGCTGCATCCCAGAGAGCCGGTATCATACCGTGATGTATCCCAGAGAGCCGAGTCTCGGTATCATACCGTGCTGTATCCCAGAGAGTCGGTATCATACCGTGCTGCATCCCAGAGAGCCGGTATCATACCGTGATGTATCCCAGAGAGCCGAGTCTCGGTATAATACCGTGATGTATCCCAGAGAGCCGAGTCTCGGTATAATACCGTGATGTATCCCAGAGAGCCGAGTCTCGGTATAATACCGTGATGTATCCCAGAGAGCCGAGTCTCGGTATAATACCGTGATGTATCCCAGAGAGCCGAGACTCGGTATCATACCGTGATGTATCCCAGAGAGCCGAGACTCGGTATCATACCGTGATGTATCCCAGAGAGCCGAGACTCGGTATCATACCGTGATGTATCCCAGAGAGCCGGTATCATACCATGATGTATCCCAGAGAGCCGAGCCTCGGTATCATACCGTGCTGTATTCCAGAGAGTCGGTATCATACCGTGATGTATCCCAGAGAGCCGAGTCTCGGTATAATACCGTGATGTATCCCAGAGAGCCGAGTCTCGGTATAATACCGTGATGTATCCCAGAGAGCCGAGTCTCGGTATAATACCGTGATGTATCCCAGAGAGCCGAGTCTCGGTATAATACCGTGATGTATCCCAGAGAGCCGAGACTCGGTATCATACCGTGATGTATCCCAGAGAGCCGAGACTCGGTATCATACCGTGATGTATCCCAGAGAGCCGGTATCATACCATGATGTATCCCAGAGAGCCGAGCCTCGGTATCATACCGTGCTGTATTCCAGAGAGTCGGTATCATACTGTGCTGTATCCCAGAGAGTCGGTAGCATACCGTGATGTATCCCAGAGAGCCGGTAACATACCGTGATGTATCCCAGAGAGCCGAGTCTCGGTATAATACCGTGCTGTATCCCCGAGAGCCGGTATCATACCGTGATGTATCCCAGAGAGCCGAGTCTCGGTATCATACCGTGATGTATCCCAGAGAACCGGTATCATACCGTGCTGTATCCCAGCGAGCCGAGTCTCGGTATCATACCGTGATGCATCCCAGAGAGCCGGTATCATACCGTGATGTATCCCAGAGAGCCGGTATCATACCGTGCTGCATCCCAGAGAGCCGAGTCTCGGTATCATACCGTGCTGTATCCCAGAGAGCCGAGACTCGGTATCATACCGTGATGTATCCCAGAGAGCCGGTATCATACCGTGCTGTATCCCAGAGAGCCGGTATCATACCGTGATGTATCCCAGAGAGTCGAGACTCGGTATCATACCGTGATGTATCCCAGAGAGCCGGTATCATACCGTGCTGTATCCCAGAGAGCCGGTATCATACCGTGCTGTAGCCCAGAGAGCCGAGTCTCGGTATCATACCGTGCTGTATCCCAGAGAGTCGGTATCATACCGTGCTGTATCCCAGAGAGCCGGTATCATACCGTGATGTATCCCAGAGAGCCGAGTCTCGGTATCATACCGTGCTGTATCCCAGAGAGTCGGTATCATTCCGTGCTGTATCCCAGAGAGTCGGTATCATACCGTGATGTATCCCAGAGAGCCGAGTCTCGGTATCATACCGTGCTGTATCCCAGAGAGCCGGTATCATACCGTGATGTATCCCAGAGAGCCGAGTCTCGGTATCATACCGTGCTGTATCCCAGAGAGTCGGTAGCATACCGTGATGTATCCCAGAGAGTCGAGACTCGGTATGATACCGTGATGTATCCGAGAGAGCCGGTATCATTCCGTGCTGTATCCCAGAGAGCCGGTATCATACCGTGCTGTATCCCAGAGAGCCGAGTCTCGGTATCATACCGTACTGTATCCCAGAGAGCCGAGTCTCGGTAGCATACCGTGATGTATCCCAGAGAGACGGTATCATACCGTGATGTATCTCAGAGAGCCGAGTCTCGGTATCATACCGTGCTGTATGCCAGAGAGACGGTATCATACCGTGCTGTATCCCAGAGAGCCGGTATTATACCGTGCTGCATCCCAGAGAGCCGAGTCTCGGTATCATACCGTGCTGTATCCCATAGAGCCGGTATCATACCGTGATGTATCCCAGATAGCCAGTATCATACCGTGATGTATCCTAGAGAGCCAGTATCATACCGAGCTGTATCCCAGAAAGCCGAGTCTCTGTATCATACCATGATGTATCCCAGAGGGCCGGTATCATACCATGATGTATCCCAGAGAGCCGGTATCATACCGTGATGTATCCCAGAGAGACGGTATCATACCGTGATGTATCCCAGAGAGCCGAGTCTCGGTATCATACCGTGCTGTATGCCAGAGAGACGGTATCATACCGTGCTGTATCCCAGAGAGTCGGTATCATACCGTGCTGTATCCCAGAGAGCCGGTATCATACCGTGCTGCATCCCAGAGAGCCGAGTCTCGGTATCATACCGTGCTGTATCCCATAGAGCCGGTATCATACCGTGATGTATCCCAGAGAGCCGGTATCATACCGTGCTGCATCCCAGAGAGCTGGTATTATACCGTGATGTATCCCAGAGAGCCGAGTCTCGGTATCATACCGTGCTATATTCCAGAGAGTCGGTATCATACCGTGATGTATCACAGAGAGCCGGTATCATACCGTGCTGCATCCCAGAGAGCCGGTATCATACCGTGATGTATCCCAGAGAGCCGAATCTCGGTATCATACCGTGCTGTATTCCAGGGAGTCGGTATCATACCGTGATGTATCCCAGAGAGCCGGTATCATACCGTGATGTATCCCAGAGAGCCGGTATCATACCGTGCTGCATCCCAGAGAGCTGGTATCATACCGTGCTGTATCCCAGAGAGCCGAGTCTCGGTATCATACCGTGCTGTATCCCAGAGAGCCGAGTCTCGGTAGCATACCGTGATGTATCCCAGAGGGCCGGTATCATACCGTGCTGTATCCCAGAGAGCCGAGTCTCGGTATCATACCGTGCTGTATCCCCGAGAGCCGAGTCTCGGTATCATACCGTGATGTATCCCAGAGAGCCGGTATCATACCGTGATGTATCCCAGAGAGCCGAGTTTCGGTATCATACCGTGCTGCATCTCAGAGAGCCGGTATCATACCGTGATGTATCCCAGAGAGCCAAGTCTCGGTATCATACCGTGCTGTATCCCAGAGAGTCGGTATCATACCGTGCTGTATCCCAGAGAGCCGGTATCATACCGTGCTGTATCCCAGAGAGCCGAATCTCGGTATCATACCGTGCTGTATCCCAGAGAGCCGAGTCTCGGTATCATACCGTGATGTATCCCAGAGACCCGAGTCTCGGTATCATACCGTGCTGTATCCCAGAGAGTCGGTATCATACCGTGATGTATCCCAGAGAGCCGGTATCATACCGTGATGTATCCCAGAGAGCCGAGTCTCGGTATCATACCGTGCTGTATCCCAGAGAGTCGGTAGCATACCGTGATGTATCCCAGAGAGCCGAGTCTCGGTATCATACCGTGCTGTATCCCAGAGAGCCGGTATCATACCGTGATGTATCCCAGAGAGCCGAGTCTCGGTATCATACCGTGCTGTATCCCAGAGAGCCGGTATCATACCGTGCTGCATCCCAGAGAGCCGAGTCTCGGTATCATACCGTGATGTATTCCACAGAGCCGGTATCATACCGTGATGTATCCCAGAGAGCCGGTATCATACCGTGATGCATCCCAGAGAGCCGAGTCTCGGTATCATACCGTGATGTATCCCACAGAGCCGGTATCACACCGTGATGTATCCCAGAGAGCCGAGTCTCGGTATCATACCGTTATGTATGCCAGAGAGACGGTATCATACCGTGCTGCATCCCAGAGAGCCGAGTCTCGGTATCATACCGTGATGTATCCCACAGAGCCGGTATCATACCGTGATGTATCCCACAGAGCCGGTATCATACCGTGATGTATCCCAGAGAGTCGGTATCATACTGTGATGTATCCCAGAGAGCCGAGACTCGGTATCATACCGTGCTGCATCCCAGAGAGCCGGTATCATACCGTGCTGTATCCCCGAGAGCCGAGACTCGATATCATACCGTGATGTATCCCAGAGAGCCGGTATCATACCGTGATGTATCCCAGAGAGCCGGTATCATACCGTGCTGCATCCCAGAGAGCCGAGTCTCGGTATCATACCGTGCTGTATCCCAGAGAGTCGGTGGCATACCGTGATGTATCCCAGAGAGCCGAGTTTCGGTATCATACCGTGCTGTATCCCAGAGAGCCGAGACTCGGTATCATACCGTGATGTATCCCAGAGAGTCGGTGTCATACCGTGATGTATCCCAGAGAGCCGAGTCTCGGTGTCATACCGTGCTGTATCCCAGAGAGCCGAGTCTCGGTATCATACCGTGCTGTATCCCCGAGAGCCGAGTCTCGGTATCATACCGTGATGTATCCCAGAGAGCCGGTATCATACCGTGATGTATCCCAGAGAGCCGAGTTTCGGTATCATACCGTGCTGCATCTCAGAGAGCCGGTATCATACCGTGATGTATCCCAGAGAGCCGAGTCTCGGTATCATACCGTGCTGTATCCCAGAGAGTCGGTATCATACCGTGCTGTATCCCAGAGAGTCGGTAGCATACCGTGATGTATCCCAGAGAGTCGAGACTCGGTATCATACTGTGCTGTATCCCAGAGAGCCAGTATCATACCGTGATGTATCCCAGATAGCCGAATCTCGGTATCATACCGTGCTGTATCCCAGAGAGCCGAATCTCGGTAGCATACCGTGATGTATCCCAGAGAGCCGAGTCTCGGTATCATACTGTGCTGTATCCCAGAGAGTCGGTATTATACCGTGCTGTATCCCAGAGAGCCGGTATCATACCGTGATGTATCCCAGAGAGCCGAGTCTCGGTATCATACCGTGCTGTATCCCAGAGAGTCGGTATCATACCGTGCTGTATCCCAGAGAGTCGGTATTATACCGTGCTGTATCCCAGAGAGCCGGTATCATACCGTGCTGTATCCCAGAGAGCCGGTATCATACCGTGATGTATCCCAGAGAGTCGAGACTCGGTATCATACCGTGATGTATCCCAGAGAGCCGGTATCATTCCGTACTGTATCCCAGAGAGCCGGTATCATACCGTGCTGTATCCTAGAGAGCCGAGTCTCGGTATCATACCGTACTGTATCCCAGAGAGCCGAGTCTCGGTAGCATACCGTGATGTATCCCAGAGAGACGGTATCATACCGTGATATATCCCAGAGAGCCGAGTCTCGGTATCGTACCGTGCTGTATGCCAGAGAGACGGTATCATTCCGTGCTGCATCCCAGAGAGCCGAGTCTCGGTATCATACCGTGCTGTATCCCAGAGAGCCGAGTCTCGGTATCATACCGTGATGTATCCCAGAGAGTCGGTGTCATACCGTGATGTATCCCAGAGAGCCGAGTCTCGGTATCATACCGTGCTGTATCCCAGAGAGCCGAATCTCGGTATCATACCGTGCTGTATCCCCGAGAGCCGAGTCTCGGTATCATACCGTGATGTATCCCAGAGAGCTGAGTTTCGGTATCATACCGTGCTGCATCTCAGAGAGCCGGTATCATACCGTGATGTATCCCAAAGAGCCGAGTCTCGGTATCATACCGTGCTGCATCTCAGAGAGCCGGTATCATACCGTGATGTATCCCAGAGAGCCGAGTCTCGGTATCATACTGTGCTGTATCCCAGAGAGTCGGTACCATACCGTGCTGTATCCCAGAGAGTCGAGACTCGGTATCATACCGTGATGTATCCCAGAGAGCCGGATCATACCGTGCTGTATCCCAGAGAACCGAGTCTCGGTATCATACCGTGCTGTATCCCAGAGAGCCGAGTCTCGGTATCATACCGTGCTGTATCCCAGAGAGCCGAGTCTCGGTATCATACCGTGATGTATCCCAGAGAGCCGGTATCATACCGTGATGTATCCCACAGAGCCGAGTCTCGGTATCATACCGTGATGTAACCCAGAGATCCGAGTCTCAGTAGCATACCGTGATGTATCCCAGAGAGCCGAGTATCGGTATCATACCGTGCTGTATCCCAGAGAGTCGGTATCATACCGTGCTGCATCCCAGAGAGCCGGTATCATACCGTGATGTATCCCAGAGAGCCGAGTCTCGGTATCATACCGTGCTGTATCCCAGAGAGTCGGTATCATACCGTGCTGCATCCCAGAGAGCCGGTATCATACCGTGATGTATCCCAGAGAGCCGAGTCTCAGTTTAATACCGTGATGTATCCCAGAGAGCCGAGTCTCGGTATAATACCGTGATGTATCCCAGAGAGCCGAGTCTCGGTATAATACCGTGATGTATCCCAGAGAGCCGAGTCTCGGTATAATACCGTGATGTATCCCAGAGAGCCGAGACTCGGTATCATACCGTGATGTATCCCAGAGAGCCGAGACTAGGTATCATACCGTGATGTATCCCAGAGAGCCGGTATCATACCATGATGTATCCCAGAGAGCCGAGCCTCGGTATCATACCGTGCTGTATTCCAGAGAGTCGGTATCATACTGTGCTGTATCCCAGAGAGTCGGTAGCATACCGTGATGTATCCCAGAGAGCCGGTGACATACCGTGATGTATCCCAGAGAGCCGAGTCTCGGTATAATACCGTGCTGTATCCCCGAGAGCCGGTATCATACCGTGATGTATCCCAGAGAGCCGAGTCTCGGTATCATACCGTGATGTATCCCAGAGAGCCGGTATCATACCGTGCTGTATCCCAGCGAGCCGAGTCTCGGTATCATACCGTGATGTATCCCAGAGAGTCGGTGTCATACCGTGATGTATCCCAGAGAGCCGAGTTTCGGTATCATACCGTGCTGCATCCCAGAGAGCCGGTATCATTCCGTGATGTATCCCAGAGTGCCGGTATCATACCGTGCTGCATCCCAGAGAGCCGAGTCTCGGTATCATACCGTGCTGTATCCCAGAGAGCCGAGACTCGGTATCATACCGTGATGTATCCCAGAGAGTCGGTGTCATACCGTGATGTATCCCAGAGAGCCGAGTCTCGGTAGCATACCGTGCTGATCTCAGAGAGCCGGTATCATACCGTGATGTATCCCAGAGAGCCGAGATTCGGTATCATACCGTGCTGCATCTCAGAGAGCCGGTATCATACCGTGATGTATCCCAGAGAGCCGGTATCATACCGTGCTATATCCCAGAGAGCCGGTATCATACCGTGCTGTAGCCCAGAGAGCCGAGTCTCGGTATCATACCGTGCTGTATCCCCGAGAGCCGAGTCTCGGTATCATACCGTGATGTATCCCAGAGAGCCGGTATCATACCGTGATGTATCCCAGAGAGCCGAGTTTCGGTATCATACCGTGCTGCATCTCGAGAGCCGGTATCATACCGTGATGTATCCCAGAGAGCCGGTATCATACCGTGCTGTATCCCAGCGAGCCGAGTCTCGGTATCATACCGTGCTGCATCCCAGAGAGCCGGTATCATTCCGTGATGTATCCCAGAGAGCCGGTATCATACCGTGCTGCATCCCAGAGAGCCGAGTCTCGGTATCATACCGTGCTGTATCCCAGAGAACCGAGACTCGGTATCATACCGTGATGTATCCCAGAGAGTCGGTGTCATACCGTGATGTATCCCAGAGATCCGAGTTTCGGTATCATACCGTGCTGATCTCAGAGAGCCGGTATCATACCGTGATGTATCCCAGAGAGCCGAGATTCGGTATCATACCGTGCTGCATCTCAGAGAGCCGGTATCATACCGTGATGTATCCCAGAGAGCCGAGTCTCGGTATCATACCGTGCTGCATCTCAGAGAGCCGGTATCATACCGTGCTGTATCCCAGAGAGTCGGTAGCATACCGTGATGTATCCCAGAGAGTCGAGACTCGGTATCATACCGTGATGTATCCCAGAGAGCCGGTATCATACCGTGCTGTATCCCAGAGAGCCGGTATCATACCGTGCTGTAGCCCAGAGAGCCGAGTCTCGGTATCATACCGTGCTGTATCCCAGAGAGTCGGTATCATACCGTGCTGTATCCCAGAGAGCCGGTATCATACCGTGATGTATCCCAGAGAGCCGAGTCTCGGTATCATACCGTGCTGTATCCCAGAGAGCCGGTATCATACCGTGCTGTATCCCAGAGAGCCGGTATCATACCGTGCTGTATCCCAGAGAGTCGGTAGCATACCGTGATGTATCCCAGAGAGTCGAGACTCGGTATGATACCGTGATGTATCCGAGAGAGCCGGTATCATTCCGCGCTGTATCCCAGAGAGCCGGTATCATACCGTGCTGTATCCCAGAGAGCCGAGTCTCGGTATCATACCGTACTGTATCCCAGAGAGCCGAGTCTCGGTAGCATACCGTGATGTATCCCAGAGAGACGGTATCATACCGTGATGTATTTCAGAGAGCCGAGTCTCGGTATCATACCGTGCTGTATGCCAGAGAGACGGTATCATACCGTGCTGTATCCCAGAGAGCCGGTATTATACCGTGCTGCATCCCAGAGAGCCGAGTCTCGGTATCATACCGTGCTGTATCCCATAGAGCCGGTATCATACCGTGATGTATCCCAGATAGCCAGTATCATACCGTGATGTATCCTAGAGAGCCAGTATCATACCGAGCTGTATCCCAGAAAGCCGAGTCTCTGTATCATACCATGATGTATCCCAGAGGGCCGGTATCATACCATGATGTATCCCAGAGAGCCGGTATCATACCGTGATGTATCCCAGAGAGACGGTATCATACCGTGATGTATCCCAGAGAGCCGAGTCTCGGTATCATACCGTGCTGTATGCCAGAGAGACGGTATCATACCGTGCTGTATCCCAGAGAGCCGGTATCATACCGTGCTGCATCCCAGAGAGCCGAGTCTCGGTATCATACCGTGCTGTATCCCATAGAGCCGGTATCATACCGTGATGTATCCCAGAGAGCCGGTATCATACCGTGCTGCATCCCAGAGAGCTGGTATCATACCGTGATGTATCCCAGAGAGCCGAGTCTCGGTATCATACCGTGCTATATTCCAGAGAGTCGGTATCATACCGTGATGTATCACAGAGAGCCGGTATCATACCGTGCTGCATCCCAGAGAGCCGGTATCATACCGTGATGTATCCCAGAGAGCCGAATCTCGGTATAATACCGTGCTGTATTCCAGGGAGTCGGTATCATACCGTGATGTATCCCAGAGAGCCGGTATCATACCGTGATGTATCCCAGAGAGCCGGTATCATACCGTGCTGCATCCCAGAGAGCTGGTATCATACCGTGCTGTATCCCAGAGAGCCGAGTCTCGGTATCATACCGTGCTGTATCCCAGAGAGCCGAGTCTCGGTAGCATACCGTGATGTATCCCAGAGGGCCGGTATCATACCGTGCTGTATCCCAGAGAGCCGAGTCTCGGTATCATACCGTGCTGTATCCCCGAGAGCCGAGTCTCGGTATCATACCGTGATGTATCCCAGAGAGCCGGTATCATACCGTGATGTATCCCAGAGAGCCGAGTTTCGGTATCATACCGTGCTGCATCTCAGAGAGCCGGTATCATACCGTGATGTATCCCAGAGAGCCAAGTCTCGGTATCATACCGTGCTGTATCCCAGAGAGTCGGTATCATACCGTGCTGTATCCCAGAGAGTCGGTAGCATACCGTGATGTATCACAGAGAGTCGAGACTCGGTATCATACCGTGATGTATCCCAGAGAGCCGGTATCATACCGTGCTGTATCCCAGAGAGCCGGTATCATACCGTGCTGTATCCCAGAGAGCCGAGTTTCGGTATCATACCGTGCTGCATCTCAGAGAGCCGGTATCATACCGTGATGTATCCCAGAGAGCCAAGTCTCGGTATCATACCGTGCTGTATCCCAGAGAGCCGGTATCATACCGTGATGTATCCCAGAGAGCCGAGTCTCGGTATCATACCGTGCTGTATCCCAGAGAGTCGGTATCATACCGTGATGTATCCCAGAGAGCCGGTATCATACCGTGATGTATCCCAGAGAGCCGAGTCTCGGTATCATACCGTGATGTATCCCAGAGAGCCGGTATCATACCGTGCTGTATCCCAGAGAGCCGGTATCATACCGTGATGTATCCCAGAGAGTCGAGACTCGGTATCATACCGTGATGTATCCCAGAGAGCCGAGTCTCGATATCATACCGTGATGTATCCCAGAGAGCCGGTATCATACCGTGATGTATCCCAGAGAGCAGGTATCATACCGTGCTGTATCCCAGAGAGCCGAATCTCGGTATCATACCGTGCTGTATCCCAGAGAGCCGAGTCTTGGTAGCATACCGTGATGTATCCCAGAGAGCCGAGTCTCGATATCATACCGTGATGTATCCCAGAGAGCCGGTATCATACCGTGATGTATCCCAGAGAGCCGGTATCATACCGTGCTGTATCCCAGAGAGCCGAATCTCGGTATCATACCGTGCTGTATCCCAGAGAGCCGAGTCTTGGTAGCATACCGTGATGTATCCCAGAGAGCCGAGTCTCGGTATCATACCGTGCTGTATCCCAGAGAGTCGGTATCATACCGTGATGTATCCCAGAGAGCCGGTATCATACCGTGATGTATCCCAGAGAGCCGAGTCTCGGTATCATACCGTGATGTATCCCAGAGAGCCGGTATCATACCGTGCTGTATCCCAGAGAGCCGGTATCATACCGTGATGTATCCCAGAGAGCCGGTATCATACCGTGCTGTATCCCAGAGAGTCGGTAGCATACCGTGATGTATCCCAGAGAGTCGAGACTCGGTATGATACCGTGATGTATCCGAGAGAGCCGGTATCATTCCGTGCTGTATCCCAGAGAGCCGGTATCATACCGTGCTGTATCCCAGAGAGCCGAGTCTCGGTATCATACCGTACTGTATCCCAGAGAGCCGAGTCTCGGTAGCATACCGTGATGTATCCCAGAGAGACGGTATCATACCGTGATGTATTTCAGAGAGCCGAGTCTCGGTATCATACCGTGCTGTATGCCAGAGAGACGGTATCATACCGTGCTGTATCCCAGAGAGCCGGTATTATACCGTGCTGCATCCCAGAGAGCCGAGTCTCGGTATCATACCGTGCTGTATCCCATAGAGCCGGTATCATACCGTGATGTATCCCAGATAGCCAGTATCATACCGTGATGTATCCTAGAGAGCCAGTATCATACCGAGCTGTATCCCAGAAAGCCGAGTCTCTGTATCATACCATGATGTATCCCAGAGGGCCGGTATCATACCATGATGTATCCCAGAGAGCCGGTATCATACCGTGATGTATCCCAGAGAGACGGTATCATACCGTGATGTATCCCAGAGAGCCGAGTCTCGGTATCATACCGTGCTGTATGCCAGAGAGACGGTATCATACCGTGCTGTATCCCAGAGAGCCGGTATCATACCGTGCTGCATCCCAGAGAGCCGAGTCTCGGTATCATACCGTGCTGTATCCCATAGAGCCGGTATCATACCGTGATGTATCCCAGAGAGCCGGTATCATACCGTGCTGCATCCCAGAGAGCTGGTATCATACCGTGATGTATCCCAGAGAGCCGAGTCTCGGTATCATACCGTGCTATATTCCAGAGAGTCGGTATCATACCGTGATGTATCACAGAGAGCCGGTATCATACCGTGCTGCATCCCAGAGAGCCGGTATCATACCGTGATGTATCCCAGAGAGCCGAATCTCGGTATAATACCGTGCTGTATTACAGGGAGTCGGTATCATACCGTGATGTATCCCAGAGAGCCGGTATCATACCGTGATGTATCCCAGAGAGCCGGTATCATACCGTGCTGCATCCCAGAGAGCTGGTATCATACCGTGCTGTATCCCAGAGAGCCGAGTCTCGGTATCATACCGTGCTGTATCCCAGAGAGCCGAGTCTCGGTAGCATACCGTGATGTATCCCAGAGGGCCGGTATCATACCGTGCTGTATCCCAGAGAGCCGAGTCTCGGTATCATACCGTGCTGTATCCCCGAGAGCCGAGTCTCGGTATCATACCGTGATGTATCCCAGAGAGCCGGTATCATACCGTGATGTATCCCAGAGAGCCGAGTTTCGGTATCATACCGTGCTGCATCTCAGAGAGCCGGTATCATACCGTGATGTATCCCAGAGAGCCAAGTCTCGGTATCATACCGTGCTGTATCCCAGAGAGTCGGTATCATACCGTGCTGTATCCCAGAGAGTCGGTAGCATACCGTGATGTATCACAGAGAGTCGAGACTCGGTATCATACCGTGATGTATCCCAGAGAGCCGGTATCATACCGTGCTGTATCCCAGAGAGCCGGTATCATACCGTGCTGTATCCCAGAGAGCCGAGTTTCGGTATCATACCGTGCTGCATCTCAGAGAGCCGGTATCATACCGTGATGTATCCCAGAGAGCCAAGTCTCGGTATCATACCGTGCTGTATCCCAGAGAGCCGGTATCATACCGTGATGTATCCCAGAGAGCCGAGTCTCGGTATCATACCGTGCTGTATCCCAGAGAGTCGGTATCATACCGTGATGTATCCCAGAGAGCCGGTATCATACCGTGATGTATCCCAGAGAGCCGAGTCTCGGTATCATACCGTGATGTATCCCAGAGAGCCGGTATCATACCGTGCTGTATCCCAGAGAGCCGGTATCATACCGTGATGTATCCCAGAGAGTCGAGACTCGGTATCATACCGTGATGTATCCCAGAGAGCCGAGTCTCGATATCATACCGTGATGTATCCCAGAGAGCCGGTATCATACCGTGATGTATCCCAGAGAGCAGGTATCATACCGTGCTGTATCCCAGAGAGCCGAATCTCGGTATCATACCGTGCTGTATCCCAGAGAGCCGAGTCTTGGTAGCATACCGTGATGTATCCCAGAGAGCCGAGTCTCGATATCATACCGTGATGTATCCCAGAGAGCCGGTATCATACCGTGATGTATCCCAGAGAGCCGGTATCATACCGTGCTGTATCCCAGAGAGCCGAATCTCGGTATCATACCGTGCTGTATCCCAGAGAGCCGAGTCTTGGTAGCATACCGTGATGTATCCCAGAGAGCCGAGTCTCGGTATCATACCGTGCTGTATCCCAGAGAGTCGGTATCATACCGTGATGTATCCCAGAGAGCCGGTATCATACCGTGATGTATCCCAGAGAGCCGAGTCTCGGTATCATACCGTGATGTATCCCAGAGAGCCGGTATCATACCGTGCTGTATCCCAGAGAGCCGGTATCATACCGTGATGTATCCCAGAGAGTCGAGACTCGGTATCATACCGTGATGTATCCCAGAGAGCCGAGTCTCGATATCATACCGTGATGTATCCCAGAGAGCCGGTATCATACCGTGCTGTATCCCAGAGAGCCGGTATCATACCGTGCTGTATCCCAGAGAGCCGAGTCTCGGTATCATACCGTACTGTATCCCAGGGAGCCGAGTCTCGGTAGCATACCGTGATGTATCCCAGAGAGACGGTATCATACCGTGATATATCCCAGAGAGCCGAGTCTCGGTATCATACCGTGCTGTATGCCAGAGAGACGGTATCATACCGTGCTGTATCCCAGAGAGCCGAGTCTCGGTATCATACCGTGCTGTATCCCAGAGAGCCGAGACTCGGTATCATACCGTGATGTATCCCAGAGAGTCGGTGTCATACCGTGCTGTATCCCAGAGAGCCGAGTCTCGGTATCATACCGTGCTGTATCCCAGAGAGTCGGTGTCATACCGTGCTGTATCCCAGAGAGCCGAGTCTCGGTAGCATACCGTGATGTATCCCAGAGAGCCGAGTCTCGGTATCATACCGTGCTGTATCCCAGAGAGTCGGTATCATACCATGATGTATCCCAGAGAGCCGGTATCATACCATGATGTATCCCAGAGGGCCGGTATCATACCATGATGTATCCCAGAGAGCCGGTATCATACCGTGATGTATCCCAGAGAGACGGTATCATACCGTGATGTATCCCAGAGAGCCGAGTCTCGGTATCATACCGTGCTGTATGCCAGAGAGACGGTATCATACCGTGCTGTATCCCAGAGAGCCGGTATCATACCGTGCTGCATCCCAGAGAGCCGAGCCTCGGTATCATACCGTGCTGTATCCCATAGAGCCGGTATCATACCGTGATGTATCACAGAGAGCCGGTATCATACCGTGCTGCATCCCAGAGAGCCGGTATCATACCGTGATGTATCCCAGAGAGCCGAATCTCGGTATCATACCGTGCTGTATTCCAGAGAGTCGGTACCATACCGTGATGTATCCCAGAGAGCCGGTATCATACCGTGATGTATCCCAGAGAGCCGGTATCATACCGTGCTGCATCCCAGAGAGCTGGTACCATACCGTGCTGTATCCCAGAGAGCCGAGTCTCGGTATCATACCGTGCTGTATCCCAGAGAGCCGAGACTCGGTATCATACCGTGATGTATCCCAGAGAGTCGAGTCTCGGTATCATACCGTGATGTATCCCAGGGGGCCGGTATCATACCGTGCTGTATCCCCGAGAGCCGAGTCTCGGTATCATACCGTGATGTATCCCAGAGAGCCGAGTTTCGGTATCATACCGTGCTGCATCTCAGAGAGCCGGTATCATACCGTGATGTATCCCAGAGAGCCGAGTTTCGGTATCATATCGTGCTGCATCTCAGAGAGCCGGTATCATACCGTGATGTATCCCAGAGAGCCGGTATCATACCGTGATGTATCCCAGAGAGCCGGTATCATACCGTGCTGTATCCCAGAGAGCCGAGTGTCGGTATCATACCGTGCTGTATCCCAGAGAGCCGAGTCTCGGTATCATACCGTGCTGTATCCTAGAGAGCCGAGTCTCGGTATCATACCGTGATGTATCCCAGAGAGCCGGTATCATACCGTGATGTATCCCAGAGAGCCGAGTTTCGGTATCATACCGTGCTGCATCCCAGAGATCCGGGATCATACCGTGATGTATCCCAGAGAGCCGGTATCACACCGTGATGTATCCCAATGAGCCGGTATCATACCGTGATGTATCCCAGAGAGCCGAGTCTCGGTATCATACCGTGATGTATCCCAGAGATCCGAGTCTCAGTAGCATACCGTGATGTATCCCAGAGAGCCGAGTATCGGTATCATACCGTACTGTATCCCAGAGAGCCGGTATCATACCATGATGTATCCCAGAGAGCCGGTAACATACCGTGATGTATCCCAGAGAGCCGAGCCTCGGTATCATACCGTGCTGTATTCCAGAGAGTCGGTATCATACCGTGCTGTATCCCAGAGAGCCGAGTCCCAGAGAGTCGGTAGCATACCGTGATGTATCCCAGGGAGCCGGTAACATACCGTGATGTATCCCAGAGAGCCGAGTCTCGGTATCAACCGTGATGTATTCCAGAGAGCCGGTATCATACCGTGCTGTATCCCAGCGAGCCGAGACTCGGTATCATACCGTGATGTATCCCAGAGAGTCGGTGTCATACCGTGATGTATCCCAGAGAGCCGAGTTTCGGTATCATACCGTGCTGCATCTCAGAGAGCCGGTATCATACCGTGATGTATCCCAGAGAGCCGAGTTTCGGTATCATACCGTGCAGCATCTCAGAGAGCCGGTATCATACCGTGATGTATCCCAGAGAGCCGAGTCTCGGTATCATACGGTGCTGCATCTCAGAGAGCCGGTATCATACCGTGCTGTATCCCAGAGAGTCGGTATCATACCGTGCTGTATCCCAGAGAGTCGAGACTCGGTAGCATACCGTGATGTATCCCAGAGAGTCGAGACTCGGTATCATACCGTGATGTATCCCAGAGAGCCGGTATCATACCGTGCTGTATCCCAGAGAGCCGGTATCATACCGTGCTGTATCTCAGAGAGTCGAGTCTCGGTATCATACCGTGATGTATCCCAGAGAGCCGGTATCATACCGTGATGTATCCCAGAGAGCCGGTATCATACCGTGATGCATCCCAGAGAGCCGGTATCATTCCGTGATGTATCCCAGAGAGCCGGTATCATTCCGTGATGTATCCCAGAGAGCCGGTATCATACCGTGCTGCATCCCAGAGAGCCGAGTCTCGGTATCATACCGTGCTGTATCCCAGAGAGCCGAGACTCGGTATCATACCGTGATGTATCCCAGAGAGCCGAGTTTCGGTATCATACCGTGCTGCATCCCAGAGAGCCGGTATCATACCGTGATGCATCCCAGAGAGCCGGTATCATTCCGTGATGTATCCCAGAGAGCCGGTATCATACCGTGCTGCATCCCAGAGAGCCGAGTCTCGGTATCATACCGTGCTGCATCCCAGAGAGCCGAGTCTCGGTATCATACCGTGATGTATCCCAGAGAGTCGGTGTCATACCGTGATGTATCCCAGAGAGCCGAGTTTCGGTATCATACCGTGCTGATCTCAGAGAGCCGGTATCATACCGTGATGTATCCCAGAGAGCCGAGATTCGGTATCATACCGTGCTGCATCTCAGAGAGCCGGTATCATACCGTGCTGTATCCCAGAGAGTCGAGACTCCGTATCATACCGTGCTGTATCCCAGAGAGCCAAGTCTCGGTATCATACCGTGCTGTATCCCAGAGAGCCGAGTCTCGGTATCATACCGTGATGTATCCCAGAGAGCCGGTATCATACCGTGATGTATCCCACAGAGCCGAGTCTCGGTATCATACCGTGATGTAACCCAGAGATCCGAGTCTCAGTAGCATACCGTGATGTATCCCAGAGAGCCGAGTATCGGTATCATACCGTGCTGTATCCCAGAGAGTCGGTATCATACCGTGCTGCATCCCAGAGAGCCGGTATCATACCGTGATGTATCCCAGAGAGCCGAGTCTCGGTATCATACCGTGCTGTATCCCAGAGAGTCGGTATCATACCGTGCTGCATCCCAGAGAGCCGGTATCATACCGTGATGTATCCCAGAGAGCCGAGTCTCTGTATAATACCGTGATGTATCCCAGAGAGCCGAGTCTCGGTATAATACCGTGATGTATCCCAGAGAGCCGAGTCTCGGTATAATACCGTGATGTATCCCAGAGAGCCGAGACTCGGTATCATACCGTGATGTATCCCAGAGAGCCGAGACTCGGTATCATACCGTGATGTATCCCAGAGAGCCGGTATCATACCATGATGTATCCCAGAGAGCCGAGCCTCGGTATCATACCGTGCTGTATTCCAGAGAGTCGGTATCATACTGTGCTGTATCCCAGAGAGTCGGTAGCATACCGTGATGTATCCAAGAGAGCCGAGTCTCGGTATCATACCGTGCTGTATTCCAGAGAGTCGGTATCATACTGTGCTGTATTCCAGAGAGTCGGTATCATACTGTGCTGTATCCCAGAGAGTCGGTAGCATACCGTGATGTATCCCAGAGAGCTGAGTCTCGGTATAATACCGTGCTGTATCCCCGAGAGCCGGTATCATACCGTGATGTATCCCAGCGAGCCGAGTCTCGGTATCATACCGTGATGTATCCCAGAGAGACGGTATCATACCGTGCTGTATCCCAGAGAGCCGAGTCTCGGTAGCATACCGTGATGTATCCCAGAGAGCCGAGTTTCGGTATCATACCGTGCTGCATCCCAGAGAGCCGGTATCATTCCGTGATGTATCCCAGAGAGCCGGTATCATACCGTGCTGCATCCCAGAGAGCCGAGTCTCGGTATCATACCGTGCTGTATCCCAGAGAGCCGAGACTCGGTATCATACCGTGATGTATCCCAGAGAGTCGGTGTCATACCGTGATGTATCCCAGAGAGCCGAGTTTCGGTATCATACCGTGCTGATCTCAGAGAGCCGGTATCATACCGTGATATATCCCAGAGAGCCGAGATTCGGTATCATACCGTGCTGCATCTCAGAGAGCCGGTATCATACCGTGATGTATCCCAGAGAGCCGAGTCTCGGTATCATACCGTGCTGCATCTCAGAGAGCCGGTATCATACCGTGCTGTATCCCAGAGAGTCGGTAGCATACCGTGATGTATCCCAGAGAGTCGAGACTCGGTATCATACCGTGATGTATCCCAGAGAGCCGGTATCATACCGTGCTGTATCCCAGAGAGCCGGTATCATACCGTGCTGTAGCCCAGAGAGCCGAGTCTCGGTATCATACCGTGCTGTATCCCCGGGAGCCGAGTCTCGGTATCATACCGTGATGTATCCCAGAGAGCCGGTATCATACCGTGATGTATCCCAGAGAGCCGAGTTTCGGTATCATACCGTGCTGCATCTCGAGAGCCGGTATCATACCGTGATGTATCCCAGAGAGCCGAGTCTCGGTATCATACCGTGCTGTATCCCAGAGAGTCGGTATCATACCGTGCTGTATCCCAGAGAGTCGGTATCATACCGTGATGTATCCCAGAGAGCCGGTAGCATACCGTGATGTATCCCAGAGAGTCGAGACTCGGTATCATACCGTGATGTATCCCAGAGAGCCGGTATCATACCGTGCTGTATCCCAGAGAGCCGAGTCTCGGTATCATACCGTGCTGTATCCCAGAGAGCCGAGTCTCGGTATCATACCGTGCTGTATCCCAGAGAGCCGAGTCTCGGTATCATACCGTGATGTATCCCAGAGAGCCGGTATCATACCGTGATGTATCCCACAGAGCCGAGTCTCGGTATCATACCGTGATGTAACCCAGAGATCCGAGTCTCAGTAGCATACCGTGATGTATCCCAGAGAGCCGAGTATCGGTATCATACCGTGCTGTATCCCAGAGAGTCGGTATCATACCGTGCTGCATCCCAGAGAGCCGGTATCATACCGTGATGTATCCCAGAGAGCCGAGTCTCGGTATCATACCGTGCTGTATCCCAGAGAGTCGGTATCATACCGTGCTGCATCCCAGAGAGCCGGTATCATACCGTGATGTATCCCAGAGAGCCGAGTCTCGGTATAATACCGTGATGTATCCCAGAGAGCCGAGTCTCGGTATAATACCGTGATGTATCCCAGAGAGCCGAGTCTCGGTATAATACCGTGATGTATCCCAGAGAGCCGAGTCTCGGTATAATACCGTGATGTATCCCAGAGAGCCGAGACTCGGTATCATACCGTGATGTATCCCAGAGAGCCGAGACTCGGTATCATACCGTGATGTATCCCAGAGAGCCGAGACTCGGTATCATACCGTGATGTATCCCAGAGAGCCGGTATCATACCATGATGTATCCCAGAGAGCCGAGCCTCGGTATCATACCGTGCTGTATTCCAGAGAGTCGGTATCATACCGTGATGTATCCCAGAGAGCCGAGTCTCGGTATAATACCGTGATGTATCCCAGAGAGCCGAGTCTCGGTATAATACCGTGATGTATCCCAGAGAGCCGAGTCTCGGTATAATACCGTGATGTATCCCAGAGAGCCGAGTCTCGGTATAATACCGTGATGTATCCCAGAGAGCCGAGACTCGGTATCATACCGTGATGTATCCCAGAGAGCCGAGACTCGGTATCATACCGTGATGTATCCCAGAGAGCCGGTATCATACCATGATGTATCCCAGAGAGCCGAGCCTCGGTATCATACCGTGCTGTATTCCAGAGAGTCGGTATCATACTGTGCTGTATCCCAGAGAGTCGGTAGCATACCGTGATGTATCCCAGAGAGCCGGTAACATACCGTGATGTATCCCAGAGAGCCGAGTCTCGGTATAATACCGTGCTGTATCCCCGAGAGCCGGTATCATACCGTGATGTATCCCAGAGAGCCGAGTCTCGGTATCATACCGTGATGTATCCCAGAGAACCGGTATCATACCGTGCTGTATCCCAGCGAGCCGAGTCTCGGTATCATACCGTGATGCATCCCAGAGAGCCGGTATCATACCGTGATGTATCCCAGAGAGCCGGTATCATACCGTGCTGCATCCCAGAGAGCCGAGTCTCGGTATCATACCGTGCTGTATCCCAGAGAGCCGAGACTCGGTATCATACCGTGATGTATCCCAGAGAGCCGGTATCATACCGTGCTGTATCCCAGAGAGCCGGAATCATACCGTGATGTATCCCAGAGAGTCGAGACTCGGTATCATACCGTGATGTATCCCAGAGAGCCGGTATCATACCGTGCTGTATCCCAGAGAGCCGGTATCATACCGTGCTGTAGCCCAGAGAGCCGAGTCTCGGTATCATACCGTGCTGTATCCCAGAGAGTCGGTATCATACCGTGCTGTATCCCAGAGAGCCGGTATCATACCGTGATGTATCCCAGAGAGCCGAGTCTCGGTATCATACCGTGCTGTATCCCAGAGAGTCGGTATCATTCCGTGCTGTATCCCAGAGAGTCGGTATCATACCGTGATGTATCCCAGAGAGCCGAGTCTCGGTATCATACCGTGCTGTATCCCAGAGAGCCGGTATCATACCGTGATGTATCCCAGAGAGCCGAGTCTCGGTATCATACCGTGCTGTATCCCAGAGAGTCGGTAGCATACCGTGATGTATCCCAGAGAGTCGAGACTCGGTATGATACCGTGATGTATCCGAGAGAGCCGGTATCATTCCGTGCTGTATCCCAGAGAGCCGGTATCATACCGTGCTGTATCCCAGAGAGCCGAGTCTCGGTATCATACCGTACTGTATCCCAGAGAGCCGAGTCTCGGTAGCATACCGTGATGTATCCCAGAGAGACGGTATCATACCGTGATGTATCTCAGAGAGCCGAGTCTCGGTATCATACCGTGCTGTATGCCAGAGAGACGGTATCATACCGTGCTGTATCCCAGAGAGCCGGTATTATACCGTGCTGCATCCCAGAGAGCCGAGTCTCGGTATCATACCGTGCTGTATCCCATAGAGCCGGTATCATACCGTGATGTATCCCAGATAGCCAGTATCATACCGTGATGTATCCTAGAGAGCCAGTATCATACCGAGCTGTATCCCAGAAAGCCGAGTCTCTGTATCATACCATGATGTATCCCAGAGGGCCGGTATCATACCATGATGTATCCCAGAGAGCCGGTATCATACCGTGATGTATCCCAGAGAGACGGTATCATACCGTGATGTATCCCAGAGAGCCGAGTCTCGGTATCATACCGTGCTGTATGCCAGAGAGACGGTATCATACCGTGCTGTATCCCAGAGAGTCGGTATCATACCGTGCTGTATCCCAGAGAGCCGGTATCATACCGTGCTGCATCCCAGAGAGCCGAGTCTCGGTATCATACCGTGCTGTATCCCATAGAGCCGGTATCATACCGTGATGTATCCCAGAGAGCCGGTATCATACCGTGCTGCATCCCAGAGAGCTGGTATCATACCGTGATGTATCCCAGAGAGCCGAGTCTCGGTATCATACCGTGCTATATTCCAGAGAGTCGGTATCATACCGTGATGTATCACAGAGAGCCGGTATCATACCGTGCTGCATCCCAGAGAGCCGGTATCATACCGTGATGTATCCCAGAGAGCCGAATCTCGGTATCATACCGTGCTGTATTCCAGGGAGTCGGTATCATACCGTGATGTATCCCAGAGAGCCGGTATCATACCGTGATGTATCCCAGAGAGCCGGTATCATACCGTGCTGCATCCCAGAGAGCTGGTATCATACCGTGCTGTATCCCAGAGAGCCGAGTCTCGGTATCATACCGTGCTGTATCCCAGAGAGCCGAGTCTCGGTAGCATACCGTGATGTATCCCAGAGGGCCGGTATCATACCGTGCTGTATCCCAGAGAGCCGAGTCTCGGTATCATACCGTGCTGTATCCCCGAGAGCCGAGTCTCGGTATCATACCGTGATGTATCCCAGAGAGCCGGTATCATACCGTGATGTATCCCAGAGAGCCGAGTTTCGGTATCATACCGTGCTGCATCTCAGAGAGCCGGTATCATACCGTGATGTATCCCAGAGAGCCAAGTCTCGGTATCATACCGTGCTGTATCCCAGAGAGTCGGTATCATACCGTGCTGTATCCCAGAGAGCCGAGTCTCGGTATCATACCGTGCTGTATCCCAGAGAGCCGAGTCTCGGTATCATACCGTGCTGTATCCCCGAGAGCCGAGTCTCGGTATCATACCGTGCTGTATCCCAGAGAGTCGGTATCATACCGTGCTGTATCCCAGAGAGTCGGTATCATACCGTGATGTATCCCAGAGAGCCGGTAGCATACCGTGATGTATCCCAGAGAGTCGAGACTCGGTATCATACCGTGATGTATCCCAGAGAGCCGGTATCATACCGTGCTGTATCCCAGAGAGCCGAGTCTCGGTATCATACCGTGCTGTATCCCAGAGAGCCGAGTCTCGGTATCATACCGTGCTGTATCCCAGAGAGCCGAGTCTCGGTATCATACCGTGACGTATCCCAGAGAGCCGGTATCATACCGTGCTGCATCCCAGAGAGCTGGTATTATACCGTGATGTATCCCAGAGAGCCGAGTCTCGGTATCATACCGTGCTATATTCCAGAGAGTCGGTATCATACCGTGATGTATCACAGAGAGCCGGTATCATACCGTGCTGCATCCCAGAGAGCCGGTATCATACCGTGATGTATCCCAGAGAGCCGAATCTCGGTATCATACCGTGCTGTATTCCAGGGAGTCGGTATCATACCGTGATGTATCCCAGAGAGCCGGTATCATACCGTGATGTATCCCAGAGAGCCGGTATCATACCGTGCTGCATCCCAGAGAGCTGGTATCATACCGTGCTGTATCCCAGAGAGCCGAGTCTCGGTATCATACCGTGCTGTATCCCAGAGAGCCGAGTCTCGGTAGCATACCGTGATGTATCCCAGAGGGCCGGTATCATACCGTGCTGTATCCCAGAGAGCCGAGTCTCGGTATCATACCGTGCTGTATCCCCGAGAGCCGAGTCTCGGTATCATACCGTGATGTATCCCAGAGAGCCGGTATCATACCGTGATGTATCCCAGAGAGCCGAGTTTCGGTATCATACCGTGCTGCATCTCAGAGAGCCGGTATCATACCGTGATGTATCCCAGAGAGCCAAGTCTCGGTATCATACCGTGCTGTATCCCAGAGAGTCGGTATCATACCGTGCTGTATCCCAGAGAGCCGGTATCATACCGTGCTGTATCCCAGAGAGCCGAATCTCGGTATCATACCGTGCTGTATCCCAGAGAGCCGAGTCTCGGTATCATACCGTGATGTATCCCAGAGACCCGAGTCTCGGTATCATACCGTGCTGTATCCCAGAGAGTCGGTATCATACCGTGATGTATCCCAGAGAGCCGGTATCATACCGTGATGTATCCCAGAGAGCCGAGTCTCGGTATCATACCGTGCTGTATCCCAGAGAGTCGGTAGCATACCGTGATGTATCCCAGAGAGCCGAGTCTCGGTATCATACCGTGCTGTATCCCAGAGAGCCGGTATCATACCGTGATGTATCCCAGAGAGCCGAGTCTCGGTATCATACCGTGCTGTATCCCAGAGAGCCGGTATCATACCGTGCTGCATCCCAGAGAGCCGAGTCTCGGTATCATACCGTGATGTATTCCACAGAGCCGGTATCATACCGTGATGTATCCCAGAGAGCCGGTATCATACCGTGATGCATCCCAGAGAGCCGAGTCTCGGTATCATACCGTGATGTATCCCACAGAGCCGGTATCATACCGTGATGTATCCCAGAGAGCCGAGTCTCGGTATCATACCGTTATGTATGCCAGAGAGACGGTATCATACCGTGCTGCATCCCAGAGAGCCGAGTCTCGGTATCATACCGTGATGTATCCCACAGAGCCGGTATCATACCGTGATGTATCCCACAGAGCCGGTATCATACCGTGATGTATCCCAGAGAGTCGGTATCATACTGTGATGTATCCCAGAGAGCCGAGACTCGGTATCATACCGTGCTGCATCCCAGAGAGCCGGTATCATACCGTGCTGTATCCCCGAGAGCCGAGACTCGATATCATACCGTGATGTATCCCAGAGAGCCGGTATCATACCGTGATGTATCCCAGAGAGCCGGTATCATACCGTGCTGCATCCCAGAGAGCCGAGTCTCGGTATCATACCGTGCTGTATCCCAGAGAGTCGGTGGCATACCGTGATGTATCCCAGAGAGCCGAGTTTCGGTATCATACCGTGCTGTATCCCAGAGAGCCGAGACTCGGTATCATACCGTGATGTATCCCAGAGAGTCGGTGTCATACCGTGATGTATCCCAGAGAGCCCAGTCTCGGTGTCATACCGTGCTGTATCCCAGAGAGCCGAGTCTCGGTATCATACCGTGCTGTATCCCCGAGAGCCGAGTCTCGGTATCATACCGTGATGTATCCCAGAGAGCCGGTATCATACCGTGATGTATCCCAGAGAGCCGAGTTTCGGTATCATACCGTGCTGCATCTCAGAGAGCCGGTATCATACCGTGATGTATCCCAGAGAGCCGAGTCTCGGTATCATACCGTGCTGTATCCCAGAGAGTCGGTATCATACCGTGCTGTATCCCAGAGAGTCGGTAGCATACCGTGATGTATCCCAGAGAGTCGAGACTCGGTATCATACTGTGCTGTATCCCAGAGAGCCAGTATCATACCGTGATGTATCCCAGATAGCCGAATCTCGGTATCATACCGTGCTGTATCCCAGAGAGCCGAATCTCGGTAGCATACCGTGATGTATCCCAGAGAGCCGAGTCTCGGTATCATACTGTGCTGTATCCCAGAGAGTCGGTATTATACCGTGCTGTATCCCAGAGAGCCGGTATCATACCGTGATGTATCCCAGAGAGCCGAGTCTCGGTATCATACCGTGCTGTATCCCAGAGAGTCGGTATCATACCGTGCTGTATCCCAGAGAGTCGGTATTATACCGTGCTGTATCCCAGAGAGCCGGTATCATACCGTGCTGTATCCCAGAGAGCCGGTATCATACCGTGATGTATCCCAGAGAGTCGAGACTCGGTATCATACCGTGATGTATCCCAGAGAGCCGGTATCATTCCGTACTGTATCCCAGAGAGCCGGTATCATACCGTGCTGTATCCTAGAGAGCCGAGTCTCGGTATCATACCGTACTGTATCCCAGAGAGCCGAGTCTCGGTAGCATACCGTGATGTATCCCAGAGAGACGGTATCATACCGTGATATATCCCAGAGAGCCGAGTCTCGGTATCGTACCGTGCTGTATGCCAGAGAGACGGTATCATTCCGTGCTGCATCCCAGAGAGCCGAGTCTCGGTATCATACCGTGCTGTATCCCAGAGAGCCGAGTCTCGGTATCATACCGTGATGTATCCCAGAGAGTCGGTGTCATACCGTGATGTATCCCAGAGAGCCGAGTCTCGGTATCATACCGTGCTGTATCCCAGAGAGCCGAATCTCGGTATCATACCGTGCTGTATCCCCGAGAGCCGAGTCTCGGTATCATACCGTGATGTATCCCAGAGAGCTGAGTTTCGGTATCATACCGTGCTGCATCTCAGAGAGCCGGTATCATACCGTGATGTATCCCAAAGAGCCGAGTCTCGGTATCATACCGTGCTGCATCTCAGAGAGCCGGTATCATACCGTGATGTATCCCAGAGAGCCGAGTCTCGGTATCATACTGTGCTGTATCCCAGAGAGTCGGTACCATACCGTGCTGTATCCCAGAGAGTCGAGACTCGGTATCATACCGTGATGTATCCCAGAGAGCCGGATCATACCGTGCTGTATCCCAGAGAACAGAGTCTCGGTATCATACCGTGCTGTATCCCAGAGAGCCGAGTCTCGGTATCATACCGTGCTGTATCCCAGAGAGCCGAGTCTCGGTATCATACCGTGATGTATCCCAGAGAGCCGGTATCATACCGTGATGTATCCCACAGAGCCGAGTCTCGGTATCATACCGTGATGTAACCCAGAGATCCGAGTCTCAGTAGCATACCGTGATGTATCCCAGAGAGCCGAGTATCGGTATCATACCGTGCTGTATCCCAGAGAGTCGGTATCATACCGTGCTGCATCCCAGAGAGCCGGTATCATACCGTGATGTATCCCAGAGAGCCGAGTCTCGGTATCATACCGTGCTGTATCCCAGAGAGTCGGTATCATACCGTGCTGCATCCCAGAGAGCCGGTATCATACCGTGATGTATCCCAGAGAGCCGAGTCTCAGTTTAATACCGTGATGTATCCCAGAGAGCCGAGTCTCGGTATAATACCGTGATGTATCCCAGAGAGCCGAGTCTCGGTATAATACCGTGATGTATCCCAGAGAGCCGAGTCTCGGTATAATACCGTGATGTATCCCAGAGAGCCGAGACTCGGTATCATACCGTGATGTATCCCAGAGAGCCGAGACTCGGTATCATACCGTGATGTATCCCAGAGAGCCGGTATCATACCATGATGTATCCCAGAGAGCCGAGCCTCGGTATCATACCGTGCTGTATTCCAGAGAGTCGGTATCATACTGTGCTGTATCCCAGAGAGTCGGTAGCATACCGTGATGTATCCCAGAGAGCCGGTGACATACCGTGATGTATCCCAGAGAGCCGAGTCTCGGTATAATACCGTGCTGTATCCCCGAGAGCCGGTATCATACCGTGATGTATCCCAGAGAGCCGAGTCTCGGTATCATACCGTGATGTATCCCAGAGAGCCGGTATCATACCGTGCTGTATCCCAGCGAGCCGAGTCTCGGTATCATACCGTGATGTATCCCAGAGAGTCGGTGTCATACCGTGATGTATCCCAGAGAGCCGAGTTTCGGTATCATACCGTGCTGCATCCCAGAGAGCCGGTATCATTCCGTGATGTATCCCAGAGAGCCGGTATCATACCGTGCTGCATCCCAGAGAGCCGAGTCTCGGTATCATACCGTGCTGTATCCCAGAGAGCCGAGACTCGGTATCATACCGTGATGTATCCCAGAGAGTCGGTGTCATACCGTGATGTATCCCAGAGAGCCGAGTCTCGGTAGCATACCGTGCTGATCTCAGAGAGCCGGTATCATACCGTGATGTATCCCAGAGAGCCGAGATTCGGTATCATACCGTGCTGCATCTCAGAGAGCCGGTATCATACCGTGATGTATCCCAGAGAGCCGGTATCATACCGTGCTGTATCCCAGAGAGCCGGTATCATACCGTGCTGTAGCCCAGAGAGCCGAGTCTCGGTATCATACCGTGCTGTATCCCCGAGAGCCGAGTCTCGGTATCATACCGTGATGTATCCCAGAGAGCCGGTATCATACCGTGATGTATCCCAGAGAGCCGAGTTTCGGTATCATACCGTGCTGCATCTCGAGAGCCGGTATCATACCGTGATGTATCCCAGAGAGCCGAGTCTCGGTATCATACCGTGCTGTATCCCAGAGAGCCGAGTCTCGGTATCATACCGTGCTGTATCCCAGAGAGCCGAGTCTCGGTATCATACCGTGCTGTATCCCAGAGAGCCGAGTCTCGGTATCATACCGTGATGTATCCCAGAGAGCCGGTATCATACCGTGATGTATCCCACAGAGCCGAGTCTCGGTATCATACCGTGATGTAACCCAGAGATCCGAGTCTCAGTAGCATACCGTGATGTATCCCAGAGAGCCGAGTATCGGTATCATACCGTGCTGTATCCCAGAGAGTCGGTATCATACCGTGCTGCATCCCAGAGAGCCGGTATCATACCGTGATGTATCCCAGAGAGCCGAGTCTCGGTATAATACCGTGATGTATCCCAGAGAGCCGAGTCTCGGTATAATACCGTGATGTATCCCAGAGAGCCGAGTCTCGGTATAATACCGTGATGTATCCCAGAGAGCCGAGTCTCGGTATAATACCGTGATGTATCCCAGAGAGCCGAGACTCGGTATCATACCGTGATGTATCCCAGAGAGCCGAGACTCGGTATCATACCGTGATGTATCCCAGAGAGCCGGTATCATACCATGATGTATCCCAGAGAGCCGAGCCTCGGTATCATACCGTGCTGTATTCCAGAGAGTCGGTATCATACTGTGCTGTATCCCAGAGAGTCGGTAGCATACCGTGATGTATCCCAGAGAGCCGGTATCATACCGTGATGTATCCCAGAGAGCCGGTATCATACCGTGATGTATCCCAGAGAGCCGGTATCATACCGTGATGTATCCCAGAGAGCCGGTAACATACCGTGATGTATCCCAGAGAGCCGAGTCTCGGTATAATACTGTGCTGTATCCCCGAGAGCCGGTATCATACCGTGATGTATCCCAGAGAGCCGAGTCTCGGTATCATACCGTGATGTATCCCAGAGAGCCGGTATCATACCGTGCTGTATCCCAGCGAGCCGAGTCTCGGTATCATACCGTGCTGCATCCCAGAGAGCCGGTATCATTCCGTGATGTATCCCAGAGAGCCGGTATCATACCGTGCTGCATCCCAGAGAGCCGAGTCTCGGTATCATACCGTGCTGTATCCCAGAGAGCCGAGACTCGGTATCATACCGTGATGTATCCCAGAGAGTCGGTGTCATACCGTGATGTATCCCAGAGATCCGAGTTTCGGTATCATACCGTGCTGATCTCAGAGAGCCGGTATCATACCGTGATGTATCCCAGAGAGCCGAGATTCGGTATCATACCGTGCTGCATCTCAGAGAGCCGGTATCATACCGTGATGTATCCCAGAGAGCCGAGTCTCGGTATCATACCGTGCTGCATCTCAGAGAGCCGGTATCATACCGTGCTGTATCCCAGAGAGTCGGTAGCATACCGTGATGTATCCCAGAGAGTCGAGACTCGGTATCATACCGTGATGTATCCCAGAGAGCCGGTATCATACCGTGCTGTATCCCAGAGAGCCGGTATCGTACCGTGCTGTAGCCCAGAGAGCCGAGTCTCGGTATCATACCGTGCTGTATCCCAGAGAGTCGGTATCATACCGTGCTGTATCCCAGAGAGCCGGTATCATACCGTGATGTATCCCAGAGAGCCGAGTCTCGGTATCATACCGTGCTGTATCCCAGAGAGCCGGTATCATACCGTGCTGTATCCCAGAGAGCCGGTATCATACCGTGCTGTATCCCAGAGAGTCGGTAGCATACCGTGATGTATCCCAGAGAGTCGAGACTCGGTATGATACCGTGATGTATCCGAGAGAGCCGGTATCATTCCGTGCTGTATCCCAGAGAGCCGGTATCATACCGTGCTGTATCCCAGAGAGCCGAGTCTCGGTATCATACCGTACTGTATCCCAGAGAGCCGAGTCTCGGTAGCATACCGTGATGTATCCCAGAGAGACGGTATCATACCGTGATGTATTTCAGAGAGCCGAGTCTCGGTATCATACCGTGCTGTATGCCAGAGAGACGGTATCATACCGTGCTGTATCCCAGAGAGCCGGTATTATACCGTGCTGCATCCCAGAGAGCCGAGTCTCGGTATCATACCGTGCTGTATCCCATAGAGCCGGTATCATACCGTGATGTATCCCAGATAGCCAGTATCATACCGTGATGTATCCTAGAGAGCCAGTATCATACCGAGCTGTATCCCAGAAAGCCGAGTCTCTGTATCATACCATGATGTATCCCAGAGGGCCGGTATCATACCATGATGTATCCCAGAGAGCCGGTATCATACCGTGATGTATCCCAGAGAGACGGTATCATACCGTGATGTATCCCAGAGAGCCGAGTCTCGGTATCATACCGTGCTGTATGCCAGAGAGACGGTATCATACCGTGCTGTATCCCAGAGAGCCGGTATCATACCGTGCTGCATCCCAGAGAGCCGAGTCTCGGTATCATACCGTGCTGTATCCCATAGAGCCGGTATCATACCGTGATGTATCCCAGAGAGCCGGTATCATACCGTGCTGCATCCCAGAGAGCTGGTATCATACCGTGATGTATCCCAGAGAGCCGAGTCTCGGTATCATACCGTGCTATATTCCAGAGAGTCGGTATCATACCGTGATGTATCACAGAGAGCCGGTATCATACCGTGCTGCATCCCAGAGAGCCGGTATCATACCGTGATGTATCCCAGAGAGCCGAATCTCGGTATAATACCGTGCTGTATTCCAGGGAGTCGGTATCATACCGTGATGTATCCCAGAGAGCCGGTATCATACCGTGATGTATCCCAGAGAGCCGGTATCATACCGTGCTGCATCCCAGAGAGCTGGTATCATACCGTGCTGTATCCCAGAGAGCCGAGTCTCGGTATCATACCGTGCTGTATCCCAGAGAGCCGAGTCTCGGTAGCATACCGTGATGTATCCCAGAGGGCCGGTATCATATCGTGCTGTATCCCAGAGAGCCGAGTCTCGGTATCATACCGTGCTGTATCCCCGAGAGCCGAGTCTCGGTATCATACCGTGATGTATCCCAGAGAGCCGGTATCATACCGTGATGTATCCCAGAGAGCCGAGTTTCGGTATCATACCGTGCTGCATCTCAGAGAGCCGGTATCATACCGTGATGTATCCCAGAGAGCCAAGTCTCGGTATCATACCGTGCTGTATCCCAGAGAGTCGGTATCATACCGTGCTGTATCCCAGAGAGTCGGTAGCATACCGTGATGTATCCCAGAGAGTCGAGACTCGGTATCATACCGTGATGTATCCCAGAGAGCCGGTATCATAACGTGCTGTATCCCAGAGAGCCGGTATCATACCGTGCTGTATCCCAGAGAGCCGAATCTCGGTATCATACCGTGCTGTATCCCAGAGAGCCGAGTCTTGGTAGCATACCGTGCTGTATCCCAGAGAGCCGGTATCATACCGTGATGTATCCCAGAGAGCCGAGTCTCGGTATCATACCGTGCTGTATCCCAGAGAGTCGGTATCATACCGTGATGTATCCCAGAGAGCCGGTATCATACCGTGATGTATCCCAGAGAGCCGAGTCTCGGTATCATACCGTGATGTATCCCAGAGAGCCGGTATCATACCGTGCTGTATCCCAGAGAGCCGGTATCATACCGTGATGTATCCCAGAGAGTCGAGACTCGGTATCATACCGTGATGTATCCCAGAGAGCCGAGTCTCGATATCATACCGTGATGTATCCCAGAGAGCCGGTATCATACCGTGATGTATCCCAGAGAGCCGGTATCATACCGTGCTGTATCCCAGAGAGCCGAATCTCGGTATCATACCGTGCTGTATCCCAGAGAGCCGAGTCTTGGTAGCATACCGTGATGTATCCCAGAGAGCCGAGTCTCGATATCATACCGTGATGTATCCCAGAGAGCCGGTATCATACCGTGATGTATCCCAGAGAGCCGGTATCATACCGTGCTGTATCCCAGAGAGCCGAATCTCGGTATCATACCGTGCTGTATCCCAGAGAGCCGAGTCTTGGTAGCATACCGTGATGTATCCCAGAGAGCCGAGTCTCGGTATCATACCGTGCTGTATCCCAGAGAGTCGGTATCATACCGTGATGTATCCCAGAGAGCCGGTATCATACCGTGATGTATCCCAGAGAGCCGAGTCTCGGTATCATACCGTGATGTATCCCAGAGAGCCGGTATCATACCGTGCTGTATCCCAGAGAGCCGGTATCATACCGTGATGTATCCCAGAGAGTCGAGACTCGGTATCATACCGTGATGTATCCCAGAGAGCCGAGTCTCGATATCATACCGTGATGTATCCCAGAGAGCCGGTATCATACCGTGCTGTATCCCAGAGAGCCGGTATCATACCGTGCTGTATCCCAGAGAGCCGAGTCTCGGTATCATACCGTACTGTATCCCAGGGAGCCGAGTCTCGGTAGCATACCGTGATGTATCCCAGAGAGACGGTATCATACCGTGATATATCCCAGAGAGCCGAGTCTCGGTATCATACCGTGCTGTATGCCAGAGAGACGGTATCATACCGTGCTGTATCCCAGAGAGCCGAGTCTCGGTATCATACCGTGCTGTATCCCAGAGAGCCGAGACTCGGTATCATACCGTGATGTATCCCAGAGAGTCGGTGTCATACCGTGCTGTATCCCAGAGAGCCGAGTCTCGGTATCATACCGTGCTGTATCCCAGAGAGTCGGTGTCATACCGTGCTGTATCCCAGAGAGCCGAGTCTCGGTAGCATACCGTGATGTATCCCAGAGAGCCGAGTCTCGGTATCATACCGTGCTGTATCCCAGAGAGTCGGTATCATACCATGATGTATCCCAGAGAGCCGGTATCATACCATGATGTATCCCAGAGGGCCGGTATCATACCATGATGTATCCCAGAGAGCCGGTATCATACCGTGATGTATCCCAGAGAGACGGTATCATACCGTGATGTATCCCAGAGAGCCGAGTCTCGGTATCATACCGTGCTGTATGCCAGAGAGACGGTATCATACCGTGCTGTATCCCAGAGAGCCGGTATCATACCGTGCTGCATCCCAGAGAGCCGAGCCTCGGTATCATACCGTGCTGTATCCCATAGAGCCGGTATCATACCGTGATGTATCACAGAGAGCCGGTATCATACCGTGCTGCATCCCAGAGAGCCGGTATCATACCGTGATGTATCCCAGAGAGCCGAATCTCGGTATCATACCGTGCTGTATTCCAGAGAGTCGGTACCATACCGTGATGTATCCCAGAGAGCCGGTATCATACCGTGATGTATCCCAGAGAGCCGGTATCATACCGTGCTGCATCCCAGAGAGCTGGTATCATACCGTGCTGTATCCCAGAGAGCCGAGTCTCGGTATCATACCGTGCTGTATCCCAGAGAGCCAAGACTCGGTATCATACCGTGATGTATCCCAGAGAGTCGAGTCTCGGTATCATACCGTGATGTATCCCAGGGGGCCGGTATCATACCGTGCTGTATCCCCGAGAGCCGAGTCTCGGTATCATACCGTGATGTATCCCAGAGAGCCGAGTTTCGGTATCATACCGTGCTGCATCTCAGAGAGCCGGTATCATACCGTGATGTATCCCAGAGAGCCGAGTTTCGGTATCATATCGTGCTGCATCTCAGAGAGCCGGTATCATACCGTGATGTATCCCAGAGAGCCGGTATCATACCGTGATGTATCCCAGAGAGCCGGTATCATACCGTGCTGTATCCCAGAGAGCCGAGTGTCGGTATCATACCGTGCTGTATCCCAGAGAGCCGAGTCTCGGTATCATACCGTGCTGTATCCTAGAGAGCCGAGTCTCGGTATCATACCGTGATGTATCCCAGAGAGCCGGTATCATACCGTGATGTATCCCAGAGAGCCGAGTTTCGGTATCATACCGTGCTGCATCCCAGAGATCCGGGATCATACCGTGATGTATCCCAGAGAGCCGGTATCACACCGTGATGTATCCCAATGAGCCGGTATCATACCGTGATGTATCCCAGAGAGCCGAGTCTCGGTATCATACCGTGATGTATCCCAGAGATCCGAGTCTCAGTAGCATACCGTGATGTATCCCAGAGAGCCGAGTATCGGTATCATACCGTACTGTATCCCAGAGAGCCGGTATCATACCATGATGTATCCCAGAGAGCCGGTAACATACCGTGATGTATCCCAGAGAGCCGAGCCTCGGTATCATACCGTGCTGTATTCCAGAGAGTCGGTATCATACCGTGCTGTATCCCAGAGAGCCGAGTCCCAGAGAGTCGGTAGCATACCGTGATGTATCCCAGGGAGCCGGTAACATACCGTGATGTATCCCAGAGAGCCGAGTCTCGGTATCAACCGTGATGTATTCCAGAGAGCCGGTATCATACCGTGCTGTATCCCAGCGAGCCGAGACTCGGTATCATACCGTGATGTATCCCAGAGAGTCGGTGTCATACCGTGATGTATCCCAGAGAGCCGAGTTTCGGTATCATACCGTGCTGCATCTCAGAGAGCCGGTATCATACCGTGATGTATCCCAGAGAGCCGAGTTTCGGTATCATACCGTGCAGCATCTCAGAGAGCCGGTATCATACCGTGATGTATCCCAGAGAGCCGAGTCTCGGTATCATACCGTGCTGCATCTCAGAGAGCCGGTATCATACCGTGCTGTATCCCAGAGAGTCGGTATCATACCGTGCTGTATCCCAGAGAGCCGGTAGCATACCGTGATGTATCCCAGAGAGTCGAGACTCGGTATCATACCGTGATGTATCCCAGAGAGCCGGTATCATACCGTGCTGTATCCCAGAGAGCCGGTATCATACCGTGCTGTATCTCAGAGAGTCGAGTCTCGGTATCATACCGTGATGTATCCCAGAGAGCCGGTATCATACCGTGATGTATCCCAGAGAGCCGGTATCATACCGTGATGCATCCCAGAGAGCCGGTATCATTCCGTGATGTATCCCAGAGAGCCGGTATCATTCCGTGATGTATCCCAGAGAGCCGGTATCATACCGTGCTGCATCCCAGAGAGCCGAGTCTCGGTATCATACCGTGCTGTATCCCAGAGAGCCGAGACTCGGTATCATACCGTGATGTATCCCAGAGAGCCGAGTTTCGGTATCATACCGTGCTGCATCCCAGAGAGCCGGTATCATACCGTGATGCATCCCAGAGAGCCGGTATCATTCCGTGATGTATCCCAGAGAGCCGGTATCATACCGTGCTGCATCCCAGAGAGCCGAGTCTCGGTGTCATACCGTGCTGCATCCCAGAGAGCCGAGTCTCGGTATCATACCGTGATGTATCCCAGAGAGTCGGTGTCATACCGTGATGTATCCCAGAGAGCCGAGTTTCGGTATCATACCGTGCTGATCTCAGAGAGCCGGTATCATACCGTGATGTATCCCAGAGAGCCGAGATTCGGTATCATACCGTGCTGCATCTCAGAGAGCCGGTATCATACCGTGCTGTATCCCAGAGAGTCGAGACTCGGTATCATACCGTGATGTATCCCAGAGAGTCGAGACTCGGTATCATACCGTGATGTATCCCAGAGAGCCGGTATCATACCGTGCTGTATCCCAGAGAGCCGGTATCATACCGTGCTGTAGCCCAGAGAGCCGAGTCTCGGTATCATACCGTGCTGTATCCCAGAGAGTCGGTATCATACCGTGCTGTATCCCAGAGAGCCGGTATCATACCGTGATGTATCCCAGAGAGCCGAGTCTCGGTATCATACCGTACTGTATCCCAGAGAGTCGGTATCATACCGTGCTGTATCCCAGAGAGCCGGTATCATACCGTGCTGTATCCCAGAGAGCCGAGTCTCGGTATCATACCGTACTGTATCCCAGAGAGCCGAGTCTCGGTAGCATACCGTGATGTATCCCAGAGAGACGGCATCATACCGTGATGTATCTCAGAGAGCCGAGTCTCGGTATCATACCGTGCGTATGCCAGAGAGACGGTATCATACCGTGCTGTATCCCAGAGAGCCGGTATTATACCGTGCTGCATCCCAGAGAGCCGAGTCTCGGTATCATACCGTGCTGTATCCCATAGAGCCGGTATCATACCGTGATGTATCCCAGATAGCCAGTATCATACCGTGATGTATCCTAGAGAGCCAGTATCATACCGAGCTGTATCCCAGAAAGCCGAGTCTCTGTATCATACCATGATGTATCCCAGAGAGCCGGTATCATACCGTGCTGTATCCCAGAGAGCCGGTATCATACCATGATGTATCCCAGAGAGCCGGTATCATACCATGAGGTATCCCAGAGGGCCGGTATCATACCATGATGTATCCCAGAGAGCCGGTATCATACCGTGATGTATCCCAGAGAGACGGTATCATACCGTGATGTATCCCAGAGAGCCGAGTCTCGGTATCATACCGTGCTGTATGCCAGAGAGACGGTATCATACCGTGCTGTATCCCAGAGAGCCGGTATCATACCGTGCTGCATCCCAGAGAGCCGAGTCTCGGTATCATACCGTGATGTATCCCACAGAGCCGGTATCATACCGTGATGTATCCCAGAGAGCCGGTATCATACCGTGCTGTATCCCAGAGAGCCGAGTCTCGGTATAATACCGTGCTGTATCCCAGAGAGCCGAGTCTCGGTATAATACCGTGCTGTATCCCAGAGAGCCGAGTCTCGGTATAATACCGTGCTGTATCCCAGAGAGCCGAGTCTCGGTATAATACCGTGATGTATCCCAGAGGGCCGGTATCATACCGTGATGTATCCCAGAGAGCCGGTATCATACCGTGCTGCATCCCAGAGAGCTGATATCATACCGTGATGTATCCCAGAGAGCCGAGTCTCGGTATCATACCGTGCTATATTCCAGAGAGTCGGTATCATACCGTGATGTATCACAGAGAGCCGGTATCATACCGTGCTGCATCCCAGAGAGCCGGTATCATACCGTGATGTATCCCAGAGAGCCGAATCTCGGTATCATACCGTGCTGTATTCCAGGGAGTCGGTATCATACCGTGATGTATCCCAGAGAGCCGGTATCATACCGTGATGTATCCCAGAGAGCCGGTATCATACCGTGCTGCATCCCAGAGAGCTGGTATCATACCGTGCTGTATCCCAGAGAGCCGAGTCTCGGTATCATACCGTGCTGTATCCCAGAGAGCCGAGTCTCGGTATCATACCGTGATGTATCCCAGAGGGACGGTATCATACCGTGCTGTATCCCAGAGAGCCGAGTCTCGGTATCATACCGTGCTGTATCCCCGAGAGCCGAGTCTCGGTATCATACCCTGATGTATCCCAGAGAGCCGGTATCATACCGTGATGTATTCCAGAGAGCCGAGTTTCGGTATCATACCGTGCTGCATCTCAGAGAGCCGGTATCATACCGTGATGTATCCCAGAGAGCCAAGTCTCGGTATCATACCGTGCTGTATCCCAGAGAGCCGGTATCATACCGTGCGGTATCCCAGAGAGACGGTATCATACCATGATGTATCCCAGAGAGCCGAGTCTCGGTATCATACCGTGCTGTATGCCAGAGAGACGGTATAATACCGTGATGTATCACAGACAGCCGGTATCATACCGTGCGGTATCCCAGAGAGACGGTATCATACCATGATGTATCCCAGAGAGCCGAGTCTCGGTATCATACCGTGCTGTATGCCAGAGAGACGGTATCATACCGTGCTGTGTCCCAGAGAGCCGGTATCATACCGTGCTGCATCCCAGAGAGCCGAGTCTCGGTATCATACCGTGCTGTATCCCATAGAGCCGGTATCATACCGTGATGTATCCCAGAGAGCCGGTATCATACCGTGCTGCATCCCAGAGAGCTGGTATCATACCGTGATGTATCCCAGAGAGCCGAGTCTCGGTATCATACCGTGCTATATTCCAGAGAGTCGGTATTATACCGTGCTGTATCCCAGAGAGCCGGTATCATTCCGTACTGTATCCCAGAGAGCCGGTATCATACCGTGCTGTATCCCAGAGAGCCGAGTCTCGGTATCATACCGTACTGTATCCCAGAGAGCCGAGTCTCGGTAGCATACCGTGATGTATCCCAGAGAGACGGTATCATACCGTGATATATCCCAGAGAGCCGAGTCTCGGTATCGTACCGTGCTGTATGCCAGAGAGACGGTATCATTCCGTGCTGCATCCCAGAGAGCCGAGTCTCGGTATCATACCGTGCTGTATCCCAGAGAGCCGAGACTCGGTATCATACCGTGATGTATCCCAGAGAGTCGGTGTCATACCGTGATGTATCCCAGAGAGCCGAGTCTCGGTATCATACCGTGCTGTATCCCAGAGAGCCGAATCTCGGTATCATACCGTGCTGTATCCCCGAGAGCCGAGTCTCGGTATCATACCGTGATGTATCCCAGAGAGCTGAGTTTCGGTATCATACCGTGCTGCATCTCAGAGAGCCGGTATCATACCGTGATGTATCCCAAAGAGCCGAGTCTCGGTATCATACCGTACTGCATCTCAGAGAGCCGGTATCATACCGTGATGTATCCCAGAGAGCCGAGTCTCGGTATCATACTGTGCTGTATCCCAGAGAGTCGGTACCATACCGTGCTGTATCCCAGAGAGTCGAGACTCGGTATCATACCGTGATGTATCCCAGAGAGCCGGATCATACCGTGCTGTATCCCAGAGAACCGAGTCTCGGTATCATACCGTGCTGTATCCCAGAGAGCCGAGTCTCGGTATCATACCGTGCTGTATCCCAGAGAGCCGAGTCTCGGTATCATACCGTGATGTATCCCAGAGAGCCGGTATCATACCGTGATGTATCCCACAGAGCCGAGTCTCGGTATCATACCGTGATGTAACCCAGAGATCCGAGTCTCAGTAGCATACCTTGATGTATCCCAGAGAGCCGAGTATCGGTATCATACCGTGCTGTATCCCAGAGAGTCGGTATCATACCGTGCTGCATCCCAGAGAGCCGGTATCATACCGTGATGTATCCCAGAGAGCCGAGTCTCGGTATCATACCGTGCTGTATCCCAGAGAGTCGGTATCATACCGTGCTGCATCCCAGAGAGCCGGTATCATACCGTGATGTATCCCAGAGAGCCGAGTCTCAGTATAATACCGTGATGTATCCCAGAGAGCCGAGTCTCGGTATAATACCGTGATGTATCCCAGAGAGCCGAGTCTCGGTATAATACCGTGATGTATCCCAGAGAGCCGAGTCTCGGTATAATACCGTGATGTATCCCAGAGAGCCGAGTCTCGGTATAATACCGTGATGTATCCCAGAGAGCCGAGACTCGGTATCATACCGTGATGTATCCCAGAGAGCCGAGACTCGGTATCATACCGTGATGTATCCCCGAGAGTCGGTATCATACCGTGATGTATCCCAGAGAGCCGAGTCTCGGTATCATACCGTGATGTATCCCAGAGAGCCGGTATCACACCGTGCTGTATCCCAGCGAGCCGAGTCTCGGTATCATACCGTGATGTATCCCAGAGAGTCGGTGTCATACCGTGATGTATCCCAGAGAGCCGAGTTTCGGTATCATACCGTGCTGATCTCAGAGAGCCGGTATCATACCGTGATGTATCCCAGAGAGCCGAGATTCGGTATAATACCGTGCTGCATCTCAGAGAGCCGGTATCATACCGTGATGTATCCCAGAGAGCCGGTATCATACCGTGCTGTATCCCAGAGAGCCGGTATCATACCGTGCTGTAGCCCAGAGAGCCGAGTCTCGGTATCATACCGTGCTGTATCCCCGAGAGCCGAGTCTCGGTATCATACCGTGATGTATCCCAGAGAGCCGGTATCATACCGTGATGTATCCCAGAGAGCCGAGTTTCGGTATCATACCGTGCTGCATCTCGAGAGCCGGTATCATACCGTGATGTATCCCAGAGAGCCGAGTCTCGGTATCATACCGTGCTGTATCCCAGAGAGCCGGATCATACCGTGCTGTATCCCAGAGAGCCGAGTCTCGGTATCATACCGTGCTGTATCCCAGAGAGCCGAGTCTCGGTATCATACCGTGCTGTATCCCAGAGAGCCGAGTCTCGGTATCATACCGTGATGTATCCCAGAGAGCCGGTATCATACCGTGATGTATCCCACAGAGCCGAGTCTCGGTATCATACCGTGATGTAACCCAGAGATCCGAGTCTCAGTAGCATACCGTGATGTATCCCAGAGAGCCGAGTATCGGTATCATACCGTGCTGTATCCCAGAGAGTCGGTATCATACCGTGCTGCATCCCAGAGAGCCGGTATCATACCGTGATGTAGCCCAGAGAGCCGAGTCTCGGTATCATACCGTGCTGTATCCCAGAGAGTCGGTATCATACCGTGCTGTATCCCAGAGAGCCGGTATCATACCGTGATGTATCCCAGAGAGCCGAGTCTCGGTATCATACCGTACTGTATCCCAGAGAGTCGGTATCATACCGTGCTGTATCCCAGAGAGCCGGTATCATACCGTGCTGTATCCCAGAGAGCCGAGTCTCGGTATCATACCGTACTGTATCCCAGAGAGCCGAGTCTCGGTAGCATACCGTGATGTATCCCAGAGAGACGGCATCATACCGTGATGTATCTCAGAGAGCCGAGTCTCGGTATCATACCGTGCGTATGCCAGAGAGACGGTATCATACCGTGCTGTATCCCAGAGAGCCGGTATTATACCGTGCTGCATCCCAGAGAGCCGAGTCTCGGTATCATACCGTGCTGTATCCCATAGAGCCGGTATCATACCGTGATGTATCCCAGATAGCCAGTATCATACCGTGATGTATCCTAGAGAGCCAGTATCATACCGAGCTGTATCCCAGAAAGCCGAGTCTCTGTATCATACCATGATGTATCCCAGAGAGCCGGTATCATACCGTGCTGTATCCCAGAGAGCCGGTATCATACCATGATGTATCCCAGAGAGCCGGTATCATACCATGAGGTATCCCAGAGGGCCGGTATCATACCATGATGTATCCCAGAGAGCCGGTATCATACCGTGATGTATCCCAGAGAGACGGTATCATACCGTGATGTATCCCAGAGAGCCGAGTCTCGGTATCATACCGTGCTGTATGCCAGAGAGACGGTATCATACCGTGCTGTATCCCAGAGAGCCGGTATCATACCGTGCTGCATCCCAGAGAGCCGAGTCTCGGTATCATACCGTGATGTTTCCCACAGAGCCGGTATCATACCGTGATGTATCCCAGAGAGCCGGTATCATACCGTGCTGTATCCCAGAGAGCCGAGTCTCGGTATAATACCGTGCTGTATCCCAGAGAGCCGAGTCTCGGTATAATACCGTGCTGTATCCCAGAGAGCCGAGTCTCGGTATAATACCGTGCTGTATCCCAGAGAGCCGAGTCTCGGTATAATACCGTGATGTATCCCAGAGGGCCGGTATCATACCGTGATGTATCCCAGAGAGCCGGTATCATACCGTGCTGCATCCCAGAGAGCTGATATCATACCGTGATGTATCCCAGAGAGCCGAGTCTCGGTATCATACCGTGCTATATTCCAGAGAGTCGGTATCATACCGTGATGTATCACAGAGAGCCGGTATCATACCGTGCTGCATCCCAGAGAGCCGGTATCATACCGTGATGTATCCCAGAGAGCCGAATCTCGGTATCATACCGTGCTGTATTCCAGGGAGTCGGTATCATACCGTGATGTATCCCAGAGAGCCGGTATCATACCGTGATGTATCCCAGAGAGCCGGTATCATACCGTGCTGCATCCCAGAGAGCTGGTATCATACCGTGCTGTATCCCAGAGAGCCGAGTCTCGGTATCATACCGTGCTGTATCCCAGAGAGCCGAGTCTCGGTAGCATACCGTGATGTATCCCAGAGGGACGGTATCATACCGTGCTGTATCCCAGAGAGCCGAGTCTCGGTATCATACCGTGCTGTATCCCCGAGAGCCGAGTCTCGGTATCATACCGTGATGTATCCCAGAGAGCCGGTATCATACCGTGATGTATTCCAGAGAGCCGAGTTTCGGTATCATACCGTGCTGCATCTCAGAGAGCCGGTATCATACCGTGATGTATCCCAGAGAGCCAAGTCTCGGTATCATACCGTGCTGTATCCCAGAGAGCCGGTATCATACCGTGCGGTATCCCAGAGAGACGGTATCATACCATGATGTATCCCAGAGAGCCGAGTCTCGGTATCATACCGTGCTGTATGCCAGAGAGACGGTATAATACCGTGATGTATCACAGACAGCCGGTATCATACCGTGCGGTATCCCAGAGAGACGGTATCATACCATGATGTATCCCAGAGAGCCGAGTCTCGGTATCATACCGTGCTGTATGCCAGAGAGACGGTATCATACCGTGCTGTGTCCCAGAGAGCCGGTATCATACCGTGCTGCATCCCAGAGAGCCGAGTCTCGGTATCATACCGTGCTGTATCCCATAGAGCCGGTATCATACCGTGATGTATCCCAGAGAGCCGGTATCATACCGTGCTGCATCCCAGAGAGCTGGTATCATACCGTGATGTATCCCAGAGAGGCGAGTCTCGGTATCATACCGTGCTATATTCCAGAGAGTCGGTATTATACCGTGCTGTATCCCAGAGAGCCGGTATCATTCCGTACTGTATCCCAGAGAGCCGGTATCATACCGTGCTGTATCCCAGAGAGCCGAGTCTCGGTATCATACCGTACTGTATCCCAGAGAGCCGAGTCTCGGTAGCATACCGTGATGTATCCCAGAGAGACGGTATCATACCGTGATATATCCCAGAGAGCCGAGTCTCGGTATCGTACCGTGCTGTATGCCAGAGAGACGGTATCATTCCGTGCTGCATCCCAGAGAGCCGAGTCTCGGTATCATACCGTGCTGTATCCCAGAGAGCCGAGACTCGGTATCATACCGTGATGTATCCCAGAGAGTCGGTGTCATACCGTGATGTATCCCAGAGAGCCGAGTCTCGGTATCATACCGTGCTGTATCCCAGAGAGCCGAATCTCGGTATCATACCGTGCTGTATCCCCGAGAGCCGAGTCTCGGTATCATACCGTGATGTATCCCAGAGAGCTGAGTTTCGGTATCATACCGTGCTGCATCTCAGAGAGCCGGTATCATACCGTGATGTATCCCAAAGAGCCGAGTCTCGGTATCATACCGTGCTGCATCTCAGAGAGCCGGTATCATACCGTGATGTATCCCAGAGAGCCGAGTCTCGGTATCATACTGTGCTGTATCCCAGAGAGTCGGTACCATACCGTGCTGTATCCCAGAGAGTCGAGACTCGGTATCATACCGTGATGTATCCCAGAGAGCCGGATCATACCGTGCTGTATCCCAGAGAACCGAGTCTCGGTATCATACCGTGCTGTATCCCAGAGAGCCGAGTCTCGGTATCATACCGTGCTGTATCCCAGAGAGCCGAGTCTCGGTATCATACCGTGATGTATCCCAGAGAGCCGGTATCATACCGTGATGTATCCCACAGAGCCGAGTCTCGGTATCATACCGTGATGTAACCCAGAGATCCGAGTCTCAGTAGCATACCGTGATGTATCCCAGAGAGCCGAGTATCGGTATCATACCGTGCTGTATCCCAGAGAGTCGGTATCATACCGTGCTGCATCCCAGAGAGCCGGTATCATACCGTGATGTATCCCAGAGAGCCGAGTCTCGGTATCATACCGTGCTGTATCCCAGAGAGTCGGTATCATACCGTGCTGCATCCCAGAGAGCCGGTATCATACCGTGATGTATCCCAGAGAGCCGAGTCTCAGTATAATACCGTGATGTATCCCAGAGAGCCGAGTCTCGGTATAATACCGTGATGTATCCCAGAGAGCCGAGTCTCGGTATAATACCGTGATGTATCCCAGAGAGCCGAGTCTCGGTATAATACCGTGATGTATCCCAGAGAGCCGAGTCTCGGTATAATACCGTGATGTATCCCAGAGAGCCGAGACTCGGTATCATACCGTGATGTATCCCAGAGAGCCGAGACTCGGTATCATACCGTGATGTATCCCCGAGAGCCGGTATCATACCGTGATGTATCCCAGAGAGCCGAGTCTCGGTATCATACCGTGATGTATCCCAGAGAGCCGGTATCACACCGTGCTGTATCCCAGCGAGCCGAGTCTCGGTATCATACCGTGATGTATCCCAGAGAGTCGGTGTCATACCGTGATGTATCCCAGAGAGCCGAGTTTCGGTATCATACCGTGCTGATCTCAGAGAGCCGGTATCATACCGTGATGTATCCCAGAGAGCCGAGATTCGGTATAATACCGTGCTGCATCTCAGAGAGCCGGTATCATACCGTGATGTATCCCAGAGAGCCGGTATCATACCGTGCTGTATCCCAGAGAGCCGGTATCATACCGTGCTGTAGCCCAGAGAGCCGAGTCTCGGTATCATACCGTGCTGTATCCCCGAGAGCCGAGTCTCGGTATCATACCGTGATGTATCCCAGAGAGCCGGTATCATACCGTGATGTATCCCAGAGAGCCGAGTTTCGGTATCATACCGTGCTGCATCTCGAGAGCCGGTATCATACCGTGATGTATCCCAGAGAGCCGAGTCTCGGTATCATACCGTGCTGTATCCCAGAGAGCCGAGTCTCGGTATCATACCGTGCTGTATCCCAGAGAGCCGAGTCTCGGTATCATACCGTGCTGTATCCCAGAGAGCCGAGTCTCGGTATCATACCGTGATGTATCCCAGAGAGCCGGTATCATACCGTGATGTATCCCACAGAGCCGAGTCTCGGTATCATACCGTGATGTAACCCAGAGATCCGAGTCTCAGTAGCATACCGTGATGTATCCCAGAGAGCCGAGTATCGGTATCATACCGTGCTGTATCCCAGAGAGTCGGTATCATACCGTGCTGCATCCCAGAGAGCCGGTATCATACCGTGATGTATCCCAGAGACCCGAGTCTCGGTATCATACCGTGCTGTATCCCAGAGAGTCGGTATCATACCGTGCTGCATCCCAGAGAGCCGGTATCATACCGTGATGTATCCCAGAGAGCCGAGTCTCGGTATAATACCGTGATGTATCCCAGAGAGCCGAGTCTCGGTATAATACCGTGATGTATCCCAGAGAGCCGAGTCTCGGTATAATACCGTGATGTATCCCAGAGAGCCGAGTCTCGGTATAATACCGTGATGTATCCCAGAGAGCCGAGACTCGGTATCATACCGTGATGTATCCCAGAGAGCCGAGACTCGGTATCATACCGTGATGTATCCCAGAGAGCCGGTATCATACCATGATGTATCCCAGAGAGCCGAGCCTCGGTATCATACCGTGCTGTATTCCAGAGAGTCGGTATCATACTGTGCTGTATCCCAGAGAGTCGGTAGCATACCGTGATGTATCCCAGAGAGCCGGTATCATACCGTGATGTATCCCAGAGAGCCGGTATCATACCGTGATGTATCCCAGAGAGCCGGTATCATACCGTGATGTATCCCAGAGAGCCGGTAACATACCGTGATGTATCCCAGAGAGCCGAGTCTCGGTATAATACCGTGCTGTATCCCCGAGAGCCGGTATCATACCGTGATGTATCCCAGAGAGCCGAGTCTCGGTATCATACCGTGATGCATCCCAGAGAGCCGGTATCATACCGTGCTGTATCCCAGCGAGCCGAGTCTCGGTATCATACCGTGATGTATCCCAGAGAGCCGGTATCATACCGTGCTGTATCCCAGAGAGCCGAGCCTCGGTATCATACCGTGATGTATCCCAGAGAGCCGGTATCATACCGTGCTGTATCCCAGAGAGCCGAGTCTCGGTATCATACCGTGATGTATCCCAGAGAGTCGGTGTCATACCGTGATGTATCCCAGAGAGCCGAGTTTCGGTATCATACCGTGCTGCATCCCAGAGAGCCGGTATCATTCCGTGATGTATCCCAGAGAGCCGGTATCATACCGTGCTGCATCCCAGAGAGCCGAGTCTCGGTATCATACCGTGCTGTATCCCAGAGAGCCGAGACTCGGTATCATACCGTGATGTATCCCAGAGAGTCGGTGTCATACCGTGCTGTATCCCAGAGAGCCGAGTCTCGGTATCATACCGTGATGTATCCCAGAGAGTCGGTATCATACCGTGATGTATCCCAGAGAGCCGGTATCATACCGTGATGTATCCCAGAGATCCGAGTTTCGGTATCATACCGCGCTGATCTCAGAGAGCCGGTATCATACCGTGATGTATCCCAGAGAGCCGAGATTCGGTATCATACCGTGCTGCATCTCAGAAAGCCGGTATCATACCGTGATGTATCCCAGAGAGCCGAGTCTCGGTATCATACCGTGCTGCATCTCAGAGAGCCGGTATCATACCGTGCTGTATCCCAGAGAGCCGGTATCATACCGTGCTGTAGCCCAGAGAGCCGAGTCTCGGTATCATACCGTGCTGTATCCCAGAGAGCCGAGACTCGGTATCATACCGTGATGTATCCCAGAGAGCCGGTATCATACCGTGATGTATCCCAGAGAGCCGGTATCATACCGTGCTGTATCCCAGAGAGCCGGTATCATACCGTGCTGTAGCCCAGAGAGTCGGTAGCATACCGTGATGTATCCCAGAGAGTCGAGACTCGGTATGATACCGTGATGTATCCGAGAGAGCCGGTATCATTCCGTGCTGTATCCCAGAGAGCCGGTGTCATACCGTGCTGTATCCCAGAGAGCCGAGTCTCGGTATCATACCGTACTGTATCCCAGAGAGCCGAGTCTCGGTAGCATACCGTGATGTATCCCAGAGAGACGGTATCATACCGTGATGTATTTCAGAGAGCCGAGTCTCGGTATCATACCGTGCTGTATGCCAGAGAGACGGTATCATACCGTGCTGTATCCCAGAGAGCCGGTATTATACCGTGCTGCATCCCAGAGAGCCGAGTCTCGGTATCATACCGTGTTGTATCCCATAGAGCCGGTATCATACCGTGATGTATCCCAGATAGCCAGTATCATACCGTGATGTATCCTAGAGAGCCAGTATCATACCGAGCTGTATCCCAGAATGCCGAGTCTCTGTATCATACCATGATGTATCCCAGAGGGCCGGTATCATACCATGATGTATCCCAGAGAGCCGGTATCATACCGTGATGTATCCCAGAGAGACGGTATCATACCGTGATGTATCCCAGAGAGCCGAGTCTCGGTATCATACCGTGCTGTATGCCAGAGAGACGGTATCATACCGTGCTGTATCCCAGAGAGCCGGTATCATACCGTGCTGCATCCCAGAGAGCCGAGTCTCGGTATCATACCGTGCTGTATCCCATAGAGCCGGTATCATACCGTGATGTATCCCAGAGAGCCGGTATCATACCGTGCTGCATCCCAGAGAGCTGGTATCATACCGTGATGTATCCCAGAGAGCCGAGTCTCGGTATCATACCGTGCTATATTCCAGAGAGTCGGTATCATACCGTGATGTATCACAGAGAGCCGGTATCATACCGTGCTGCATCCCAGAGAGCCGGTATCATACCGTGATGTATCCCAGAGAGCCGAATCTCGGTATCATACCGTGCTGTATTCCAGGGAGTCGGTATCATACCGTGATGTATCCCAGAGAGCCGGTATCATACCGTGATGTATCCCAGAGAGCCGGTATCATACCGTGCTGCATCCCAGAGAGCTGGTATCATACCGTGCTGTATCCCAGAGAGCCGAGTCTCGGTATCATACCGTGCTGTATCCCAGAGAGCCGAGTCTCGGTAGCATACCGTGATGTATCCCAGAGGGCCGGTATCATACCGTGCTGTATCCCAGAGAGCCGAGTCTCGGTATCATACCGTGCTGTATCCCCGAGAGCCGAGTCTCGGTATCATACCGTGATGTATCCCAGAGAGCCGGTATCATACCGTGATGTATCCCAGAGAGCCGAGTTTCGGCATCATACCGTGCTGCATCTCAGAGAGCCGGTATCATACCGTGATGTATCCCAGAGAGCCAAGTCTCGGTATCATACCGTGCTGTATCCCAGAGAGTCGGTATCATACCGTGCTGTATCCCAGAGAGTCGGTAGCATACCGTGATGTATCCCAGAGAGTCGAGACTCGGTATCATACCGTGATGTATCCCAGAGAGCCGGTATCATACCGTGCTGTATCCCAGAGAGCCGGTATCATACCGTGCTGTATCCCAGAGAGCCGAATCTCGGTATCATACCGTACTGTATCCCAGGGAGCCGAGTCTCGGTAGCATACCGTGATGTATCCCAGAGAGACGGTATCATACCGTGATATATCCCAGAGAGCCGAGTCTCGGTATCATACCGTGCTGTATGCCAGAGAGACGGTATCATACCGTGCTGTATCCCAGAGAGCCGAGTCTCGGTATCATACCGTGCTGTATCCCAGAGAGCCGAGACTCGGTATCATACCGTGATGTATCCCAGAGAGTCGGTGTCATACCGTGCTGTATCCCAGAGAGCCGAGTCTCGGTATCATACCGTGCTGTATCCCAGAGAGCCGAGACTCGGTAGCATACCGTGATGTATCCCAGAGAGCCGAGTCTCGGTATCATACCGTGCTGTATCCCAGAGAGCCGAGTCTCGGTATCATACCGTGCTGTATCCCAGAGAGCCGAGTCTCGGTAGCATACCGTGATGTATCCCAGAGAGCCGAGTCTCGGTATCATACCGTGCTGTATCCCAGAGAGTCGGTATCATACCATGATGTATCCCAGAGAGCCGGTATCATACCATGATGTATCCCAGAGGGCCGGTATCATACCATGATGTATCCCAGAGAGCCGGTATCATACCGTGATGTATCCCAGAGAGACGGTATCATACCGTGATGTATCCCAGAGAGCCGAGTCTCGGTATCATACCGTGCTGTATGCCAGAGAGACGGTATCATACCGTGCTGTATCCCAGAGAGCCGGTATCATACCGTGCTGCATCCCAGAGAGCCGAGCCTCGGTATCATACCGTGCTGTATCCCATAGAGCCGGTATCATACCGTGATGTATCACAGAGAGCCGGTATCATACCGTGCTGCATCCCAGAGAGCCGGTATCATACCGTGATGTATCCCAGAGAGCCGAATCTCGGTATCATACCGTGCTGTATTCCAGAGAGTCGGTACCATACCGTGATGTATCCCAGAGAGCCGGTATCATACCGTGATGTATCCCAGAGAGCCGGTATCATACCGTGCTGCATCCCAGAGAGCTGGTATCATACCGTGCTGTATCCCAGAGAGCCGAGTCTCGGTATCATACCGTGCTGTATCCCAGAGAGCCGAGACTCGGTATCATACCGTGATGTATCCCAGAGAGCCGGTATCATACCGTGATGTATCCCAGAGAGTCGAGTCTCGGTATCATACCGTGATGTATCCCAGGGGGCCGGTATCATACCGTGCTGTATCCCCGAGAGCCGAGTCTCGGTATCATACCGTGATGTATCCCAGAGAGCCGAGTTTCGGTATCATACCGTGCTGCATCTCAGAGAGCCGGTATCATACCGTGATGTATCCCAGAGAGCCGAGTTTCGGTATCATATCGTGCTGCATCTCAGAGAGCCGGTATCATACCGTGATGTATCCCAGAGAGCCGGTATCATACCGTGATGTATCCCAGAGAGCCGGTATCATACCGTGCTGTATCCCAGAGAGCCGAGTGTCGGTATCGTACCGTGCTGTATCCCAGAGAGCCGAGTCTCGGTATCATACCGTGCTGTATCCTAGAGAGCCGAGTCTCGGTATCATACCGTGATGTATCCCAGAGAGCCGGTATCATACCGTGATGTATCCCAGAGAGCCGAGTTTCGGTATCATACCGTGCTGCATCCCAGAGATCCGGGATCATACCGTGATGTATCCCAGAGAGCCGGTATCACACCGTGATGTATCCCAATGAGCCGGTATCATACCGTGATGTATCCCAGAGAGCCGAGTCTCGGTATCATACCGTGATGTATCCCAGAGATCCGAGTCTCAGTAGCATACCGTGATGTATCCCAGAGAGCCGAGTATCGGTATCATACCGTACTGTATCCCAGAGAGCCGGTATCATACCATGATGTATCCCAGAGAGCCGGTAACATACCGTGATGTATCCCAGAGAGCCGAGCCTCGGTATCAAACCGTGCTGTATTCCAGAGAGTCGGTATCATACCGTGCTGTATCCCAGAGAGCCGAGTCCCAGAGAGTCGGTAGCACACCGTGATGTATCCCAGGGAGCCGGTAACATACCGTGATGTATCCCAGAGAGCCGAGTCTCGGTATCAACCGTGATGTATTCCATAGAGCCGGTATCATACCGTGCTGTATCCCAGCGAGCCGAGACTCGGTATCATACCGTGATGTATCCCAGAGAGCCGAGTTTCGGTATCATACCGTGCTGCATCTCAGAGAGCCGGTATCATACCGTGATGTATCCCAGAGAGCCGAGTTTCGGTATCATACCGTGCTGCATCTCAGAGAGCCGGTATCATACCGTGATGTATCCCAGAGAGCCGAGTTTCGGTATCATACCGTGCTGCATCTCAGAGAGCCGGTGTCATACCGTGATGTATCCCAGAGAGCCGAGTTTCGGTATCATACCGTGCTGCATCTCAGAGAGCCGGTATCATACCGTGATGTATCCCAGAGAGCCGAGTTTCGGTATCATACCGTGCAGCATCTCAGAGAGCCGGTATCATACCGTGATGTATCCCAGAGAGCCGAGTCTCGGTATCATACCGTGCTGCATCTCAGAGAGCCGGTATCATACCGTGCTGTATCCCAGAGAGTCGGTAGCATACCGTGATGTATCCCAGAGAGTCGAGACTCGGCATCATACCGTGATGTATCCCAGAGAGCCGGTATCATACCGTGCTGTATCCCAGAGAGCCGGTATCATACCGTGCTGTATCCCAGAGAGCCGAGTCTCGGTATCATACCGTGCTGTATCCCAGAGAGCCGAGTCTCGGTAGCATACCGTGATGTATCCCAGAGAGCCGAATATCTGTATCATATCGTGCTGTATCCCAGAGAGTCGGTATCATACCGTGATGTATCTCAGAGAGTCGAGTCTCGGTATCATACCGTGATGTATCCCAGAGAGCCGGTATCATACCGTGATGTATCCCAGAGAGCCGGTATCATACCGTGATGCATCCCAGAGAGCCGGTATCATTCCGTGATGTATCCCAGAGAGCCGGTATCATTCCGTGATGTATCCCAGAGAGCCGGTATCATACCGTGATGTATCCCAGAGAGCCGAGTTTCGGTATCATACCGTGCTGCATCCCAGAGAGCCGGTATCATACCGTGATGCATCCCTGAGAGCCGAGTCTCGGTATCATACCGTGCTGTATCCCAGAGAGCCGAGATTCGGTATCATACCGTGCTGCATCTCAGAGAGCCGGTATCATACCGTGCTGTATCCCAGAGAGTCGAGACTCGGTATCATACCGTGCTGTATCCCAGAGAGCCAAGTCTCGGTATCATACCGTGCTGTATCCCAGAGAGCCGAGTCTCGGTATCATACCGTGATGTATCCCAGAGAGCCGGTATCATACCGTGATGTATCCCACAGAGCCGAGTCTCGGTATCATACCGTGATGTAACCCAGAGATCCGAGTCTCAGTAGCATACCGTGATGTATCCCAGAGAGCCGAGTATCGGTATCATACCGTGCTGTATCCCAGAGAGTCGGTATCATACCGTGCTGCATCCCAGAGAGCCGGTATCATACCGTGATGTATCCCAGAGAGCCGAGTCTCGGTATCATACCGTGCTGTATCCCAGAGAGTCGGTATCATACCGTGCTGCATCCCAGAGAGCCGGTATCATACCGTGATGTATCCCAGAGAGCCGAGTCTCTGTATAATACCGTGATGTATCCCAGAGAGCCGAGTCTCGGTATAATACCGTGATGTATCCCAGAGAGCCGAGTCTCGGTATAATACCGTGATGTATCCCAGAGAGCCGAGACTCGGTATCATACCGTGATGTATCCCAGAGAGCCGAGACTCGGTATCATACCGTGATGTATCCCAGAGAGCCGGTATCATACCATGATGTATCCCAGAGAGCCGAGCCTCGGTATCATACCGTGCTGTATTCCAGAGAGTCGGTATCATACTGTGCTGTATCCCAGAGAGTCGGTAGCATACCGTGATGTATCCAAGAGAGCCGAGTCTCGGTATCATACCGTGCTGTATTCCAGAGAGTCGGTATCATACTGTGCTGTATTCCAGAGAGTCGGTATCATACTGTGCTGTATCCCAGAGAGTCGGTAGCATACCGTGATGTATCCCAGAGAGCCGAGTCTCGGTATAATACCGTGCTGTATCCCCGAGAGCCGGTATCATACCGTGATGTATCCCAGCGAGCCGAGTCTCGGTATCATACCGTGATGTATCCCAGAGAGACGGTATCATACCGTGCTGTATCCCAGAGAGCCGAGTCTCGGTAGCATACCGTGATGTATCCCAGAGAGCCGAGTTTCGGTATCATACCGTGCTGCATCCCAGAGAGCCGGTATCATTCCGTGATGTATCCCAGAGAGCCGGTATCATACCGTGCTGCATCCCAGAGAGCCGAGTCTCGGTATCATACCGTGCTGTATCCCAGAGAGCCGAGACTCGGTATCATACCGTGATGTATCCCAGAGAGTCGGTGTCATACCGTGATGTATCCCAGAGAGCCGAGTTTCGGTATCATACCGTGCTGATCTCAGAGAGCCGGTATCATACCGTGATATATCCCAGAGAGCCGAGATTCGGTATCATACCGTGCTGCATCTCAGAGAGCCGGTATCATACCGTGATGTATCCCAGAGAGCCGAGTCTCGGTATCATACCGTGCTGCATCTCAGAGAGCCGGTATCATACCGTGCTGTATCCCAGAGAGTCGGTAGCATACCGTGATGTATCCCAGAGAGTCGAGACTCGGTATCATACCGTGATGTATCCCAGAGAGCCGGTATCATACCGTGCTGTATCCCAGAGAGCCGGTATCATACCGTGCTGTAGCCCAGAGAGCCGAGTCTCGGTATCATACCGTGCTGTATCCCCGGGAGCCGAGTCTCGGTATCATACCGTGATGTATCCCAGAGAGCCGGTATCATACCGTGATGTATCCCAGAGAGCCGAGTTTCGGTATCATACCGTGCTGCATCTCGAGAGCCGGTATCATACCGTGATGTATCCCAGAGAGCCGAGTCTCGGTATCATACCGTGCTGTATCCCAGAGAGTCGGTATCATACCGTGCTGTATCCCAGAGAGTCGGTATCATACCGTGATGTATCCCAGAGAGCCGGTAGCATACCGTGATGTATCCCAGAGAGTCGAGACTCGGTATCATACCGTGATGTATCCCAGAGAGCCGGTATCATACCGTGCTGTATCCCAGAGAGCCGAGTCTCGGTATCATACCGTGCTGTATCCCAGAGAGCCGAGTCTCGGTATCATACCGTGCTGTATCCCAGAGAGCCGAGTCTCGGTATCATACCGTGATGTATCCCAGAGAGCCGGTATCATACCGTGATGTATCCCACAGAGCCGAGTCTCGGTATCATACCGTGATGTAACCCAGAGATCCGAGTCTCAGTAGCATACCGTGATGTATCCCAGAGAGCCGAGTATCGGTATCATACCGTGCTGTATCCCAGAGAGTCGGTATCATACCGTGCTGCATCCCAGAGAGCCGGTATCATACCGTGATGTATCCCAGAGAGCCGAGTCTCGGTATCATACCGTGCTGTATCCCAGAGAGTCGGTATCATACCGTGCTGCATCCCAGAGAGCCGGTATCATACCGTGATGTATCCCAGAGAGCCGAGTCTCGGTATAATACCGTGATGTATCCCAGAGAGCCGAGTCTCGGTATAATACCGTGATGTATCCCAGAGAGCCGAGTCTCGGTATAATACCGTGATGTATCCCAGAGAGCCGAGTCTCGGTATAATACCGTGATGTATCCCAGAGAGCCAAGACTCGGTATCATACCGTGATGTATCCCAGAGAGCCGAGACTCGGTATCATACCGTGATGTATCCCAGAGAGCCGAGACTCGGTATCATACCGTGATGTATCCCAGAGAGCCGGTATCATACCATGATGTATCCCAGAGAGCCGAGCCTCGGTATCATACCGTGCTGTATTCCAGAGAGTCGGTATCATACCGTGATGTATCCCAGAGAGCCGAGTCTCGGTATAATACCGTGATGTATCCCAGAGAGCCGAGTCTCGGTATAATACCGTGATGTATCCCAGAGAGCCGAGTCTCGGTATAATACCGTGATGTATCCCAGAGAGCCGAGTCTCGGTATAATACCGTGATGTATCCCAGAGAGCCGAGACTCGGTATCATACCGTGATGTATCCCAGAGAGCCGAGACTCGGTATCATACCGTGATGTATCCCAGAGAGCTGGTATCATACCATGATGTATCCCAGAGAGCCGAGCCTCGGTATCATACCGTGCTGTATTCCAGAGAGTCGGTATCATACTGTGCTGTATCCCAGAGAGTCGGTAGCATACCGTGATGTATCCCAGAGAGCCGGTAACATACCGTGATGTATCCCAGAGAGCCGAGTCTCGGTATAATACCGTGCTGTATCCCCGAGAGCCGGTATCATACCGTGATGTATCCCAGAGAGCCGAGTCTCGGTATCATACCGTGATGTATCCCAGAGAACCGGTATCATACCGTGCTGTATCCCAGCGAGCCGAGTCTCGGTATCATACCGTGATGCATCCCAGAGAGCCGGTATCATACCGTGATGTATCCCAGAGAGCCGGTATCATACCGTGCTGCATCCCAGAGAGCCGAGTCTCGGTATCATACCGTGCTGTATCCCAGAGAGCCGAGACTCGGTATCATACCGTGATGTATCCCAGAGAGCCGGTATCATACCGTGCTGTATCCCAGAGAGCCGGTATCATACCGTGATGTATCCCAGAGAGTCGAGACTCGGTATCATACCGTGATGTATCCCAGAGAGCCGGTATCATACCGTGCTGTATCCCAGAGAGCCGGTATCATACCGTGCTGTAGCCCAGAGAGCCGAGTCTCGGTATCATACCGTGCTGTATCCCAGAGAGTCGGTATCATACCGTGCTGTATCCCAGAGAGCCGGTATCATACCGTGATGTATCCCAGAGAGCCGAGTCTCGGTATCATACCGTGCTGTATCCCAGAGAGTCGGTATCATTCCGTGCTGTATCCCAGAGAGTCGGTATCATACCGTGATGTATCCCAGAGAGCCGAGTCTCGGTATCATACCGTGCTGTATCCCAGAGAGCCGGTATCATACCGTGATGTATCCCAGAGAGCCGAGTCTCGGTATCATACCGTGCTGTATCCCAGAGAGTCGGTAGCATACCGTGATGTATCCCAGAGAGTCGAGACTCGGTATGATACCGTGATGTATCCGAGAGAGCCGGTATCATTCCGTGCTGTATCCCAGAGAGCCGGTATCATACCGTGCTGTATCCCAGAGAGCCGAGTCTCGGTATCATACCGTACTGTATCCCAGAGAGCCGAGTCTCGGTAGCATACCGTGATGTATCCCAGAGAGACGGTATCATACCGTGATGTATCTCAGAGAGCCGAGTCTCGGTATCATACCGTGCTGTATGCCAGAGAGACGGTATCATACCGTGCTGTATCCCAGAGAGCCGGTATTATACCGTGCTGCATCCCAGAGAGCCGAGTCTCGGTATCATACCGTGCTGTATCCCATAGAGCCGGTATCATACCGTGATGTATCCCAGATAGCCAGTATCATACCGTGATGTATCCTAGAGAGCCAGTATCATACCGAGCTGTATCCCAGAAAGCCGAGTCTCTGTATCATACCATGATGTATCCCAGAGGGCCGGTATCATACCATGATGTATCCCAGAGAGCCGGTATCATACCGTGATGTATCCCAGAGAGACGGTATCATACCGTGATGTATCCCAGAGAGCCGAGTCTCGGTATCATACCGTGCTGTATGCCAGAGAGACGGTATCATACCGTGCTGTATCCCAGAGAGTCGGTATCATACCGTGCTGTATCCCAGAGAGCCGGTATCATACCGTGCTGCATCCCAGAGAGCCGAGTCTCGGTATCATACCGTGCTGTATCCCATAGAGCCGGTATCATACCGTGATGTATCCCAGAGAGCCGGTATCATACCGTGCTGCATCCCAGAGAGCTGGTATCATACCGTGATGTATCCCAGAGAGCCGAGTCTCGGTATCATACCGTGCTATATTCCAGAGAGTCGGTATCATACCGTGATGTATCACAGAGAGCCGGTATCATACCGTGCTGCATCCCAGAGAGCCGGTATCATACCGTGATGTATCCCAGAGAGCCGAATCTCGGTATCATACCGTGCTGTATTCCAGGGAGTCGGTATCATACCGTGATGTATCCCAGAGAGCCGGTATCATACCGTGATGTATCCCAGAGAGCCGGTATCATACCGTGCTGCATCCCAGAGAGCTGGTATCATACCGTGCTGTATCCCAGAGAGCCGAGTCTCGGTATCATACCGTGCTGTATCCCAGAGAGCCGAGTCTCGGTAGCATACCGTGATGTATCCCAGAGGGCCGGTATCATACCGTGCTGTATCCCAGAGAGCCGAGTCTCGGTATCATACCGTGCTGTATCCCCGAGAGCCGAGTCTCGGTATCATACCGTGATGTATCCCAGAGAGCCGGTATCATACCGTGATGTATCCCAGAGAGCCGAGTTTCGGTATCATACCGTGCTGCATCTCAGAGAGCCGGTATCATACCGTGATGTATCCCAGAGAGCCAAGTCTCGGTATCATACCGTGCTGTATCCCAGAGAGTCGGTATCATACCGTGCTGTATCCCAGAGAGCCGAGTCTCGGTATCATACCGTGCTGTATCCCAGAGAGCCGAGTCTCGGTATCATACCGTGCTGTATCCCCGAGAGCCGAGTCTCGGTATCATACCGTGCTGTATCCCAGAGAGTCGGTATCATACCGTGCTGTATCCCAGAGAGTCGGTATCATACCGTGATGTATCCCAGAGAGCCGGTAGCATACCGTGATGTATCCCAGAGAGTCGAGACTCGGTATCATACCGTGATGTATCCCAGAGAGCCGGTATCATACCGTGCTGTATCCCAGAGAGCCGAGTCTCGGTATCATACCGTGCTGTATCCCAGAGAGCCGAGTCTCGGTATCATACCGTGCTGTATCCCAGAGAGCCGAGTCTCGGTATCATACCGTGACGTATCCCAGAGAGCCGGTATCATACCGTGCTGCATCCCAGAGAGCTGGTATTATACCGTGATGTATCCCAGAGAGCCGAGTCTCGGTATCATACCGTGCTATATTCCAGAGAGTCGGTATCATACCGTGATGTATCACAGAGAGCCGGTATCATACCGTGCTGCATCCCAGAGAGCCGGTATCATACCGTGATGTATCCCAGAGAGCCGAATCTCGGTATCATACCGTGCTGTATTCCAGGGAGTCGGTACCATACCGTGATGTATCCCAGAGAGCCGGTATCATACCGTGATGTATCCCAGAGAGCCGGTATCATACCGTGCTGCATCCCAGAGAGCTGGTATCATACCGTGCTGTATCCCAGAGAGCCGAGTCTCGGTATCATACCGTGCTGTATCCCAGAGAGCCGAGTCTCGGTAGCATACCGTGATGTATCCCAGAGGGCCGGTATCATACCGTGCTGTATCCCAGAGAGCCGAGTCTCGGTATCATACCGTGCTGTATCCCCGAGAGCCGAGTCTCGGTATCATACCGTGATGTATCCCAGAGAGCCGGTATCATACCGTGATGTATCCCAGAGAGCCGAGTTTCGGTATCATACCGTGCTGCATCTCAGAGAGCCGGTATCATACCGTGATGTATCCCAGAGAGCCAAGTCTCGGTATCATACCGTGCTGTATCCCAGAGAGTCGGTATCATACCGTGCTGTATCCCAGAGAGCCGGTATCATACCGTGCTGTATCCCAGAGAGCCGAATCTCGGTATCATACCGTGCTGTATCCCAGAGAGCCGAGTCTCGGTATCATACCGTGATGTATCCCAGAGACCCGAGTCTCGGTATCATACCGTGCTGTATCCCAGAGAGTCGGTATCATACCGTGATGTATCCCAGAGAGCCGGTATCATACCGTGATGTATCCCAGAGAGCCGAGTCTCGGTATCATACCGTGCTGTATCCCAGAGAGTCGGTAGCATACCGTGATGTATCCCAGAGAGCCGAGTCTCGGTATCATACCGTGCTGTATCCCAGAGAGCCGGTATCATACCGTGATGTATCCCAGAGAGCCGAGTCTCGGTATCATACCGTGCTGTATCCCAGAGAGCCGGTATCATACCGTGCTGCATCCCAGAGAGCCGAGTCTCGGTATCATACCGTGATGTATTCCACAGAGCCGGTATCATACCGTGATGTATCCCAGAGAGCCGGTATCATACCGTGATGCATCCCAGAGAGCCGAGTCTCGGTATCATACCGTGATGTATCCCACAGAGCCGGTATCATACCGTGATGTATCCCAGAGAGCCGAGTCTCGGTATCATACCGTTATGTATGCCAGAGAGACGGTATCATACCGTGCTGCATCCCAGAGAGCCGAGTCTCGGTATCATACCGTGATGTATCCCACAGAGCCGGTATCATACCGTGATGTATCCCACAGAGCCGGTATCATACCGTGATGTATCCCAGAGAGTCGGTATCATACTGTGATGTATCCCAGAGAGCCGAGACTCGGTATCATACCGTGCTGCATCCCAGAGAGCCGGTATCATACCGTGCTGTATCCCCGAGAGCCGAGACTCGATATCATACCGTGATGTATCCCAGAGAGCCGGTATCATACCGTGATGTATCCCAGAGAGCCGGTATCATACCGTGCTGCATCCCAGAGAGCCGAGTCTCGGTATCATACCGTGCTGTATCCCAGAGAGTCGGTGGCATACCGTGATGTATCCCAGAGAGCCGAGTTTCGGTATCATACCGTGCTGTATCCCAGAGAGCCGAGACTCGGTATCATACCGTGATGTATCCCAGAGAGTCGGTGTCATACCGTGATGTATCCCAGAGAGCCGAGTCTCGGTGTCATACCGTGCTGTATCCCAGAGAGCCGAGTCTCGGTATCATACCGTGCTGTATCCCCGAGAGCCGAGTCTCGGTATCATACCGTGATGTATCCCAGAGAGCCGGTATCATACCGTGATGTATCCCAGAGAGCCGAGTTTCGGTATCATACCGTGCTGCATCTCAGAGAGCCGGTATCATACCGTGATGTATCCCAGAGAGCCGAGTCTCGGTATCATACCGTGCTGTATCCCATAGAGTCGGTATCATACCGTGCTGTATCCCAGAGAGTCGGTAGCATACCGTGATGTATCCCAGAGAGTCGGGACTCGGTATCATACTGTGCTGTATCCCAGAGAGCCAGTATCATACCGTGATGTATCCCAGATAGCCGAATCTCGGTATCATACCGTGCTGTATCCCAGAGAGCCGAATCTCGGTAGCATACCGTGATGTATCCCAGAGAGCCGAGTCTCGGTATCATACTGTGCTGTATCCCAGAGAGTCGGTATTATACCGTGCTGTATCCCAGAGAGCCGGTATCATACCGTGATGTATCCCAGAGAGCCGAGTCTCGGTATCATACCGTGCTGTATCCCAGAGAGTCGGTATCATACCGTGCTGTATCCCAGAGAGTCGGTATTATACCGTGCTGTATCCCAGAGAGCCGGTATCATACCGTGCTGTATCCCAGAGAGCCGGTATCATACCGTGATGTATCCCAGAGAGTCGAGACTCGGTATCATACCGTGATGTATCCCAGAGAGCCGGTATCATTCCGTACTGTATCCCAGAGAGCCGGTATCATACCGTGCTGTATCCTAGAGAGCCGAGTCTCGGTATCATACCGTACTGTATCCCAGAGAGCCGAGTCTCGGTAGCATACCGTGATGTATCCCAGAGAGACGGTATCATACCGTGATATATCCCAGAGAGCCGAGTCTCGGTATCGTACCGTGCTGTATGCCAGAGAGACGGTATCATTCCGTGCTGCATCCCAGAGAGCCGAGTCTCGGTATCATACCGTGCTGTATCCCAGAGAGCCGAGTCTCGGTATCATACCGTGATGTATCCCAGAGAGTCGGTGTCATACCGTGATGTATCCCAGAGAGCCCAGTCTCGGTATCATACCGTGCTGTATCCCAGAGAGCCGAATCTCGGTATCATACCGTGCTGTATCCCCGAGAGCCGAGTCTCGGTATCATACCGTGATGTATCCCAGAGAGCTGAGTTTCGGTATCATACCGTGCTGCATCTCAGAGAGCCGGTATCATACCGTGATGTATCCCAAAGAGCCGAGTCTCGGTATCATACCGTGCTGCATCTCAGAGAGCCGGTATCATACCGTGATGTATCCCAGAGAGCCGAGTCTCGGTATCATACTGTGCTGTATCCCAGAGAGTCGGTACCATACCGTGCTGTATCCCAGAGAGTCGAGACTCGGTATCATACCGTGATGTATCCCAGAGAGCCGGATCATACCGTGCTGTATCCCAGAGAACCGAGTCTCGGTATCATACCGTGCTGTATCCCAGAGAGCCGAGTCTCGGTATCATACCGTGCTGTATCCCAGAGAGCCGAGTCTCGGTATCATACCGTGATGTATCCCAGAGAGCCGGTATCATACCGTGATGTATCCCACAGAGCCGAGTCTCGGTATCATACCGTGATGTAACCCAGAGATCCGAGTCTCAGTAGCATACCGTGATGTATCCCAGAGAGCCGAGTATCGGTATCATACCGTGCTGTATCCCAGAGAGTCGGTATCATACCGTGCTGCATCCCAGAGAGCCGGTATCATACCGTGATGTATCCCAGAGAGCCGAGTCTCGGTATCATACCGTGCTGTATCCCAGAGAGTCGGTATCATACCGTGCTGCATCCCAGAGAGCCGGTATCATACCGTGATGTATCCCAGAGAGCCGAGTCTCAGTTTAATACCGTGATGTATCCCAGAGAGCCGAGTCTCGGTATAATACCGTGATGTATCCCAGAGAGCCGAGTCTCGGTATAATACCGTGATGTATCCCAGAGAGCCGAGTCTCGGTATAATACCGTGATGTATCCCAGAGAGCCGAGACTCGGTATCATACCGTGATGTATCCCAGAGAGCCGAGACTCGGTATCATACCGTGATGTATCCCAGAGAGCCGGTATCATACCATGATGTATCCCAGAGAGCCGAGCCTCGGTATCATACCGTGCTGTATTCCAGAGAGTCGGTATCATACTGTGCTGTATCCCAGAGAGTCGGTAGCATACCGTGATGTATCCCAGAGAGCCGGTGACATACCGTGATGTATCCCAGAGAGCCGAGTCTCGGTATAATACCGTGCTGTATCACCGAGAGCCGGTATCATACCGTGATGTATCCCAGAGAGCCGAGTCTCGGTATCATACCGTGATGTATCCCAGAGAGCCGGTATCATACCGTGCTGTATCCCAGCGAGCCGAGTCTCGGTATCATACCGTGATGTATCCCAGAGAGTCGGTGTCATACCGTGATGTATCCCAGAGAGCCGAGTTTCGGTATCATACCGTGCTGCATCCCAGAGAGCCGGTATCATTCCGTGATGTATCCCAGAGAGCCGGTATCATACCGTGCTGCATCCCAGAGAGCCGAGTCTCGGTATCATACCGTGCTGTATCCCAGAGAGCCGAGACTCGGTATCATACCGTGATGTATCCCAGAGAGTCGGTGTCATACCGTGATGTATCCCAGAGAGCCGAGTCTCGGTAGCATACCGTGCTGATCTCAGAGAGCCGGTATCATACCGTGATGTATCCCAGAGAGCCGAGATTCGGTATCATACCGTGCTGCATCTCAGAGAGCCGGTATCATACCGTGATGTATCCCAGAGAGCCGGTATCATACCGTGCTGTATCCCAGAGAGCCGGTATCATACCGTGCTGTAGCCCAGAGAGCCGAGTCTCGGTATCATACCGTGCTGTATCCCCGAGAGCCGAGTCTCGGTATCATACCGTGATGTATCCCAGAGAGCCGGTATCATACCGTGATGTATCCCAGAGAGCCGAGTTTCGGTATCATACCGTGCTGCATCTCGAGAGCCGGTATCATACCGTGATGTATCCCAGAGAGCCGAGTCTCGGTATCATACCGTGCTGTATCCCAGAGAGCCGAGTCTCGGTATCATACCGTGCTGTATCCCAGAGAGCCGAGTCTCGGTATCATACCGTGCTGTATCCCAGAGAGCCGAGTCTCGGTATCATACCGTGATGTATCCCAGAGAGCCGGTATCATACCGTGATGTATCCCACAGAGCCGAGTCTCGGTATCATACCGTGATGTAACCCAGAGATCCGAGTCTCAGTAGCATACCGTGATGTATCCCAGAGAGCCGAGTATCGGTATCATACCGTGCTGTATCCCAGAGAGTCGGTATCATACCGTGCTGCATCCCAGAGAGCCGGTATCATACCGTGATGTATCCCAGAGAGCCGAGTCTCGGTATAATACCGTGATGTATCCCAGAGAGCCGAGTCTCGGTATAATACCGTGATGTATCCCAGAGAGCCGAGTCTCGGTATAATACCGTGATGTATCCCAGAGAGCCGAGTCTCGGTATAATACCGTGATGTATCCCAGAGAGCCGAGACTCGGTATCATACCGTGATGTATCCCAGAGAGCCGAGACTCGGTATCATACCGTGATGTATCCCAGAGAGCCGGTATCATACCATGATGTATCCCAGAGAGCCGAGCCTCGGTATCATACCGTGCTGTATTCCAGAGAGTCGGTATCATACTGTGCTGTATCCCAGAGAGTCGGTAGCATACCGTGATGTATCCCAGAGAGCCGGTATCATACCGTGATGTATCCCAGAGAGCCGGTATCATACCGTGATGTATCCCAGAGAGCCGGTATCATACCGTGATGTATCCCAGAGAGCCGGTAACATACCGTGATGTATCCCAGAGAGCCGAGTCTCGGTATAATACTGTGCTGTATCCCCGAGAGCCGGTATCATACCGTGATGTATCCCAGAGAGCCGAGTCTCGGTATCATACCGTGATGTATCCCAGAGAGCCGGTATCATACCGTGCTGTATCCCAGCGAGCCGAGTCTCGGTATCATACCGTGCTGCATCCCAGAGAGCCGGTATCATTCCGTGATGTATCCCAGAGAGCCGGTATCATACCGTGCTGCATCCCAGAGAGCCGAGTCTCGGTATCATACCGTGCTGTATCCCAGAGAGCCGAGACTCGGTATCATACCGTGATGTATCCCAGAGAGTCGGTGTCATACCGTGATGTATCCCAGAGATCCGAGTTTCGGTATCATACCGTGCTGATCTCAGAGAGCCGGTATCATACCGTGATGTATCCCAGAGAGCCGAGATTCGGTATCATACCGTGCTGCATCTCAGAGAGCCGGTATCATACCGTGATGTATCCCAGAGAGCCGAGTCTCGGTATCATACCGTGCTGCATCTCAGAGAGCCGGTATCATACCGTGCTGTATCCCAGAGAGTCGGTAGCATACCGTGATGTATCCCAGAGAGTCGAGACTCGGTATCATACCGTGATGTATCCCAGAGAGCCGGTATCATACCGTGCTGTATCCCAGAGAGCCGGTATCGTACCGTGCTGTAGCCCAGAGAGCCGAGTCTCGGTATCATACCGTGCTGTATCCCAGAGAGTCGGTATCATACCGTGCTGTATCCCAGAGAGCCGGTATCATACCGTGATGTATCCCAGAGAGCCGAGTCTCGGTATCATACCGTGCTGTATCCCAGAGAGCCGGTATCATACCGTGCTGTATCCCAGAGAGCCGGTATCATACCGTGCTGTATCCCAGAGAGTCGGTAGCATACCGTGATGTATCCCAGAGAGTCGAGACTCGGTATGATACCGTGATGTATCCGAGAGAGCCGGTATCATTCCGTGCTGTATCCCAGAGAGCCGGTATCATACCGTGCTGTATCCCAGAGAGCCGAGTCTCGGTATCATACCGTACTGTATCCCAGAGAGCCGAGTCTCGGTAGCATACCGTGATGTATCCCAGAGAGACGGTATCATACCGTGATGTATTTCAGAGAGCCGAGTCTCGGTATCATACCGTGCTGTATGCCAGAGAGACGGTATCATACCGTGCTGTATCCCAGAGAGCCGGTATTATACCGTGCTGCATCCCAGAGAGCCGAGTCTCGGTATCATACCGTGCTGTATCCCATAGAGCCGGTATCATACCGTGATGTATCCCAGATAGCCAGTATCATACCGTGATGTATCCTAGAGAGCCAGTATCATACCGAGCTGTATCCCAGAAAGCCGAGTCTCTGTATCATACCATGATGTATCCCAGAGGGCCGGTATCATACCATGATGTATCCCAGAGAGCCGGTATCATACCGTGATGTATCCCAGAGAGACGGTATCATACCGTGATGTATCCCAGAGAGCCGAGTCTCGGTATCATACCGTGCTGTATGCCAGAGAGACGGTATCATACCGTGCTGTATCCCAGAGAGCCGGTATCATACCGTGCTGCATCCCAGAGAGCCGAGTCTCGGTATCATACCGTGCTGTATCCCATAGAGCCGGTATCATACCGTGATGTATCCCAGAGAGCCGGTATCATACCGTGCTGCATCCCAGAGAGCTGGTATCATACCGTGATGTATCCCAGAGAGCCGAGTCTCGGTATCATACCGTGCTATATTCCAGAGAGTCGGTATCATACCGTGATGTATCACAGAGAGCCGGTATCATACCGTGCTGCATCCCAGAGAGCCGGTATCATACCGTGATGTATCCCAGAGAGCCGAATCTCGGTATAATACCGTGCTGTATTCCAGGGAGTCGGTATCATACCGTGATGTATCCCAGAGAGCCGGTATCATACCGTGATGTATCCCAGAGAGCCGGTATCATACCGTGCTGCATCCCAGAGAGCTGGTATCATACCGTGCTGTATCCCAGAGAGCCGAGTCTCGGTATCATACCGTGCTGTATCCCAGAGAGCCGAGTCTCGGTAGCATACCGTGATGTATCCCAGAGGGCCGGTATCATACCGTGCTGTATCCCAGAGAGCCGAGTCTCGGTATCATACCGTGCTGTATCCCCGAGAGCCGAGTCTCGGTATCATACCGTGATGTATCCCAGAGAGCCGGTATCATACCGTGATGTATCCCAGAGAGCCGAGTTTCGGTATCATACCGTGCTGCATCTCAGAGAGCCGGTATCATACCGTGATGTATCCCAGAGAGCCAAGTCTCGGTATCATACCGTGCTGTATCCCAGAGAGTCGGTATCATACCGTGCTGTATCCCAGAGAGTCGGTAGCATACCGTGATGTATCCCAGAGAGTCGAGACTCGGTATCATACCGTGATGTATCCCAGAGAGCCGGTATCATAACGTGCTGTATCCCAGAGAGCCGGTATCATACCGTGCTGTATCCCAGAGAGCCGAATCTCGGTATCATACCGTGCTGTATCCCAGAGAGCCGAGTCTTGGTAGCATACCGTGCTGTATCCCAGAGAGCCGGTATCATACCGTGATGTATCCCAGAGAGCCGAGTCTCGGTATCATACCGTGCTGTATCCCAGAGAGTCGGTATCATACCGTGATGTATCCCAGAGAGCCGGTATCATACCGTGATGTATCCCAGAGAGCCGAGTCTCGGTATCATACCGTGATGTATCCCAGAGAGCCGGTATCATACCGTGCTGTATCCCAGAGAGCCGGTATCATACCGTGATGTATCCCAGAGAGTCGAGACTCGGTATCATACCGTGATGTATCCCAGAGAGCCGAGTCTCGATATCATACCGTGATGTATCCCAGAGAGCCGGTATCATACCGTGATGTATCCCAGAGAGCCGGTATCATACCGTGCTGTATCCCAGAGAGCCGAATCTCGGTATCATACCGTGCTGTATCCCAGAGAGCCGAGTCTTGGTAGCATACCGTGATGTATCCCAGAGAGCCGAGTCTCGATATCATACCGTGATGTATCCCAGAGAGCCGGTATCATACCGTGATGTATCCCAGAGAGCCGGTATCATACCGTGCTGTATCCCAGAGAGCCGAATCTCGGTATCATACCGTGCTGTATCCCAGAGAGCCGAGTCTTGGTAGCATACCGTGATGTATCCCAGAGAGCCGAGTCTCGGTATCATACCGTGCTGTATCCCAGAGAGTCGGTATCATACCGTGATGTATCCCAGAGAGCCGGTATCATACCGTGATGTATCCCAGAGAGCCGAGTCTCGGTATCATACCGTGATGTATCCCAGAGAGCCGGTATCATACCGTGCTGTATCCCAGAGAGCCGGTATCATACCGTGATGTATCCCAGAGAGCCGGTATCATACCGTGATGTATCCCAGAGAGCCGAGTCTCGATATCATACCGTGATGTATCCCAGAGAGCCGGTATCATACCGTGCTGTATCCCAGAGAGCCGGTATCATACCGTGCTGTATCCCAGAGAGCCGAGTCTCGGTATCATACCGTACTGTATCCCAGGGAGCCGAGTCTCGGTAGCATACCGTGATGTATCCCAGAGAGACGGTATCATACCGTGATATATCCCAGAGAGCCGAGTCTCGGTATCATACCGTGCTGTATGCCAGAGAGACGGTATCATACCGTGCTGTATCCCAGAGAGCCGAGTCTCGGTATCATACCGTGCTGTATCCCAGAGAGCCGAGACTCGGTATCATACCGTGATGTATCCCAGAGAGTCGGTGTCATACCGTGCTGTATCCCAGAGAGCCGAGTCTCGGTATCATACCGTGCTGTATCCCAGAGAGTCGGTGTCATACCGTGCTGTATCCCAGAGAGCCGAGTCTCGGTAGCATACCGTGATGTATCCCAGAGAGCCGAGTCTCGGTATCATACCGTGCTGTATCCCAGAGAGTCGGTATCATACCATGATGTATCCCAGAGAGCCGGTATCATACCATGATGTATCCCAGAGGGCCGGTATCATACCATGATGTATCCCAGAGAGCCGGTATCATACCGTGATGTATCCCAGAGAGACGGTATCATACCGTGATGTATCCCAGAGAGCCGAGTCTCGGTATCATACCGTGCTGTATGCCAGAGAGACGGTATCATACCGTGCTGTATCCCAGAGAGCCGGTATCATACCGTGCTGCATCCCAGAGAGCCGAGCCTCGGTATCATACCGTGCTGTATCCCATAGAGCCGGTATCATACCGTGATGTATCACAGAGAGCCGGTATCATACCGTGCTGCATCCCAGAGAGCCGGTATCATACCGTGATGTATCCCAGAGAGCCGAATCTCGGTATCATACCGTGCTGTATTCCAGAGAGTCGGTACCATACCGTGATGTATCCCAGAGAGCCGGTATCATACCGTGATGTATCCCAGAGAGCCGGTATCATACCGTGCTGCATCCCAGAGAGCTGGTATCATACCGTGCTGTATCCCAGAGAGCCGAGTCTCGGTATCATACCGTGCTGTATCCCAGAGAGCCAAGACTCGGTATCATACCGTGATGTATCCCAGAGAGTCGAGTCTCGGTATCATACCGTGATGTATCCCAGGGGGCCGGTATCATACCGTGCTGTATCCCCGAGAGCCGAGTCTCGGTATCATACCGTGATGTATCCCAGAGAGCCGAGTTTCGGTATCATACCGTGCTGCATCTCAGAGAGCCGGTATCATACCGTGATGTATCCCAGAGAGCCGAGTTTCGGTATCATATCGTGCTGCATCTCAGAGAGCCGGTATCATACCGTGATGTATCCCAGAGAGCCGGTATCATACCGTGATGTATCCCAGAGAGCCGGTATCATACCGTGCTGTATCCCAGAGAGCCGAGTGTCGGTATCATACCGTGCTGTATCCCAGAGAGCCGAGTCTCGGTATCATACCGTGCTGTATCCTAGAGAGCCGAGTCTCGGTATCATACCGTGATGTATCCCAGAGAGCCGGTATCATACCGTGATGTATCCCAGAGAGCCGAGTTTCGGTATCATACCGTGCTGCATCCCAGAGATCCGGGATCATACCGTGATGTATCCCAGAGAGCCGGTATCACACCGTGATGTATCCCAATGAGCCGGTATCATACCGTGATGTATCCCAGAGAGCCGAGTCTCGGTATCATACCGTGATGTATCCCAGAGATCCGAGTCTCAGTAGCATACCGTGATGTATCCCAGAGAGCCGAGTATCGGTATCATACCGTACTGTATCCCAGAGAGCCGGTATCATACCATGATGTATCCCAGAGAGCCGGTAACATACCGTGATGTATCCCAGAGAGCCGAGCCTCGGTATCATACCGTGCTGTATTCCAGAGAGTCGGTATCATACCGTGCTGTATCCCAGAGAGCCGAGTCCCAGAGAGTCGGTAGCATACCGTGATGTATCCCAGGGAGCCGGTAACATACCGTGATGTATCCCAGAGAGCCGAGTCTCGGTATCAACCGTGATGTATTCCAGAGAGCCGGTATCATACCGTGCTGTATCCCAGCGAGCCGAGACTCGGTATCATACCGTGATGTATCCCAGAGAGTCGGTGTCATACCGTGATGTATCCCAGAGAGCCGAGTTTCGGTATCATACCGTGCTGCATCTCAGAGAGCCGGTATCATACCGTGATGTATCCCAGAGAGCCGAGTTTCGGTATCATACCGTGCAGCATCTCAGAGAGCCGGTATCATACCGTGATGTATCCCAGAGAGCCGAGTCTCGGTATCATACCGTGCTGCATCTCAGAGAGCCGGTATCATACCGTGCTGTATCCCAGAGAGTCGGTATCATACCGTGCTGTATCCCAGAGAGCCGGTAGCATACCGTGATGTATCCCAGAGAGTCGAGACTCGGTATCATACCGTGATGTATCCCAGAGAGCCGGTATCATACCGTGCTGTATCCCAGAGAGCCGGTATCATACCGTGCTGTATCTCAGAGAGTCGAGTCTCGGTATCATACCGTGATGTATCCCAGAGAGCCGGTATCATACCGTGATGTATCCCAGAGAGCCGGTATCATACCGTGATGCATCCCAGAGAGCCGGTATCATTCCGTGATGTATCCCAGAGAGCCGGTATCATTCCGTGATGTATCCCAGAGAGCCGGTATCATACCGTGCTGCATCCCAGAGAGCCGAGTCTCGGTATCATACCGTGCTGTATCCCAGAGAGCCGAGACTCGGTATCATACCGTGATGTATCCCAGAGAGCCGAGTTTCGGTATCATACCGTGCTGCATCCCAGAGAGCCGGTATCATACCGTGATGCATCCCAGAGAGCCGGTATCATTCCGTGATGTATCCCAGAGAGCCGGTATCATACCGTGCTGCATCCCAGAGAGCCGAGTCTCGGTGTCATACCGTGCTGCATCCCAGAGAGCCGAGTCTCGGTATCATACCGTGATGTATCCCAGAGAGTCGGTGTCATACCGTGATGTATCCCAGAGAGCCGAGTTTCGGTATCATACCGTGCTGATCTCAGAGAGCCGGTATCATACCGTGATGTATCCCAGAGAGCCGAGATTCGGTATCATACCGTGCTGCATCTCAGAGAGCCGGTATCATACCGTGCTGTATCCCAGAGAGTCGAGACTCGGTATCATACCGTGATGTATCCCAGAGAGTCGAGACTCGGTATCATACCGTGATGTATCCCAGAGAGCCGGTATCATACCGTGCTGTATCCCAGAGAGCCGGTATCATACCGTGCTGTAGCCCAGAGAGCCGAGTCTCGGTATCATACCGTGCTGTATCCCAGAGAGTCGGTATCATACCGTGCTGTATCCCAGAGAGCCGGTATCATACCGTGATGTATCCCAGAGAGCCGAGTCTCGGTATCATACCGTACTGTATCCCAGAGAGTCGGTATCATACCGTGCTGTATCCCAGAGAGCCGGTATCATACCGTGCTGTATCCCAGAGAGCCGAGTCTCGGTATCATACCGTACTGTATCCCAGAGAGCCGAGTCTCGGTAGCATACCGTGATGTATCCCAGAGAGACGGCATCATACCGTGATGTATCTCAGAGAGCCGAGTCTCGGTATCATACCGTGCGTATGCCAGAGAGACGGTATCATACCGTGCTGTATCCCAGAGAGCCGGTATTATACCGTGCTGCATCCCAGAGAGCCGAGTCTCGGTATCATACCGTGCTGTATCCCATAGAGCCGGTATCATACCGTGATGTATCCCAGATAGCCAGTATCATACCGTGATGTATCCTAGAGAGCCAGTATCATACCGAGCTGTATCCCAGAAAGCCGAGTCTCTGTATCATACCATGATGTATCCCAGAGAGCCGGTATCATACCGTGCTGTATCCCAGAGAGCCGGTATCATACCATGATGTATCCCAGAGAGCCGGTATCATACCATGAGGTATCCCAGAGGGCCGGTATCATACCATGATGTATCCCAGAGAGCCGGTATCATACCGTGATGTATCCCAGAGAGACGGTATCATACCGTGATGTATCCCAGAGAGCCGAGTCTCGGTATCATACCGTGCTGTATGCCAGAGAGACGGTATCATACCGTGCTGTATCCCAGAGAGCCGGTATCATACCGTGCTGCATCCCAGAGAGCCGAGTCTCGGTATCATACCGTGATGTATCCCACAGAGCCGGTATCATACCGTGATGTATCCCAGAGAGCCGGTATCATACCGTGCTGTATCCCAGAGAGCCGAGTCTCGGTATAATACCGTGCTGTATCCCAGAGAGCCGAGTCTCGGTATAATACCGTGCTGTATCCCAGAGAGCCGAGTCTCGGTATAATACCGTGCTGTATCCCAGAGAGCCGAGTCTCGGTATAATACCGTGATGTATCCCAGAGGGCCGGTATCATACCGTGATGTATCCCAGAGAGCCGGTATCATACCGTGCTGCATCCCAGAGAGCTGATATCATACCGTGATGTATCCCAGAGAGCCGAGTCTCGGTATCATACCGTGCTATATTCCAGAGAGTCGGTATCATACCGTGATGTATCACAGAGAGCCGGTATCATACCGTGCTGCATCCCAGAGAGCCGGTATCATACCGTGATGTATCACAGAGAGCCGAATCTCGGTATCATACCGTGCTGTATTCCAGGGAGTCGGTATCATACCGTGATGTATCCCAGAGAGCCGGTATCATACCGTGATGTATCCCAGAGAGCCGGTATCATACCGTGCTGCATCCCAGAGAGCTGGTATCATACCGTGCTGTATCCCAGAGAGCCGAGTCTCGGTATCATACCGTGCTGTATCCCAGAGAGCCGAGTCTCGGTAGCATACCGTGATGTATCCCAGAGGGACGGTATCATACCGTGCTGTATCCCAGAGAGCCGAGTCTCGGTATCATACCGTGCTGTATCCCCGAGAGCCGAGTCTCGGTATCATACCCTGATGTATCCCAGAGAGCCGGTATCATACCGTGATGTATTCCAGAGAGCCGAGTTTCGGTATCATACCGTGCTGCATCTCAGAGAGCCGGTATCATACCGTGATGTATCCCAGAGAGCCAAGTCTCGGTATCATACCGTGCTGTATCCCAGAGAGCCGGTATCATACCGTGCGGTATCCCAGAGAGACGGTATCATACCATGATGTATCCCAGAGAGCCGAGTCTCGGTATCATACCGTGCTGTATGCCAGAGAGACGGTATAATACCGTGATGTATCACAGACAGCCGGTATCATACCGTGCGGTATCCCAGAGAGACGGTATCATACCATGATGTATCCCAGAGAGCCGAGTCTCGGTATCATACCGTGCTGTATGCCAGAGAGACGGTATCATACCGTGCTGTGTCCCAGAGAGCCGGTATCATACCGTGCTGCATCCCAGAGAGCCGAGTCTCGGTATCATACCGTGCTGTATCCCATAGAGCCGGTATCATACCGTGATGTATCCCAGAGAGCCGGTATCATACCGTGCTGCATCCCAGAGAGCTGGTATCATACCGTGATGTATCCCAGAGAGCCGAGTCTCGGTATCATACCGTGCTATATTCCAGAGAGTCGGTATTATACCGTGCTGTATCCCAGAGAGCCGGTATCATTCCGTACTGTATCCCAGAGAGCCGGTATCATACCGTGCTGTATCCCAGAGAGCCGAGTCTCGGTATCATACCGTACTGTATCCCAGAGAGCCGAGTCTCGGTAGCATACCGTGATGTATCCCAGAGAGACGGTATCATACCGTGATATATCCCAGAGAGCCGAGTCTCGGTATCGTACCGTGCTGTATGCCAGAGAGACGGTATCATTCCGTGCTGCATCCCAGAGAGCCGAGTCTCGGTATCATACCGTGCTGTATCCCAGAGAGCCGAGACTCGGTATCATACCGTGATGTATCCCAGAGAGTCGGTGTCATACCGTGATGTATCCCAGAGAGCCGAGTCTCGGTATCATACCGTGCTGTATCCCAGAGAGCCGAATCTCGGTATCATACCGTGCTGTATCCCCGAGAGCCGAGTCTCGGTATCATACCGTGATGTATCCCAGAGAGCTGAGTTTCGGTATCATACCGTGCTGCATTTCAGAGAGCCGGTATCATACCGTGATGTATCCCAAAGAGCCGAGTCTCGGTATCATACCGTGCTGCATCTCAGAGAGCCGGTATCATACCGTGATGTATCCCAGAGAGCCGAGTCTCGGTATCATACTGTGCTGTATCCCAGAGAGTCGGTACCATACCGTGCTGTATCCCAGAGAGTCGAGACTCGGTATCATACCGTGATGTATCCCAGAGAGCCGGATCATACCGTGCTGTATCCCAGAGAACCGAGTCTCGGTATCATACCGTGCTGTATCCCAGAGAGCCGAGTCTCGGTATCATACCGTGCTGTATCCCAGAGAGCCGAGTCTCGGTATCATACCGTGATGTATCCCAGAGAGCCGGTATCATACCGTGATGTATCCCACAGAGCCGAGTCTCGGTATCATACCGTGATGTAACCCAGAGATCCGAGTCTCAGTAGCATACCTTGATGTATCCCAGAGAGCCGAGTATCGGTATCATACCGTGCTGTATCCCAGAGAGTCGGTATCATACCGTGCTGCATCCCAGAGAGCCGGTATCATACCGTGATGTATCCCAGAGAGCCGAGTCTCGGTATCATACCGTGCTGTATCCCAGAGAGTCGGTATCATACCGTGCTGCATCCCAGAGAGCCGGTATCATACCGTGATGTATCCCAGAGAGCCGAGTCTCAGTATAATACCGTGATGTATCCCAGAGAGCCGAGTCTCGGTATAATACCGTGATGTATCCCAGAGAGCCGAGTCTCGGTATAATACCGTGATGTATCCCAGAGAGCCGAGTCTCGGTATAATACCGTGATGTATCCCAGAGAGCCGAGTCTCGGTATAATACCGTGATGTATCCCAGAGAGCCGAGACTCGGTATCATACCGTGATGTATCCCAGAGAGCCGAGACTCGGTATCATACCGTGATGTATCCCCGAGAGCCGGTATCATACCGTGATGTATCCCAGAGAGCCGAGTCTCGGTATCATACCGTGATGTATCCCAGAGAGCCGGTATCACACCGTGCTGTATCCCAGCGAGCCGAGTCTCGGTATCATACCGTGATGTATCCCAGAGAGTCGGTGTCATACCGTGATGTATCCCAGAGAGCCGAGTTTCGGTATCATACCGTGCTGATCTCAGAGAGCCGGTATCATACCGTGATGTATCCCAGAGAGCCGAGATTCGGTATAATACCGTGCTGCATCTCAGAGAGCCGGTATCATACCGTGATGTATCCCAGAGAGCCGGTATCATACCGTGCTGTATCCCAGAGAGCCGGTATCATACCGTGCTGTAGCCCAGAGAGCCGAGTCTCGGTATCATACCGTGCTGTATCCCCGAGAGCCGAGTCTCGGTATCATACCGTGATGTATCCCAGAGAGCCGGTATCATACCGTGATGTATCCCAGAGAGCCGAGTTTCGGTATCATACCGTGCTGCATCTCGAGAGCCGGTATCATACCGTGATGTATCCCAGAGAGCCGAGTCTCGGTATCATACCGTGCTGTATCCCAGAGAGCCGAGTCTCGGTATCATACCGTGCTGTATCCCAGAGAGCCGAGTCTCGGTATCATACCGTGCTGTATCCCAGAGAGCCGAGTCTCGGTATCATACCGTGATGTATCCCAGAGAGCCGGTATCATACCGTGATGTATCCCACAGAGCCGAGTCTCGGTATCATACCGTGATGTAACCCAGAGATCCGAGTCTCAGTAGCATACCGTGATGTATCCCAGAGAGCCGAGTATCGGTATCATACCGTGCTGTATCCCAGAGAGTCGGTATCATACCGTGCTGCATCCCAGAGAGCCGGTATCATACCGTGATGTAGCCCAGAGAGCCGAGTCTCGGTATCATACCGTGCTGTATCCCAGAGAGTCGGTATCATACCGTGCTGTATCCCAGAGAGCCGGTATCATACCGTGATGTATCCCAGAGAGCCGAGTCTCGGTATCATACCGTACTGTATCCCAGAGAGTCGGTATCATACCGTGCTGTATCCCAGAGAGCCGGTATCATACCGTGCTGTATCCCAGAGAGCCGAGTCTCGGTATCATACCGTACTGTATCCCAGAGAGCCGAGTCTCGGTAGCATACCGTGATGTATCCCAGAGAGACGGCATCATACCGTGATGTATCTCAGAGAGCCGAGTCTCGGTATCATACCGTGCGTATGCCAGAGAGACGGTATCATACCGTGCTGTATCCCAGAGAGCCGGTATTATACCGTGCTGCATCCCAGAGAGCCGAGTCTCGGTATCATACCGTGCTGTATCCCATAGAGCCGGTATCATACCGTGATGTATCCCAGATAGCCAGTATCATACCGTGATGTATCCTAGAGAGCCAGTATCATACCGAGCTGTATCCCAGAAAGCCGAGTCTCTGTATCATACCATGATGTATCCCAGAGAGCCGGTATCATACCGTGCTGTATCCCAGAGAGCCGGTATCATACCATGATGTATCCCAGAGAGCCGGTATCATACCATGAGGTATCCCAGAGGGCCGGTATCATACCATGATGTATCCCAGAGAGCCGGTATCATACCGTGATGTATCCCAGAGAGACGGTATCATACCGTGATGTATCCCAGAGAGCCGAGTCTCGGTATCATACCGTGCTGTATGCCAGAGAGACGGTATCATACCGTGCTGTATCCCAGAGAGCCGGTATCATACCGTGCTGCATCCCAGAGAGCCGAGTCTCGGTATCATACCGTGATGTTTCCCACAGAGCCGGTATCATACCGTGATGTATCCCAGAGAGCCGGTATCATACCGTGCTGTATCCCAGAGAGCCGAGTCTCGGTATAATACCGTGCTGTATCCCAGAGAGCCGAGTCTCGGTATAATACCGTGCTGTATCCCAGAGAGCCGAGTCTCGGTATAATACCGTGCTGTATCCCAGAGAGCCGAGTCTCGGTATAATACCGTGATGTATCCCAGAGGGCCGGTATCATACCGTGATGTATCCCAGAGAGCCGGTATCATACCGTGCTGCATCCCAGAGAGCTGATATCATACCGTGATGTATCCCAGAGAGCCGAGTCTCGGTATCATACCGTGCTATATTCCAGAGAGTCGGTATCATACCGTGATGTATCACAGAGAGCCGGTATCATACCGTGCTGCATCCCAGAGAGCCGGTATCATACCGTGATGTATCCCAGAGAGCCGAATCTCGGTATCATACCGTGCTGTATTCCAGGGAGTCGGTATCATACCGTGATGTATCCCAGAGAGCCGGTATCATACCGTGATGTATCCCAGAGAGCCGGTATCATACCGTGCTGCATCCCAGAGAGCTGGTATCATACCGTGCTGTATCCCAGAGAGCCGAGTCTCGGTATCATACCGTGCTGTATCCCAGAGAGCCGAGTCTCGGTAGCATACCGTGATGTATCCCAGAGGGACGGTATCATACCGTGCTGTATCCCAGAGAGCCGAGTCTCGGTATCATACCGTGCTGTATCCCCGAGAGCCGAGTCTCGGTATCATACCGTGATGTATCCCAGAGAGCCGGTATCATACCGTGATGTATTCCAGAGAGCCGAGTTTCGGTATCATACCGTGCTGCATCTCAGAGAGCCGGTATCATACCGTGATGTATCCCAGAGAGCCAAGTCTCGGTATCATACCGTGCTGTATCCCAGAGAGCCGGTATCATACCGTGCGGTATCCCAGAGAGACGGTATCATACCATGATGTATCCCAGAGAGCCGAGTCTCGGTATCATACCGTGCTGTATGCCAGAGAGACGGTATAATACCGTGATGTATCACAGACAGCCGGTATCATACCGTGCGGTATCCCAGAGAGACGGTATCATACCATGATGTATCCCAGAGAGCCGAGTCTCGGTATCATACCGTGCTGTATGCCAGAGAGACGGTATCATACCGTGCTGTGTCCCAGAGAGCCGGTATCATACCGTGCTGCATCCCAGAGAGCCGAGTCTCGGTATCATACCGTGCTGTATCCCATAGAGCCGGTATCATACCGTGATGTATCCCAGAGAGCCGGTATCATACCGTGCTGCATCCCAGAGAGCTGGTATCATACCGTGATGTATCCCAGAGAGCCGAGTCTCGGTATCATACCGTGCTATATTCCAGAGAGTCGGTATTATACCGTGCTGTATCCCAGAGAGCCGGTATCATTCCGTACTGTATCCCAGAGAGCCGGTATCATACCGTGCTGTATCCCAGAGAGCCGAGTCTCGGTATCATACCGTACTGTATCCCAGAGAGCCGAGTCTCGGTAGCATACCGTGATGTATCCCAGAGAGACGGTATCATACCGTGATATATCCCAGAGAGCCGAGTCTCGGTATCGTACCGTGCTGTATGCCAGAGAGACGGTATCATTCCGTGCTGCATCCCAGAGAGCCGAGTCTCGGTATCATACCGTGCTGTATCCCAGAGAGCCGAGACTCGGTATCATACCGTGATGTATCCCAGAGAGTCGGTGTCATACCGTGATGTATCCCAGAGAGCCGAGTCTCGGTATCATACCGTGCTGTATCCCAGAGAGCCGAATCTCGGTATCATACCGTGCTGTATCCCCGAGAGCCGAGTCTCGGTATCATACCGTGATGTATCCCAGAGAGCTGAGTTTCGGTATCATACCGTGCTGCATCTCAGAGAGCCGGTATCATACCGTGATGTATCCCAAAGAGCCGAGTCTCGGTATCATACCGTGCTGCATCTCAGAGAGCCGGTATCATACCGTGATGTATCCCAGAGAGCCGAGTCTCGGTATCATACTGTGCTGTATCCCAGAGAGTCGGTACCATACCGTGCTGTATCCCAGAGAGTCGAGACTCGGTATCATACCGTGATGTATCCCAGAGAGCCGGATCATACCGTGCTGTATCCCAGAGAACCGAGTCTCGGTATCATACCGTGCTGTATCCCAGAGAGCCGAGTCTCGGTATCATACCGTGCTGTATCCCAGAGAGCCGAGTCTCGGTATCATACCGTGATGTATCCCAGAGAGCCGGTATCATACCGTGATGTATCCCACAGAGCCGAGTCTCGGTATCATACCGTGATGTAACCCAGAGATCCGAGTCTCAGTAGCATACCGTGATGTATCCCAGAGAGCCGAGTATCGGTATCATACCGTGCTGTATCCCAGAGAGTCGGTATCATACCGTGCTGCATCCCAGAGAGCCGGTATCATACCGTGATGTATCCCAGAGAGCCGAGTCTCGGTATCATACCGTGCTGTATCCCAGAGAGTCGGTATCATACCGTGCTGCATCCCAGAGAGCCGGTATCATACCGTGATGTATCCCAGAGAGCCGAGTCTCAGTATAATACCGTGATGTATCCCAGAGAGCCGAGTCTCGGTATAATACCGTGATGTATCCCAGAGAGCCGAGTCTCGGTATAATACCGTGATGTATCCCAGAGAGCCGAGTCTCGGTATAATACCGTGATGTATCCCAGAGAGCCGAGTCTCGGTATAATACCGTGATGTATCCCAGAGAGCCGAGACTCGGTATCATACCGTGATGTATCCCAGAGAGCCGAGACTCGGTATCATACCGTGATGTATCCCCGAGAGCCGGTATCATACCGTGATGTATCCCAGAGAGCCGAGTCTCGGTATCATACCGTGATGTATCCCAGAGAGCCGGTATCACACCGTGCTGTATCCCAGCGAGCCGAGTCTCGGTATCATACCGTGATGTATCCCAGAGAGTCGGTGTCATACCGTGATGTATCCCAGAGAGCCGAGTTTCGGTATCATACCGTGCTGATCTCAGAGAGCCGGTATCATACCGTGATGTATCCCAGAGAGCCGAGATTCGGTATAATACCGTGCTGCATCTCAGAGAGCCGGTATCATACCGTGATGTATCCCAGAGAGCCGGTATCATACCGTGCTGTATCCCAGAGAGCCGGTATCATACCGTGCTGTAGCCCAGAGAGCCGAGTCTCGGTATCATACCGTGCTGTATCCCCGAGAGCCGAGTCTCGGTATCATACCGTGATGTATCCCAGAGAGCCGGTATCATACCGTGATGTATCCCAGAGAGCCGAGTTTCGGTATCATACCGTGCTGCATCTCGAGAGCCGGTATCATACCGTGATGTATCCCAGAGAGCCGAGTCTCCGTATCATACCGTGCTGTATCCCAGAGAGCCGAGTCTCGGTATCATACCGTGCTGTATCCCAGAGAGCCGAGTCTCGGTATCATACCGTGCTGTATCCCAGAGAGCCGAGTCTCGGTATCATACCGTGATGTATCCCAGAGAGCCGGTATCATACCGTGATGTATCCCACAGAGCCGAGTCTCGGTATCATACCGTGATGTAACCCAGAGATCCGAGTCTCAGTAGCATACCGTGATGTATCCCAGAGAGCCGAGTATCGGTATCATACCGTGCTGTATCCCAGAGAGTCGGTATCATACCGTGCTGCATCCCAGAGAGCCGGTATCATACCGTGATGTATCCCAGAGACCCGAGTCTCGGTATCATACCGTGCTGTATCCCAGAGAGTCGGTATCATACCGTGCTGCATCCCAGAGAGCCGGTATCATACCGTGATGTATCCCAGAGAGCCGAGTCTCGGTATAATACCGTGATGTATCCCAGAGAGCCGAGTCTCGGTATAATACCGTGATGTATCCCAGAGAGCCGAGTCTCGGTATAATACCGTGATGTATCCCAGAGAGCCGAGTCTCGGTATAATACCGTGATGTATCCCAGAGAGCCGAGACTCGGTATCATACCGTGATGTATCCCAGAGAGCCGAGACTCGGTATCATACCGTGATGTATCCCAGAGAGCCGGTATCATACCATGATGTATCCCAGAGAGCCGAGCCTCGGTATCATACCGTGCTGTATTCCAGAGAGTCGGTATCATACTGTGCTGTATCCCAGAGAGTCGGTAGCATACCGTGATGTATCCCAGAGAGCCGGTATCATACCGTGATGTATCCCAGAGAGCCGGTATCATACCGTGATGTATCCCAGAGAGCCGGTATCATACCGTGATGTATCCCAGAGAGCCGGTAACATACCGTGATGTATCCCAGAGAGCCGAGTCTCGGTATAATACCGTGCTGTATCCCCGAGAGCCGGTATCATACCGTGATGTATCCCAGAGAGCCGAGTCTCGGTATCATACCGTGATGCATCCCAGAGAGCCGGTATCATACCGTGCTGTATCCCAGCGAGCCGAGTCTCGGTATCATACCGTGATGTATCCCAGAGAGCCGGTATCATACCGTGCTGTATCCCAGAGAGCCGAGCCTCGGTATCATACCGTGATGTATCCCAGAGAGCCGGTATCATACCGTGCTGTATCCCAGAGAGCCGAGTCTCGGTATCATACCGTGATGTATCCCAGAGAGTCGGTGTCATACCGTGATGTATCCCAGAGAGCCGAGTTTCGGTATCATACCGTGCTGCATCCCAGAGAGCCGGTATCATTCCGTGATGTATCCCAGAGAGCCGGTATCATACCGTGCTGCATCCCAGAGAGCCGAGTCTCGGTATCATACCGTGCTGTATCCCAGAGAGCCGAGACTCGGTATCATACCGTGATGTATCCCAGAGAGTCGGTGTCATACCGTGCTGTATCCCAGAGAGCCGAGTCTCGGTATCATACCGTGATGTATCCCAGAGAGTCGGTATCATACCGTGATGTATCCCAGAGAGCCGGTATCATACCGTGATGTATCCCAGAGATCCGAGTTTCGGTATCATACCGCGCTGATCTCAGAGAGCCGGTATCATACCGTGATGTATCCCAGAGAGCCGAGATTCGGTATCATACCGTGCTGCATCTCAGAAAGCCGGTATCATACCGTGATGTATCCCAGAGAGCCGAGTCTCGGTATCATACCGTGCTGCATCTCAGAGAGCCGGTATCATACCGTGCTGTATCCCAGAGAGCCGGTATCATACCGTGCTGTAGCCCAGAGAGCCGAGTCTCGGTATCATACCGTGCTGTATCCCAGAGAGCCGAGACTCGGTATCATACCGTGATGTATCCCAGAGAGCCGGTATCATACCGTGATGTATCCCAGAGAGCCGGTATCATACCGTGCTGTATCCCAGAGAGCCGGTATCATACCGTGCTGTAGCCCAGAGAGTCGGTAGCATACCGTGATGTATCCCAGAGAGTCGAGACTCGGTATGATACCGTGATGTATCCGAGAGAGCCGGTATCATTCCGTGCTGTATCCCAGAGAGCCGGTGTCATACCGTGCTGTATCCCAGAGAGCCGAGTCTCGGTATCATACCGTACTGTATCCCAGAGAGCCGAGTCTCGGTAGCATACCGTGATGTATCCCAGAGAGACGGTATCATACCGTGATGTATTTCAGAGAGCCGAGTCTCGGTATCATACCGTGCTGTATGCCAGAGAGACGGTATCATACCGTGCTGTATCCCAGAGAGCCGGTATTATACCGTGCTGCATCCCAGAGAGCCGAGTCTCGGTATCATACCGTGCTGTATCCCATAGAGCCGGTATCATACCGTGATGTATCCCAGATAGCCAGTATCATACCGTGATGTATCCTAGAGAGCCAGTATCATACCGAGCTGTATCCCAGAATGCCGAGTCTCTGTATCATACCATGATGTATCCCAGAGGGCCGGTATCATACCATGATGTATCCCAGAGAGCCGGTATCATACCGTGATGTATCCCAGAGAGACGGTATCATACCGTGATGTATCCCAGAGAGCCGAGTCTCGGTATCATACCGTGCTGTATGCCAGAGAGACGGTATCATACCGTGCTGTATCCCAGAGAGCCGGTATCATACCGTGCTGCATCCCAGAGAGCCGAGTCTCGGTATCATACCGTGCTGTATCCCATAGAGCCGGTATCATACCGTGATGTATCCCAGAGAGCCGGTATCATACCGTGCTGCATCCCAGAGAGCTGGTATCATACCGTGATGTATCCCAGAGAGCCGAGTCTCGGTATCATACCGTGCTATATTCCAGAGAGTCGGTATCATACCGTGATGTATCACAGAGAGCCGGTATCATACCGTGCTGCATCCCAGAGAGCCGGTATCATACCGTGATGTATCCCAGAGAGCCGAATCTCGGTATCATACCGTGCTGTATTCCAGGGAGTCGGTATCATACCGTGATGTATCCCAGAGAGCCGGTATCATACCGTGATGTATCCCAGAGAGCCGGTATCATACCGTGCTGCATCCCAGAGAGCTGGTATCATACCGTGCTGTATCCCAGAGAGCCGAGTCTCGGTATCATACCGTGCTGTATCCCAGAGAGCCGAGTCTCGGTAGCATACCGTGATGTATCCCAGAGGGCCGGTATCATACCGTGCTGTATCCCAGAGAGCCGAGTCTCGGTATCATACCGTGCTGTATCCCCGAGAGCCGAGTCTCGGTATCATACCGTGATGTATCCCAGAGAGCCGGTATCATACCGTGATGTATCCCAGAGAGCCGAGTTTCGGCATCATACCGTGCTGCATCTCAGAGAGCCGGTATCATACCGTGATGTATCCCAGAGAGCCAAGTCTCGGTATCATACCGTGCTGTATCCCAGAGAGTCGGTATCATACCGTGCTGTATCCCAGAGAGTCGGTAGCATACCGTGATGTATCCCAGAGAGTCGAGACTCGGTATCATACCGTGATGTATCCCAGAGAGCCGGTATCATACCGTGCTGTATCCCAGAGAGCCGGTATCATACCGTGCTGTATCCCAGAGAGCCGAATCTCGGTATCATACCGTGCTGTATCCCAGAGAGCCGAGTCTTGGTAGCATACCGTGATGTATCCCAGAGAGCCGAGTCTCGGTATCATACCGTGCTGTATCCCAGAGAGTCGGTATCATACCGTGATGTATCCCAGAGAGCCGGTATCATACCGTGATGTATCCCAGAGAGCCGAGTCTCGGTATCATACCGTGCTGTATCCCAGAGAGCCGAGTATCACACCGTGCTGTATCCCAGAGAGCCGGTATCATACCGTGCTGTATCCCAGAGAGCCGAGTCTCGGTATCATACCGTACTGTATCCCAGGGAGCCGAGTCTCGGTAGCATACCGTGATGTATCCCAGAGAGACGGTATCATACCGTGATATATCCCAGAGAGCCGAGTCTCGGTATCATACCGTGCTGTATGCCAGAGAGACGGTATCATACCGTGCTGTATCCCAGAGAGCCGAGTCTCGGTATCATACCGTGCTGTATCCCAGAGAGCCGAGACTCGGTATCATACCGTGATGTATCCCAGAGAGTCGGTGTCATACCGTGCTGTATCCCAGAGAGCCGAGTCTCGGTATCATACCGTGCTGTATCCCAGAGAGCCGAGACTCGGTAGCATACCGTGATGTATCCCAGAGAGCCGAGTCTCGGTATCATACCGTGCTGTATCCCAGAGAGCCGAGTCTCGGTATCATACCGTGCTGTATCCCAGAGAGCCGAGTCTCGGTAGCATACCGTGATGTATCCCAGAGAGCCGAGTCTCGGTATCATACCGTGCTGTATCCCAGAGAGTCGGTATCATACCATGATGTATCCCAGAGAGCCGGTATCATACCATGATGTATCCCAGAGGGCCGGTATCATACCATGATGTATCCCAGAGAGCCGGTATCATACCGTGATGTATCCCAGAGAGACGGTATCATACCGTGATGTATCCCAGAGAGCCGAGTCTCGGTATCATACCGTGCTGTATGCCAGAGAGACGGTATCATACCGTGCTGTATCCCAGAGAGCCGGTATCATACCGTGCTGCATCCCAGAGAGCCGAGCCTCGGTATCATACCGTGCTGTATCCCATAGAGCCGGTATCATACCGTGATGTATCACAGAGAGCCGGTATCATACCGTGCTGCATCCCAGAGAGCCGGTATCATACCGTGATGTATCCCAGAGAGCCGAATCTCGGTATCATACCGTGCTGTATTCCAGAGAGTCGGTACCATACCGTGATGTATCCCAGAGAGCCGGTATCATACCGTGATGTATCCCAGAGAGCCGGTATCATACCGTGCTGCATCCCAGAGAGCTGGTATCATACCGTGCTGTATCCCAGAGAGCCGAGTCTCGGTATCATACCGTGCTGTATCCCAGAGAGCCGAGACTCGGTATCATACCGTGATGTATCCCAGAGAGCCGGTATCATACCGTGATGTATCCCAGAGAGTCGAGTCTCGGTATCATACCGTGATGTATCCCAGGGGGCCGGTATCATACCGTGCTGTATCCCCGAGAGCCGAGTCTCGGTATCATACCGTGATGTATCCCAGAGAGCCGAGTTTCGGTATCATACCGTGCTGCATCTCAGAGAGCCGGTATCATACCGTGATGTATCCCAGAGAGCCGAGTTTCGGTATCATATCGTGCTGCATCTCAGAGAGCCGGTATCATACCGTGATGTATCCCAGAGAGCCGGTATCATACCGTGATGTATCCCAGAGAGCCGGTATCATACCGTGCTGTATCCCAGAGAGCCGAGTGTCGGTATCATACCGTGCTGTATCCCAGAGAGCCGAGTCTCGGTATCATACCGTGCTGTATCCTAGAGAGCCGAGTCTCGGTATCATACCGTGATGTATCCCAGAGAGCCGGTATCATACCGTGATGTATCCCAGAGAGCCGAGTTTCGGTATCATACCGTGCTGCATCCCAGAGATCCGGGATCATACCGTGATGTATCCCAGAGAGCCGGTATCACACCGTGATGTATCCCAATGAGCCGGTATCATACCGTGATGTATCCCAGAGAGCCGAGTCTCGGTATCATACCGTGATGTATCCCAGAGATCCGAGTCTCAGTAGCATACCGTGATGTATCCCAGAGAGCCGAGTATCGGTATCATACCGTACTGTATCCCAGAGAGCCGGTATCATACCATGATGTATCCCAGAGAGCCGGTAACATACCGTGATGTATCCCAGAGAGCCGAGCCTCGGTATCAAACCGTGCTGTATTCCAGAGAGTCGGTATCATACCGTGCTGTATCCCAGAGAGCCGAGTCCCAGAGAGTCGGTAGCATACCGTGATGTATCCCAGGGAGCCGGTAACATACCGTGATGTATCCCAGAGAGCCGAGTCTCGGTATCAACCGTGATGTATTCCATAGAGCCGGTATCATACCGTGCTGTATCCCAGCGAGCCGAGACTCGGTATCATACCGTGATGTATCCCAGAGAGCCGAGTTTCGGTATCATACCGTGCTGCATCTCAGAGAGCCGGTATCATACCGTGATGTATCCCAGAGAGCCGAGTTTCGGTATCATACCGTGCTGCATCTCAGAGAGCCGGTATCATACCGTGATGTATCCCAGAGAGCCGAGTTTCGGTATCATACCGTGCTGCATCTCAGAGAGCCGGTGTCATACCGTGATGTATCCCAGAGAGCCGAGTTTCGGTATCATACCGTGCTGCATCTCAGAGAGCCGGTATCATACCGTGATGTATCCCAGAGAGCCGAGTTTCGGTATCATACCGTGCAGCATCTCAGAGAGCCGGTATCATACCGTGATGTATCCCAGAGAGCCGAGTCTCGGTATCATACCGTGCTGCATCTCAGAGAGCCGGTATCATACCGTGCTGTATCCCAGAGAGTCGGTAGCATACCGTGATGTATCCCAGAGAGTCGAGACTCGGTATCATACCGTGATGTATCCCAGAGAGCCGGTATCATACCGTGCTGTATCCCAGAGAGCCGGTATCATACCGTGCTGTATCCCAGAGAGCCGAGTCTCGGTATCATACCGTGCTGTATCCCAGAGAGCCGAGTCTCGGTAGCATACCGTGATGTATCCCAGAGAGCCGAATATCTGTATCATATCGTGCTGTATCCCAGAGAGTCGGTATCATACCGTGATGTATCTCAGAGAGTCGAGTCTCGGTATCATACCGTGATGTATCCCAGAGAGCCGGTATCATACCGTGATGTATCCCAGAGAGCCGGTATCATACCGTGATGCATCCCAGAGAGCCGGTATCATTCCGTGATGTATCCCAGAGAGCCGGTATCATTCCGTGATGTATCCCAGAGAGCCGGTATCATACCGTGATGTATCCCAGAGAGCCGAGTTTCGGTATCATACCGTGCTGCATCCCAGAGAGCCGGTATCATACCGTGATGCATCCCTGAGAGCCGGTATCATTCCGTGATGTATCCCAGAGAGCCGGTATCATACCGTGCTGCATCCCAGAGAGCCGAGTCTCGGTATCATACCGTGCTGTATCCCAGAGAGCCGAGACTCGGTATCATACCGTGATGTATCCCAGAGAGTCGGTGTCATACCGTGATGTATCCCAGAGAGCCGAGTTTCGGTATCATACCGTGCTGATCTCAGAGAGCCGGTATCATACCGTGATGTATCCCAGAGAGCCGAGATTCGGTATCATACCGTGCTGCATCTCAGAGAGCCGGTATCATACCGTGCTGTATCCCAGAGAGTCGAGACTCGGTATCATACCGTGATGTATCCCAGAGAGTCGAGACTCGGTATCATACCGTGATGTATCCCAGAGAGCCGGTATCATACCGTGCTGTATCCCAGAGAGCCGGTATCATACCGTGCTGTAGCCCAGAGAGCCGAGTCTCGGTATCATACCGTGCTGTATCCCAGAGAGTCGGTATCATACCGTGCTGTATCCCAGAGAGCCGGTATCATACCGTGATGTATCCCAGAGAGCCGAGTCTCGGTATCATACCGTACTGTATCCCAGAGAGTCGGTATCATACCGTGCTGTATCCCAGAGAGCCGGTATCATACCGTGCTGTATCCCAGAGAGCCGAGTCTCGGTATCATACCGTACTGCATCCCAGAGATCCGAGTCTCGGTAGCATACCGTGATGTATCCCAGAGAGACGGTATCATACCGTGATGTATCTCAGAGAGCCGAGTCTCGGTATCATACCGTGCTGTATGCCAGAGAGACGGTATCATACCGTGCTGTATCCCAGAGAGCCGGTATTATACCGTGCTGCATCCCAGAGAGCCGAGTCTCGGTATCATACCGTGCTGTATCCCATAGAGCCGGTATCATACCGTGATGTATCCCAGATAGCCAGTATCATGCCGTGATGTATCCTAGAGAGCCAGTATCATACCGAGCTGTATCCCAGAAAGCCGAGTCTCTGTATCATACCATGATGTATCCCAGAGAGCCGGTATCATACCGTGCTGTATCCCAGAGAGCCGGTATCATACCATGATGTATCCCAGAGAGCCGGTATCATACCATGAGGTATCCCAGAGGGCCGGTATCATACCATGATGTATCCCAGAGAGCCGGTATCATACCGTGATGTATCCCAGAGAGACGGTATCATACCGTGATGTATCCCAGAGAGCCGAGTCTCGGTATCATACCGTGCTGTATGCCAGAGAGACGGTATCATACCGTGCTGTATCCCAGAGAGCCGGTATCATACCGTGCTGCATCCCAGAGAGCCGAGTCTCGGTATCATACCGTGATGTATCCCACAGAGCGGGTATCATACCGTGATGTATCCCAGAGAGCCGGTATCATACCGTGCTGTATCCCAGAGAGCCGAGTCTCGGTATAATACCGTGCTGTATCCCAGAGAGCCGAGTCTCGGTATCATACCGTGCTGTATCCCAGAGAGCCGGTGTCATACCGTGATGTATCCCAGAGAGCCGGTATCATACCGTGCTGTATCCCAGAGAGCCGAGTCTCGGTATAATACCGTGCTGTATCCCAGAGAGCCGAGTCTCGGTATAATACCGTGATGTATCCCAGAGGGCCGGTATCATACCGTGATGTATCCCAGAGAGCCGGTATCATACCGTGCTGCATCCCAGAGAGCTGATATCATACCGTGATGTATCCCAGAGAGCCGAGTCTCGGTATCATACCGTGCTATATTCCAGAGAGTCGGTATCATACCGTGATGTATCACAGAGAGCCGGTATCATACCGTGCTGCATCCCAGAGAGCCGGTATCATACCGTGATGTATCCCAGAGAGCCGAATCTCGGTATCATACCGTGCTGTATTCCAGGGAGTCGGTATCATACCGTGATGTATCCCAGAGAGCCGGTATCACACCGTGATGTATCCCAGAGAGCCGGTATCATACCGTGCTGCATCCCAGAGAGCTGGTATCATACCGTGCTGTATCCCAGAGAGCCGAGTCTCGGTATCATACCGTGCTGTATCCCAGAGAGCCGAGTCTCGGTAGCATACCGTGATGTATCCCAGAGGGACGGTATCATACCGTGCTGTATCCCCGAGAGCCGAGTCTCGGTATCATACCGTGATGTATCCCAGAGAGCCGGTATCATACCGTGATGTATTCCAGAGAGCCGAGTTTCGGTATCATACCGTGCTGCATCTCAGAGAGCCGGTATCATACCGTGATGTATCCCAGAGAGCCAAGTCTCGGTATCATACCGTGCTGTATCCCAGAGAGCCGGTATCATACCGTGCGGTATCCCAGAGAGACGGTATCATACCATGATGTATCCCAGAGAGCCGAGTCTCGGTATCATACCGTGCTGTATGCCAGAGAGACGGTATAATACCGTGATGTATCACAGACAGCCGGTATCATACCGTGCGGTATCCCAGAGAGACGGTATCATACCATGATGTATCCCAGAGAGCCGAGTCTCGGTATCATACCGTGCTGTATGCCAGAGAGACGGTATCATACCGTGCTGTGTCCCAGAGAGCCGGTATCATACCGTGCTGCATCCCAGAGAGCCGAGTCTCGGTATCATACCGTGCTGTATCCCATAGAGCCGGTATCATACCGTGATGTATCCCAGAGAGCCGGTATCATACCGTGCTGCATCCCAGAGAGCTGGTATCATACCGTGATGTATCCCAGAGAGCCGAGTCTCGGTATCATACCGTGCTATATTCCAGAGAGTCGGTATCATACCGTGATGTATCCCAGAGAGCCGGTATCATACCGTGCTGCATCCCAGAGAGCCGGTATCATACCGTGATGTATCCCAGAGAGCCGAGTCTCGGTATCATACCGTGCTGTATTCCAGAGAGTCGGTATCATACCGTGATGTATCCCAGAGAGCCGGTATCATACCGTGATGTATCCCAGAGAGCCGGTATCATACCGTGCTGCATTCCAGAGAGCTGGTATCATACCGTGCTGTATCCCAGAGAGCCGAGTCTCGGTATCATACCGTGCTGTATCCCAAAGAGCCGAGTCTCGGTAGCATACCGTGATGTATCCCAGAGGGCCGGTATCATACCGTGCTGTATCCCAGAGAGCCGGTATCATACCGTGCTGCATCCCAGAGAGTCGAGTCTCGGTATCATACCGTGCTGTATCCCAGAGAGCCGGTATCATACCGTGCTGTATCCCAGAGAGCCGGTATCATACCGTGCTGTATCCCAGAGAGCCGAGTCTCGGTAGCATACCGTGATGTATCCCAGAGGGTCGGTATCATACCGTGCTGTATCCCAGAGAGCCGGTATCATACCGTGCTGCATCCCAGAGAGTTGAGTCTCGGTATCATACCGTGATGTATCCCAGAGGGCCGGTATCATACCGTGCTGTATCCCAGAGAGCCGGTATCATACCGTGCTGTATCCCAGAGAGCCGGTATCATACCGTGCTGTATCCCAGAGAGCCGAGTCTCGGTTTCATACCGTGCTGTATCCCAGAGAGCCGAGTCTCGGTAGCATACCGTGCTGTATCCCATAGAGCCGGTATCATACCGTGATGTATCCCAGAGAGCCGAGTCTCGGTATCATACCGTGCTGTATCCCATAGAGCCGGTATCATACCGTGCTGTATCCCAGAGAGTCGGTAGCATACCGTGATGTATCCCAGAGAGTCGAGACTCGGTATCATACCGTGGGTATCATTCCGTGCTGTATCCCAGAGAGCCGGTATCATACCGTGCTGTATCCCAGAGAGCCGAGTCTCGGTATCATACCGTACTGTATCCCAGAGAGCCGAGTCTCGGTAGCATACCGTGATGTATCCCAGAGAGACGGTATCATACCGTGATATATCCCAGAGAGCCAAGTCTCGGTATCATACCGTGCTGTATGCCAGAGAGACGGTATCATACCGTGCTGCATCCCAGAGAGCCGAGTCTCGGTATTATACCGTGCTGTATCCCAGAGAGCCGAGACTCGGTATCATACCGTGATGTATCCCAGAGAGCCGAGTCTCGGTATCATACCGTGATGTATCCCAGAGAGCCGGTATCATACCATGATGTATCCCAGAGAGCCGAGTCTCGGTATCATACCGTGCTGTATTCCAGAGAGTCGGTATCATACCGTGCTGTATCCCAGAGAGTCTGTAGCATACCGTGATGTATCCCAGAGAGCCGGTATCATACCGTGATGTATCCCAGAGAGCCGAGTCTCGGTATCATACTGTGATGTATCCTAGAGAGCCGAGTCTCGGTATAATACCGTGATGTATCCCAGAGAGCCGAGTCTCGGTATCATACCGTACTGTATCCCAGAGAGTCGGTATCATACCGTGCTGTATCCCAGAGATCCGGTATCATACCATGATGTATCCCAGGGAGCCGAGTCTCGGTATTATACCGTGCTGTATCCCAGAGAGCCGGTATCATACCCTGATGTATCCCAGAGAGCCGAGACTCGGTATCATACCGTGCTGTATCCCAGAGAGCCGGTATCATACCGTGATGTATCCCAGAGAGCCGAGTCTCGGTATCATACCATGATGTATCCCAGAGATCCAGGATCATACCGTGATGTATCCCAGAGAGCCGAGACTCGGTATCATACCGTGCTGTATCCCAGAGAGCCGGTATCATACCGTGATGTATTCCAGAGAGCCGAGTCTCGGTATCATACCGTGATGTATTCCAGAGAGCCGAGTCTCGGTATCATACTGTGATGTATCCCAGAGAGCTGAGACTCGGTATCATACCGTGATGTATCCCAGAGAGCCGGTATCATACCGTGATGTATCCCAGAGAGCCGGTATCATACCGTGCTGTATCCCAGAGAGCCGAGTCTCGGTATCATACCGTGATGTATCCCAGAGAGCCGAGTCTCGGTATCATACCGTGATGTATCCCAGAGAGCCGGTATAATACCGTGATGTATCACAGACAGCCGGTATCATACCGTGCGTTATCCCAGAGAGCCGGTATCATAACGTGATGTTCCCAGAGAGCCGGTATCATACCGTGATGTATCCCAGAGAGCCGGTATCATACCGTGATGTATCCCAGAGAGTCGGTGTCATACCGTTATGTATCCCAGAGAGTCGGTGGCATACCGTGATGTATCCCAGAGAGCCGAGTCTCGGTATCATACCGTGCTGTATCCCAGAGAGCCGGTATCATACCGTGATGCTTCCCAGAGAGCCGGTATCATGCCGTGATGTATCCCAGAGAGCCGAGTCTCGGTATCATACCGTGATGTATCCCAGAGAGCCGGTATCATACCGTGATGTATCCTAGAGAGCCGGTATCATACCGTGATGTATCCCAGAGAGCCGGTATCGTACCGTGATGTATCCCAGAGAGTCGAGTCTCGGTATCATACCGTGATGTATCCCAGAGAGCCGAGTCTCGGTATAATACCGTGATGTATCCCAGAGAGCCGGTATCATACCGTGATGTATCCCAGAGAGCCGAGTCTCGGTATCATACCGTGATGTATCCCAGAGAGTCGGTATCATACCGTGATATATCCCAGAGAGCCTGTATCACACCGTGATGTATCCCAGAGAGCCGGTATCATACCGTGATGTATCCCAGAGAGCCGAGTCTCGGTATCATACCGTGCAGTATCCCAGAGATCCGGTATCATACCGTGCTGTATCCCAGAGAGCGGAGTCTCGGTATCATACCGTGCTGTATTCCAGAGAGCCGAGTCTCGGTATCATACCGTGCTGTATCCCAGAGAGCCGAGTATCACACCGTGCTGTATCCCAGAGAGCTGGTATCATACCGTGATGTATCCCAGAGAGCCGAGTCTCGGTATCATACCGTGATGTATCCCAGAGAGCCGGTATCATGCTGTGCTGTATCCCAGTGAGCCGAGTCTCGGTATCATACCGTGATGTATCCCAGAGAGCCGGTATCATACCGTGATGTATCCCAGAGAGCCGGTATCATACCGTGATGTATCCCAGAGAGCCGAGTCTCGGTATCATACCGTGATGTATCCCAGAGAGCCGGTATCATACCGTGAGGTATCCCAGAGAGCCGAGTCTCGGTATAATACCGTGCTGTATCCCCGAGAGCCGGTATCATACCGTGATGTATCCCAGAGAGCCGAGTCTCGGTATCATACCGTGATGTATCCCAGAGAGCTTGTATCATACCGTGCTGTATCCCAGCGAGCCGAGTCTCGGTATCATACCGTGATGTATCCCAGAGAGCCGAGTCTCGGTATCATACCGTGCTGTATCCCAGAGAGCCGGTATCATGCCGTGATGTATCCCAGAGAGTCGAGCCTCGGTATCATACCGTGCTGTATCCCAGAGAGCCGGTATCATACCGTGATGTATCCCAGAGAGCCGAGTCTCGGTATCATACCGTGCTGCATCCCACAGAGCCGGTATCATACCGTGATGTGTCCCAGAGAGCCGGTATCATACCGTGCTGTATCCCAGCGAGCCGAGTCTCGGTATCATACCGTGCTGTATCCCAGAGAGCCGAGTCTCGGTATCATACCGTGATGTATCCCAGAGAGCCGAATCTCGGTATCATACCGTGCTGTATCCCAGAGAGTCGGTAGCATACCGTGATGTATCCCAGAGAGCCGAGTCTCGGTATCATACCGTGCTGTATCCCAGAGAGCCGAGACTCGGTATCATACCGTGCTGTATCCCAGAGAGCCGAGTCTCGGTATCATACTGTGATGTATCCCAGAGAGACGGTATCATACCGTGATGTATCCCAGAGAGCCGAGTCTCGGTATCATACCGTGATGTATCCCAGAGAGCCGGTATCATACCGTGATGTATCCCAGAGAGCCGAGTCTCGGTATCATACCGTGATGTATCCCAGAGAGCCGGTATCATACTGTGATGTATCCCAGAGAGCCGAGACTCGGTATCATACCGTGCTGTATCCCAGAGAGCCGGTCTTATATCGTGCTGTATCCCAGAGAGCCGGTATCATACCGTGATGTATCCCAGGGAGCCGAGTCTCGGTATCATACCGTGATGTATCCCAGAGAGCCGGTATCATACCGTGATGTATCGCAGAGAGCCGAGTCTCGGTATCATACCGTGATGTATCCCAGAGAGCCGAGTCTCGGTATCATACCGTGATGTATCCCAGAGAGCCGGTATCATACCGTGATGTATCCCAGAGAGCCGATTCTCGGTATCATACCGTGATGTATCCCAGAGAGCCGAGTCTCGGTATCATACCGTGCTGTATCCCAGAGAGCCGAGACTCGGTATCATACCGTGCTGTATCCCAGAGAGCCGAGTCTCGGTATCATACCGTGATGTATCCCAGAGAGCCGGTATCATACTGTGATGTATCCCAGAGAGCCGAGACTCGGTATCATACCGTGCTGTATCCCAGAGAGCCGGTCTTATATCGTGCTGTATCCCAGAGAGCCGAGTAGCGGTATCATACCGTGATGTGTCTCAGAGAGCCGGTATCATACCGTGATGTATCCCAGAGAGCCGAGACTCGGTATCATACCGTGCTGTATCCCAGAGAGCCGGTCTTATATCGTGCTGTATCCCAGAGAGCCGGTATCATACCGGGATGTATCCCAGAGAGCCGAGTCTCGGTATCATACCGTGATGTATCCCAGAGAGCCGAGTCTCGGTATCATACCGTGCTGTATCCCAGAGAGCCGAGTCTCGGTATCATACCGTGATGTATCCTAGAGAGCCGGTATCATACCGTGCTGTATCCCAGAGAACCGCGTCTCGGTATCATACCGTGATGTATCCCAGAGAGCCGGTATCATACCGTGATGTATCCCAGAGAGCCGAGTCTCGGTATCATACCGTGCTGTATCCCAGAGACCCGGGATCATACCGTGATGTATCCCAGAGAGCCGGTATCATACCGTGTTGTATCCCAGAGAGCCGAGTCTCGGTATCATACCGTAATGTATGCCAGAGAGCCGATATCATACCGTGATGTACCTCAGAGAGCCGAGTCTCGGTATCATACCGTGATGTATCCCAGAGAGTCGGTATCATACCGTGCTGTATCCCAGAGAGCCGGTATCATACCGTGATGTATCCCATAGAGCCGAGTCTCGGTATTATACCGTGCTGTATCCCAGAGAGCCGGTATCATACCGTGATGTATCCCAGAGAGCCGAGTCTCGGTATCATACCGTGCTGTATCCCAGAGAGCTGGTATCATACCGTGATGTATCCCAGAGAGCCGAGTCTCGGTATCATACCGTGATGTATCCCAGAGAGCCGAGTCTCGGTATCATACCGTACTGTATCCCAGAGAGTCGGTATCATACCGTGCTGTATCCCAGAGAGCCGGTATCATACCGTGTTGTATCCCAGAGAGCCGGTATCATACCGTGTTGTATCCCAGAGAGCCGAGTCTCGGTATCATACCGTGGTGTATCCCAGAGAGCCGGTATCATACCGTGCTGTATCCCAGAGAGCCAAGTATCGTTATCATACCGTGATGTATCCCAGAGAGCCGGTATCACACCATGATGTATCCCAGAGAGCCGGTATCATACCGTGTTGTATCCCAGAGAGCCGGTATCATACCGTGTTGTATCCCAGAGAGCCGAGTCTCAGTATCATACCGTGCTGTATCCCAGAGAGCCGGTATCATACCGTGCTGTATCCCAGAGAGTCGAGTCTCGGTATCATACCGTGATGTATCAAAGAGAGCCGGTATCATAATGTGCTGTATCCCAGAGAGCCGAGTCTCGGTATCATACCGTGCTGTATCCCAGAGAGCCGAGTATCGGTATCATACCGTGCTGTATCCCAGAGAGCCGAGTCTCGGTATCATACCGTGATGTATCCCAGAGAGCCGAGTATCACACCGTGCTGTATCCCAGAGAGCCGGTATCATACCGTGATGTATCCCAGAGAGTCGAGTCTCGGTATCATACCGTGCTGTATCCCAGAGAGCCGAGTATCGGTGTCATACCGTGCTGTATCCCAGAGAGCCGAGTCTCGGTATCATACCGTGATGTATCCCAGAGAGCCGAGTATCACACCGTGCTGTATCCCAGAGAGCCGGTATCATACCGTGATGTATCCCAGAGAGCCGAGTCTCGGTATCATACCGTGCTGTATCCCAGAGAGCCGGTATCATACCGTGATGTATCCCAGAGAGCCGAGTCTCGGTATCATACCGTGCTGTATCCCAGAGAGCCGAGTCTCGGTATCATACCGTGATGTATCCCAGAGAGCCGAGTATCATTCCGTGCTGTATCCCAGAGAGCCGAGTCTCGGTTAGAATCGGGTGAATCCATGGACTCGAATGATTCCACAAGCTCAACTGTTCAAAAATGAAATGAATTTGTTCCTATTTATATACAAACAAATATAGTAAAAAGAATGAACATTATGTTCTGTCTGTCTATCTGTCTTGTCTGTCTGTCTGTCTGTCTGCTCAGTTCTGATAACGTGAGAAGAATGGTAGTATGTATCCAACAATGCCAGACATACTTTACAAAAGTCGGCACAATCTCGGTTGAACCATGCCTAGCTGGTCTTTTCAGACATAAGCTGAAAAGTGACAGTGCTCGCCAGACGCTGCAGCAGCGCATCAAGTCAGTTGGCTCATGGCCGATTCAACTATGATGGGAAACGGTGCTTTGTCAAAAGCCCATTGCAGCACCTGACACGACAAGGGATCGCCGGCGCTTATCTTAATTTCACTGGGTTGTTTTGTAAAGCTCTGATGGACACGCTTGGCATATACGCTTGGCTTGGTAATAAATACGGAAGTAGTTGTAAAGATGACGTAGCTAAGATGACTAGCCACAGACGTAGCTAAGTGACATGGGCTGTGCAGTGTATTAAAACCATAAATATCTTCACAATGATCTTTCCTTTCTATTAATGACTGACGTTAATGAGTTGCCATGTATTTGTTTTTAATGGCTTGCCCTTGGATGGCTGCTCTAACAGGTTAAGATACAAGAAAATGCATTTTCATTTATTGTCGCTTGTTGCCACCTTATGACTGTACTCATATGTTTTCTGCCCAAAGTTCGCGGAAGACTTGGAGCTACTGTGGTGCTTAGGTTAGTTGACACCGTCATCGTCATAGCAACGTTTGTCACAGGTGCACCACGCAGTTATCAGACCTCATTGGCACTCCATGAAAACTCCCGAGAAACACAGGCCGATGCAGCAAAAGGAGAACTCCTGAGAAACACAGGGCTGCAGCAAGAGGTGAACTGAGAAACACAGGCCGATGCAGCAAAAGGAGAACTCCTGAGAAACACAGGGCTGCAGCAAAAGGAGAACTCCTGAGAAACACAGGGCTGCAGCAAAAGGAGAACTCCTGAGAAACACAGGGCTGCAGCAAAAGGTGAACTCCTGAGAAACACAGGGCTGCAGCAAAAGGTGAACTCCTGACAAGCTGCAGCAAGGCTGCAGCAAAAGGAGGCGGAATGGAAGCTAAAGTTTGTACTTTTCATGGAATTTGAAATAGCACTTGCAACGGAGACACTTGTCATCCGTATCTGCTTTACACTGGCAACGATCTCAACGGCCGAATGTATTGACGTCAACTGATTTTGCTGATCTCGCGAATGGCTGGTCATTATTTCAGCGTGGGTTACCGATCCTTTGCGTGTCTGCAATCTGCACGCGGGCTGCTGGTGGTCCCCACCTCCAGAGCACTGCACAGTGCACAGATAGACATTCATGATACAGACGCCTCCGCCTTCCAGCTCCATATAAGTCGCACGCCCAGCTCTGCAGATACGCGGCTCAGGCTCGGTCGACAGAAAAGTTCCAGCTGCAGGCTGCAATCCCCAGAACTTGTTTTTCGAGTGCTATGACCGTGCTGATTAGCGGCGGGATGATGTCACCCCTCCGGACTGCGCTCCAGCCTCGCTCCGGACCCGAGACGGGCTGAGATGGACCCCGGGACAGGCTGAGATGGGTCCTTGGACCGACTGAGCTGGGTCCCTGACCTGGCCGAGATGGACCCGGGACAGGCTGAGATGGGTCCCGGGACCGGCTGAGATGGGTACCTGAACCGTTTGAGAACGGTCCCTGACCTGGGTGAGATGGACCCGGGACTGGCTGAGATGGGCTCCTGAACCGACTGAGATGGGTCCCTGACCTGACTGAGATGAACCCGCGCGGGACAGGCTGAGATGAATCCGGGACAGGCTGAGATGGACCCGGGACAGGCTGAGATGGATCCGGGACAGGCTGAGATGGACCCGGGACAGGCTGAGATGGACCCGGGACAGGCTGAGCTGGGTCCCTGGACAGGCTGAGATGGACCTTGACCTGGCTGAGATGGACCCCGGAGAGGCTGAGATGGGCCCGGGACAGGCTGAGATGGACCCGGGACAGGCTGAGATGGACCCGGGACAGGCTGAGATGGACCCGGGACAGGCTGAGATGGACCCGGGACAGGCTGGGATGGACCCGGGACAAGCTGAGATGGACCCGGGACAGGCTGAGATGGACCCGGGACAGGCTGAGATGGACCCGGGACAGGCTGAGATGGACCCGGGACAGGCTGAGATGGACCCGGGACAGGCTGAGATGAACCCCGGGACAGGCTGAGATGAACCCAGGGACAGGCTGAGATGGACCCGGGACAGGCTGAGACGCGTACAGGCCGGCTGAGATGGGTACATGCCGGCTGAGATAGGCCCCTGAACGGGCTGAAGGATGGGTCCTGGATCTATCCAGATCTGCCTTCAAAGTTCTAATAGGATTTGATGATACATGACGGCTACATGCAAACACGAAATAGTGATTTGTTCTGTTTCCCTCAATTACATATTGCAGTGCTTAGTTTAGACGATCATTCAACATTCAGATCAGTGCTATTGAAGGCATTTTTTTAATAAATAAAGGTGGTAATACAGTCAGGTATAGACGACGTAGATGACGATGTAGACGACAAATTAATTTCATCATCTCTCGTTATTATAACGCTCACCTAATTCACGTGACAGCTAATATAACTCGCTCGATGACATGGATAACGAATATCCTGGCGGATACGTCAGTGTAGTCGCTGAGGGCTGCTTACAGGATGTATCACTTCATTTTTAAAACAGGGAATCCACGATGTTTCGCTGAATCGGTGTCCTTCTCTGCGCCCACGAGATCCCGAGCCATCCTGGCACCGTGTGCCCCTCCGCTCGCCTCATCCGGGACATGACGACAATACACTGACGCGGGACAGAGGAGAGTGTGACGTCACCACGGCCACCGGCAACGGAGACGGCAACTTTTATTGCCTCATTGTATTCATCTCAACGCGTTGCATCATGCGTCACGACGCTCAAATATCTGTTCACGACACACATTTACTGCAATATGTGATTTGCCTGGCATTTGCCGGTGCACGATCTCGGCTGCAGATCTGAGCGGCTGCCGGGCGGGCGGCTCCACAGAGGCAGAAGTGGTCTGACGGGGACGGGGCCTCTGACGGGGACGGCAGGACTCTGACACTTCTGACGCTCTCTGAAACTCCCGCCGGCCTCCAACAGGGCCGAGCCTTTGACGGAAGACGAGTCTCTATCTCTCTGCACACTGGTTCACAGCACACAAGTTATGAAGCAATTTAGAGCATATGAACAGGCCTCACTGCAGTGCCTCACTGCAGAATCGGCGAAAATTTCGGAGTTTGAAATATTTCACTGAATAATATCATACGTGCGTTGATTTTTAACATCACTGATACAACCAATCTCTGAACTAAATATCCTTTAGCATTCTTGAAGTCCCAGGGAGACGCGGAACCGGTAGAGCAAACGGACGGTACGTCAGCGCTTAGCTGATTCTGCCATCCGAAATGCGTGCAGCCCATTGCTCGACATTGCCATCCAAAACGAATGATTTTCTGTAACGTCTAACATATATCAATTATCAACCGTCCGGGCTTGTTGAAATTGAAATTTTAAATATAGGTTTAGGTCATAGTATGAGAAAAACTGTACAGTGGAATGTTTAATTGAACACAGCCTCCCACTGACAATAATATCGTACGTGCGTTGATTTTAATATCCTTGAACTTTTTCTGAAACAACGGGACCAGCCTCCAGTCAGAGGGGGGGGGGGGCATTACTGTGGCCTCCACTGTGGTCAGGAGCGGCCCCATCAGATGGCAACCAGGTAGCATGCAGACACTTCGGAGTACGAGCCGACACGCCATGGTTGGGGTGTTGCATGGGCACGTACGTCGCAGTCTGCTGCCAATCCAGGGGCCCGCCGCCGCCCACGCTCCAGGCTGGCTTAACCCTCGCCAGTGCAGCGTCCGATACCTACGTGACCGTTCAGTGGGGGGGGGGGGGGGGGGGGGGGGGTACGACCCCATGGCGTTTCGCCGCTAATTGAGCTAGAGCTTCGATTAAAAAACGATCGTGTTTCTTGTGACGAGAGAAAGCCGTTGGTACCCGATTGTAAGGTCCTTGATCAATCGGTGACCTCTGAGGTCATGTCAATGACTCGGATGCCATCCAAATCGTAAATGCGTAGAAATCGAATTTAGTCGAGGTAGAATCGTGAATGAGCGTGTCGTTATGCAAAATGGATGCCAAATTTGAAATCAACGTCACAAAATGTCTTAAAAACCACCAGATTCCAAAAAGGTCATGTCAGGTCATCGGAGGTCAGTGACTTCGGTTGACCTGTGAACGTGCATGACCGCAGTGGAACATATAATAATGCAAAATGGATGCCAAATTTGAAATCAGCGTCACAAAATGTACTAGAAACTGCCAGAGGCCAAACAAATAATATCAGGTCTTCGGATGTCAGTGACCTCGGTTGACCTCTGGAAAGGTTAACCGAGGTCACAATATTAGTGGAAACCATAAGTTTCACCTGCTGACACCTGTGCATATGCCCCTGAGCAGCAAACACCCGGATACTGCACAAGTTACAACCACAGGTACTACGGGACGCCAGTAGCGCCTGACATGACCTTGAGAAACAGGTCATAGGCAAGGGCGTAGGCAAGGGAGCCAAGTGGGTCATGTCCCCTCCCCCCTCCCTGGAGGCCAGGCGGGTTCCTCTGGCGACCGAGCGAGGGCCCCCTGGGACCGAAGGCCCCAGTGTGTTGGATGATGTCAGGCGCCCGCAAAACGCCTTACGTCGCATAAAAGAACGCCCACGAACCTAAACAAATATAACACGAATAAATAACAGCACTTGCTTGTCTGTTAATAAAGGCAGTGGCGGATCCAGGGGGCGTAGTGGCTGAAACTCCCTGCCTTAGAAAACGGCGCCCTCGGGCACCGCAGCGCCGAAGGCGCCGCGACGCCGTTCTTGCAAAGAATTTGCCGGCGCCGAAGGCGCCGTAGCGTTCTCGGGAGGCCGCCAGGGCGCCCTTGTGTCTACCGACAGCGTCGTAGTACGCTTGAAAGGCGCCCTGACACCCTCAGAAGACATCTTGCCGCCCTCACAACGCATTATGCCGCCGTCACAACGCATTATGCCGCCCTCAGAGCGCATTATTTCGCCCTTGGAAAAGCATCATGCCGCCCTCGGAAAACATTGCGTCGCCCTCGGAAAACATCGTGCCGCCCTCGGAAGACATTTTGCCGCCCTCTGAGTGCATTATGCCGCCCTCGGAAGATGTTTTGTCGCCCTCTGATGGCATCTTGCTGCCCTCAGAGCACATTATGCCGCCCTCAGAGCGCAATATGCCGCCCTCGGAAGGCATTTTGCCGCCCTCAGAGCGCATAATGCGGCCCTCGGAAGGCATCATGCCGTTCTCAGAGTCCAGAGAGCATTATGCCGCCCTCGGAAAGCATCATGCCGCCCTAGGAAAACATCTTGCCGCCCTCGGAAGACATTTTGACGCCCTCGAAGTGCATTATGCCGCCCTCGGAAGATGTATTGTGGCCCTCGGAAGGCATATTGCCGCCCTCAGAGTACATTATGCCGCCATCAGAATGCAATATGCTGCCTCGGAAGGCATCCTGCTGCCCTCAGAGCGCATTATGCCGATCATCTTGGAAGGCATCATGCCGCCCTCGGAGACATATTGCCGCCCTCGGAAGGCATCTTGCCGCCCTCAGAGCGCAGTATGTCGCCCTCGGAAGGCATCATGCCGCCCTCAGAGCGCATTATGCCGCCCTCAGAAAGCATCATGTCACCCTCGGAAAACATCTTGCCGCCCTCAGAAGACATTTTGCCGCCCTCAGAGTGCATTATGCCGCCTTCGGAGTTCGGAAGACGTCTTGCCACCCTCGGAAGGCATACTGCTGCCCTCGGAAGGTATCATACTGACCCCGAATGGGACCTTGCCGGCCCGAAACGATGTGGCATCTCGGTGCACTCAGAATGATGGCACACTGGCGCCTTCAGCTTCCCTCCGACGGCGACCGGGCACCCGTGACCTTCGAAACTAATAACACACGTTTGCCCCCCTTGACCGGGAAATCAAACGATTTCCCGGTCAATGAACGTTCAGAGTTGCCCCCCCCCCCCCCCATTCCCGATAGCGCCCTGGATGGCGCCTACGAAGAGGCCTGGAACCCCATAAAATAAGCGTGATACTTTTTAATATACCTGGTGAGGCGTTGAAGGTGCCGATGTATTGTACCTTTCACACTCGGGGCGCCTAACAATAGCTTGGATGAATGTCCAATGTCCATGATGTCCACAGCTCCACAGAAACTTTTCGGCGTCGATCACCGATTTTTACGCAATTTGGTCCTAAGGTCAAATATAACCTCCTGCTTTCAAAAATCAGGTCCATTTTGCCCTTACTGGTCTCATTCAAGTTCAAATTCAAGGTCAAACGACGGGGAATAGCGCCCAAAGTTACCGTCCGATCGCGACAAAATGCTCTCAAACGATCCCCCTCGTGCCCAGTTCCAGGATGACAAGAATTTGCAGAGTTGTACCCTGTGACCGTAAGGTCAAGCCCCGTAACTTTCAATGTCAAATCCAGGGTCAATGAACGGGTAACGCTGTAGCGCCCATAGTTACCGCCAATTCGCGATACAAAGAGTCTCAAACGATTCCCCGTGCCCCGTTCCAGGCTAACAATAATTTTCAGAGTTGTGCCCCATAACCTTCTAGGTCAAATTCAAGGTCAAAGGACAGGGAACGCTATAGCGCCGTAAGTTACCATCCAATCGCGACAAAGTGGTTTCAAACGATTTCCCGTGCCCAGTTCCAGGAGACAATAATTTTCAGAGTTGTGCCCCGTGACCTTCAAGGTCAAAGTCAAAGAATGGGGAACGCTGTAGTGCACAAAGTTACTTTCCGATCGCGACAAAAATGGTCTCAAACGATCCCCGTTCCCATTTCCAGGATTACAAGGATGCTTGGAGTTGAGCCCGTGACCTTCAAGGTCAAATTCAGGGTCAAATGGCAGGGAACGCTATAGCGCCCAAAGTTACCATCCTATCGCGACAAATTGGTCTCAAACGATTCCTTGTGCCCAGTTCCAAGATGACAAGAATGTTCAGAGTTGTGCCCCGTGACCTTCAAGGTCAAGTCCCGTGACCATCAATGTCAAATTCAGGGTCAAAGTAAGAGGAATGCTGTAGCGCCCAAAGTTACCGTCCAATCGCGAAAAATGGCCTCAAACGATTCCCCATGCTCACTTCCAGGCTGACAAGCATTCTTAGAGTTGTCCCCATGACCTTCAAGTTAGCGTCCAAAGTTGGGCGCTACAATGTTCCCCATCCTTTGACCTTGAAGGTCACGGGAACAACTCTAAGAATGCTTGTAATCCTGGAAATGGGCACGGGGCATCGTGTGAGACCATTTGTGTTGCACTCGGACGCAAACTTTGGGCGCTACAGCGTCCCCCGTCCTTTGACTTTGAATTTGACCTTGAAGGAGACCTGTAAAGTCAAAATGGACCTGATTTTGGGAAACAGGGGGGTTCGATTTGACCTAAAGACCAAATGTCGTACAAATCAGTAATCGACGCTGAAAACGTTTTTATAATCCCCTTGGATTGGTGCGACCCAATAAGAACGACTCAACTGTCGTAACACAAGATTTTGCTCCTTCTGTATCCACGTATGCAACTTAGTTTCCCGATGTGGCGACAATATATTTTTTTGCTTCTCCGGGCTAGATGTAGTTAGCCCGGGGAAAACAAAAATCATATGAATCTTGTGAATCATGTGAACCTACGTATACGTAGATCCACAGTCGGACCTTCCGATCATGTCACCAGACTTTCAAAGGGGTCCCGCGCCACGCTGCGCTGGGGTATTCAGCCGAACGCGCCCCGCTGGGGGGGTATATTCTGCCCCCTCGTTATCTTCCGAACCAATAACCGCAGCGAGACGCGCAAGGGGGCAATCGAAAGATCTCAATGAGACGCATGTAAAGCAATCGACGGAGACGGTCGCGAGGTTGCCCGGCAGTTCCAAATTTTCTTACATACATCTGGACGTTTCTTTGAAAACTAGAACTGCGCGGCGGGTGTCGTGTCCCTGGCAGGGGCCGGCTGGGTAGGCTGACGCGGTGTTTCTCTCGCTTGCGCTGTTTCGGCTCGTGGCGGCGGTCGTGAATACTGAATTGTGACTGGAACTATTTCAGAACTAGTGCTCAAACCCAAGCACAGTAATTGTGCTTTTGTGCTAGTTCTGCCTTGTTTTTCTCTTTGAGTGACTCGTTTAAGCAATAAACAAGATGATGATGATGATGATGATGATGAATCGTGAAATGTTCGAAATAAGGTCACATGGCAGGTCACGCTCAGGTGAAATGTCGAAATCGAAGTATTTGGGTTGATTTGCTATACTTTCCATTTAAAGCTTTAAATTTCCACTATTATGACGCACAGTGCTCTCAGAGGCATAATACATCTTCCGCATAAGGGAAATTGAGATTGTAAGCAAAGGTCAAGGGCAGGTCAGAAAATATCACTATTGGCAAAAGGTCTACGAAATTCATGCGACACATGTTTTATGGGTTATTTTACACTTATAATTTGATAGTAGTAGCCATATAGTAGCTATTGCCACACCCTGACCCCATATAATGGCCCTTAGGTGAATTTCAGGTCAAGGTCAGTTGCAAAAGGCCAAAATTTGAAATTGATTAATACAAATAAAACAAAGTAATGTTTCTAGACCAGTTTTGTCTAATAAATACAGTGGTGGCATTTATATGCCTGTATCTGGTATTTAAAAGCCATAAAATGCAATAAAAAACGGCATGAGTTAGTCATACTTGGGAGCCATAAGTCAGTTAAAAATAAAGATTTTACTTTGAAATTTGGTGTGGGTATCGTTCATACTTGGTTATCCAATATATATTCCGTTTTTTTTAAAATATCTTTGCAAATTTAGATTTTGTGGAATTTGTCCTATACAAATCATTTTCTTTAGGTCAAAAACTAAAACAAAAATGCAAATCCGAGATAGACATTTTGAAAAGAATGCCATATTGTCTTTCATTGGATGTTTTGTATTTACAATTTGCTTTACAACTCGATTTTCTACGGTTTTTCAAACATTGATCGTTTTTCCACCAAAAATGGCACGACCTGACGTCAATAAAACGTCATTATCTCCCAAACTACTTCACCAATTGTAATGACATCAACATGTTGAGAGAAGACGTATAATGGATGCAACATAAAGTGCGGAACGTTTCACGTCGATATCTATCATAGTTTTCAAGTTCTTGAGAAAATCCGGGAGGGGCAGATTCTGCCCCCCCCCCCCCTTCCGCAAGCGCGGGTTAAGGAAGAGGAATATTTGACCGTTTCCGTTTAATTTACATATTGGCGCCCCTCTGGAACATGCCGCCCTTGCCACCGAGGAAATATGCCGCCCTCGGGCCTGAAGCCCCCTAGCCTAAGAAAATCTTGGCTCCGCCACTGGTTAAATGCTTGTATATGTAAATACGTACAAAAGGGCCCCAGGCAGTGTGGAGAGGGCCCTCTACCAGCTTTTAAACGGGCCTGCGGATCTGCAGATGGCCCCAGCCAGTATTTAGAGTAGTAGGGGTGGTAGAAGTGGCCTGCCGGTCGAGCGCCGTTGGGGCTCTCGACTCGAAGGAAGACCAGTCAAAGTTCTCATTGTGTTTCAGTGTATGCTAGTAACGTCTGAGAGGAGTACAAGGCTTTGACAATATACGAGTATTAATCCGGCATTGGCTGGGGTCTCTGCCGAACGCCATTGGCTGGGGGGGGGGCTTTCCCCCCCCCCCCCGGTTACCTTCCGAACCAATAACCGCAGCGTCGACCTGCAGAGGTGTCCAAAGATCTCGTCTGGACACATATCCGGACAAACACGTTGGCCAGTACTTTCCTGAGCGAACACCCAGTGGACATCTTCGAACTATGAAACAATATGTAAACATGTTTCTCATCCTTCTACGATTTTGAATTAGAAGCGCCTTGAAGAGACAAACACGATGGCGTACAACATTAGTGCCTTATCTTCATTAGGTAAAAAGTTATTTGCGAAAAACTTGTACAGTTTTTTTTATACATTTGATGACTTCTGGAGCCTAAAATATTGACCTGAGCTCAAATTTGAGGACATAAATGGCGATTGCATATTTCAAGAGCTTTCGATTGCTTTTCCGTTTGTTCCTAGCTATCATAGTTCCCGATATATTTTGGGGAAAGTTTCTGGAGCGAAGCCCTAAAACTGGAAAATCTGACTTTTGATGACCTCTGGTGACCTCAATATTGACCTGACCTAAAAAGACAGATTTACCTTCGATAGAGCTTGCCCCGAGCGATCTAACGCTGTTTTCTGCTCGACGCTACGTTGCGTGGATTTCGATATCTTAGGGGGGCGGAATCCGCCCCCCCCCCCCCCCTCCCCCAGGGCGTGTAATTATCAGAGGCCCTGCAGATCGCGTGTTAAGATATAACTCGATTGTGTTGTAGCAGTACCTCGTAGTATTTTTTGTCAAGAAAATTTATAAGCAGACGGTATCCAAAGCTTTCTGTAAATCAAGATATAAGGAGCATATTATTTCCATATTTTGTAGATAATTTTTAACTTCATCGTACATTTGCACAATGGGCATGTAGGTACTGTGTTGTTTCCTTAATCCGAATTGAAGAAGATTCATGATAGTATTTTGATTAACTCGCGCCCCGCTGGAGTTGGCAGAATCCCCCCCCCCTCCCTAGTTTTCAACAACTTTAAATTAATGATAGATATCGACGTCAGCCTTTCAGTACCTTATGCTACATCAATTCTTCGTCTTATCACAACATGTCAATGAAAATGGTGGAGCACTTTAAGATAGATGACGGATGACGTTAATGACGATATGGCCTTGACGAGATAATGATAATGATGAGATAATGGGAGATGATAATGGGAGATGACGTTTTAATCACGTCATGTCAAGCCATTTTTGGTGGAAAAACAATAAATGCTTGAACAATCGTACAAAATCGAGTTTTGAAGCAAATTGCAAATAAAAACGCCGAAAGAAAGGAAATGACATTATATTTAAAATGGCTATTACGAATTTGTGAAATTTTGAGTTTTTGACTCCCAAAAATAAAGATAATATTTGTTCGTTGTCGAAAGTTATTTGTCGTTGTTTTACAACATGCAACATACTGTACTGTTTTAATAATGTGGTCCCCCTTGGCTACGAGGGCCCCTCTGCATAGGTGGCATGGAATGGGGGGGGGCATGCCCCTCCCCCCCACACATACTTTTCAGGCTGGGGGACCAGCAATGTTAACTGCCCTCCCCCCACACTTTTGAACGATTTATCCTCCTCCGATGACTGATATTTGTTCGATATGAATGCTTTAAAGTTACGAAAATAAGGATGAATTTACAAACCCTCAATACCATAACCCATAAGCCTATGATAAATCGGGGGCCTGGGACGCCAAGTCTCCACTTTTTAGGCTGGGCTCCAACTGAAAATGGTTCCCTACTCCATGGTAATGGTTCCCTAAATCCAACTCCCTACTTTTGAGCGATTTATAATACTTCAATCACTGATAATAGTTTGATATGAATGCCTTTTAAGTTGGCAGCATAATAATGAATTCCCAACTTCACAATCATAGGCGTAGGAGCGGAGGCTGGGGCCATGGTCCTCCACTTTAGGCTGGGGGCCAAAAATGATATCTGGCCCTCTCACTTTTGAACAATCTATCTGCCATCGATCACTGCCATTGGTTTGAGATGAATACCTTGAAGTTGGGAGAATAACTATTAATTCACGACCTCGCATAGGGAAGGGGGCGGGGCCATATGCCCCACTTTTTAGACTGTGGGCCCCAAAGAATAATAACTGGCCCCCTCACTTCTGAGCAATTTCACTCTCTTCGATCACTGATATTTGTTCGAGATAAATGCTTTTAAAGTTGGGAGAATAACGATGAATTCATAACCCCGCAATGGCATAAGCATACCTAGAGTCGGAGAGGCCAGGGCCCGCGTTTTAGGTCGAGGGAGCCAACAATGTTAACTGCACCCCCACTTTTGAGCGATTGCTCCCTCTTCGATCGCTGATGTTGATTCGGTATGGGTGCCTTAAAGTTATTATGATTGCACCTAATTTTCAACCCTCAATATTAAAGCTCATAGACGTAGAAACTGGGGCCAGGGGACAAAGGCCCCGATTTTTAGACTGGGGCCAACGATATTAACTGCTACCCTTACTTTTGAGAGATTTTCCCTCTTAAATCACTCGCATTGGTTCGGGCTTTAAAGTTCGGGGACAACTTGGATTTAACAAACCCACAATAACAATCAATAGGCGGTGGTGGTGGGGGTCGGATGGCAGATGGCCATGTCCCATTTTTCAGCTGGGGGGAATTAATGCCATCTGCCCCTCCCCCCCCCCCATTTGTGCGATTTCTCGCTTTTCATTCACTGGTATCAGTTCGACTGGTTCGAGCTTTAAAGTTTGGAAAATAGCATTTACCTCACAACCCCACACATAAGCATAAGCACAGGTGGGGCCGGGGAGGAATGGCTCCACTTTCTAGGCTTGGGAATCCTTTTCAGCCGTTTCTCCCTCTTCGGTCGCTGGTATTGGTTCAATATCTATTATCCGTCCACCCGAGTGAAGTCCGCCGCGTAGCTCAGTCGGGAGAGATCTGTGACAACCCCCGCAACGTGGGTTCGAGTCGCTTCGGCGCTCAATATTTTGCTTCTAGTGGGGATGACCTGTGGCAGGTGGCAGAGGCCGCTGAAATTTTAAACATATTTAAAACCGGAATATGTATTGGAGAACCAAGTATGGACGATGCCCAAACCGTATCACAAAGCAATATTTATTTTTTTGAAATGCGTATGCCTCCCTAAGTATGATGGGTCTATATTTTGCATTCGACATTTCCAAATATGCGGCCGGGCGGACCTTTGACTTTGCGAACCCTTTAGATCCCTCCACTTTTGGGTGAATAATCCCTCTACGATCGCTCGTATTGAATACATACCATTACTTACCTCGCGCCCCGCTGAGGGAGGCAGAATCTGTGCCCATTCCGAATGTTCTCAATAACTTAGAGAAGAAAAAAAAACTTTTCACGAAGGATTATTACACTGAAAAGATTCTAAAAAGTTTCTGAAAAGTTCTAAAATGTTTTGGTATAAAAGTAATAGTATAAAAGTCTGAAGTATACAAGTCTTATAAACGTCTTAAACAGCTCGTTTTAAGAATTTATAAGACTTATACTTAAGACTTGTATACTAAGACTTTTATACCAAAACTTTTACAGCTTTTCAGAAACTTCAAAATCTTTTCAGCGCAATAATCCTTCGTGAAAACGGCTACTATTTTAAATATCAACGTCAAACTTTGGACTATGTATGCTACATCAATTTTACATATTGCTCCAAAAGTTCCATGAAGTCTGTCAAGTACTTTGGGAGATAATGACGTTTTAGTGATTTCATGTCACGCCGTTTTTGGTGAAATAACGGTTAAATGTTTGCAAATTTGTATAAATCGAGTTTTGAAGCAAATTGCAAATAAAAAGCACCAAAGGAAAGGAAATGACATTTTCATGAAAATGTGAATATCAGATTTCAGAAATTGTGAATTTGTTACTATCAAAATAATATAAAACCAATTTGGGGAAGTTCTAAGAAATCAAAATCTTCAAAAGTATTCAAATAACGGATTACATATTTGAGGACCAAGCGTAAAAAACACCCAAGCCTAATTTCAAAGCATTATGGTCATGTTTGATTCACTAATTATGGCTCCCCACGGATGACTAATTTGACGATTTCGCGTATGTTTTAGATGCGTCTTATTGCGAACTTTCAATTGCCGCCTTGCGCGTCTCGCTGCGATTATTAGTTTGGAAGATAACGGGGGGGGGGGGGGGGCAGAATCTGCTGCTGTGTGTGTTCGGCTGAAGACCCCAGCGGAGCGCGGGTTAACAGTTATCAGAAACACTGAATTCACAACCCTAAATTGCCATGACCTATTTTGGATACTCGTCAACCATTAAGCCGGAGATGAAGTGTGAGATCACACAAAACTTTTTACCATTTATAAAGTGGAAATAATTGTACGGCTGGTCAACTAGGGGAGGGCAAATCAGTAAATCCCCCCCCCCCAAACGAGAAATCGGTAGGCAAACTCACATCCCCCAACCGTTCTAGGAGGTTGTTATTTTTTTCTTCCGGGAAGTCATTTACTCCCCCCCCCCCCACGCCTGGTCAGCGACTCTTTCGTGCTGACGACCCGACACCATTCCCCTCGCTCAACAACTCTTCGGGCTGACGACTCGACGCCCGCCCCCCCCCCCCCCCCCCCCACCCGGTCAGGAACTTTTCGCTGACGAAACCTAGATCCGCTACTGCGGATGCCCCCCCCCCCCACACACACTTTTCAAAAAATGTATATGCCCATGCCCCTCTGTTCCCATCCCCCCTGGGAGAAATTCTGCCTACGCCCCTGGTCAGAGGTCACGGAATATGAGAGATAGAAGTTAAAAAAATAGGTATGAGTATATGTCAAATTGTTCAAAAGTAGGGTACTGAAAGTTGCATCGCAATCGGTCGATAAATACGCGAGTTATTCCCGAAAAATCGAGGGGTGGCATCCACTCCCCCCCCCCCCCCACCTTTCACTGGCGAGAGTTTAGATGTATTACTTAAATATGTGTACATGTCATTGCTATAAAAACATAAGAGAATTATTCACGTTGCAATAAGAGCTCTAAAAGTGAAGGTCACTGACATTTGCCATTGCAGTGGCTGTTCACATCTTTTTAAGCGGCATTTTAAGTAGCATAGGTTATCCAATAAAAGACGAATAAATGCAACCCAAATAATCGTTGTTCGTATGCATCTACTTGCATTTATTGTGCGTTAGTGTGTTGGAATTATGGTCTATGGAAGCACATTTAGATAATGTAAGACAAAAAGGAAACGCTACACGAAAGTAAAGGCTTCTTACCGGGCAATTCACACGCAATGGAAATCAGAGGCCACTTACAACGCCCTCATCTTCCGTGCTCGGAGGCTCTAAGTTCCAGTCCACGAACTAGGGTTACTCCAGGTGTTGAGGAAATCATAGCTTTATTGCGTCCATTTATCATCGTTTTTTTTTGTCGGAGCACATCTAAGTGACCCAAATAAGATCCACAGCATTATGAAGAGGATGTTAGGAAGCGCTTTGTAGAGCTCTATCAGCGTAAGGAATGCACCTATCTACAATACATCCGTGTAAATGCGATAATCATTAAAGATAAGAAATGCTCAAAGAGTACGTCTGTTGAGACAACAAAATATATTCGTTGTGGAAGTTATTTTAATTTTAAAAGGACTTCAAACAATTTTAAAAACAGCTTTGACTTAGTGCCCGTAACATTTACCGATCAATGCGACGACTTTGAGTTCAGTATATGATTTTCTAAACATGTGTTTTAGTTTCGCGGGAAGTGTCGAGTTTTTCCTTCAGCCTACTCTCAGAAATAAGCGTTGCGAGTTTTAGTAAGAGTGAACTTTCAGACGATACGATAGCGTTACCGAGCGAAGCTTGGTGGTAACGTTTCCTTGCCACTCATTACTGGTCAGGAGGTCTCTCAAAATGTATAAAACATGCTCTCTTTATACAATGGCTTATGGCAGCGTTGGCCTAAGCACATAATTCCAAATAAGAAGTTTAAAATGGACATGATAACGTAAAATGTAGAAAACGCTCATGTCCTGACCCTGATTCCAGTCTCCATCTCAACCTGTCTCAGTCGTTCTGAGTCAAGGTTGAGACACCAATAAGTCGAACATGGGGTTTCAATGCATGCCGTTCGATCACTTACACACATTTCTTCAATCAAAATGCAATACCAGTCGATATATGACATGCGACAAAAGGCTTCTGTTTATTCGCAAATCTTTTCGAACAAAAAAAGGCTTTCTTTAGAAGACAAACATCCCCTTTGTCAGTCACCTTAATTTTCGAAGTAATCCGGTAGTTTCATTGTTTACTTCACAGGTATGCATATTGGCTTATTTTATTTCATTAGTTTTATGTGTGTCATTCTCAGTGGTGGATCTAGGTTTCGAGTTTGGGGGGGGGACAAAATTCGCTCCGTTTCGTCAGCGAAAAGTAGTTGACCGGGGGGGGGGGGGGCGGGTGGCGTCGGGTCGTCAGCGCAGAGTCGTTGAGCGGGGGGTGGGGGGCGTTAGATAGTCAGCGCGAAAAATCGTTGAGCAGGGGGGGGGAGGATGGCGTCGAGACATCAGCAGGAAAGGTCTTTGAGCGGGGAGGGGGGGGGAGGGGTGACGTCGGGTCGTCAGCACGAAAGAGTTGTTGAGCGGGGATGGGGTAAATCTCGCCTTCCCGGAGAAAAAATCACAACCTCCCAGAACGGTTGGGGTGGGGAGGGATATTCATTTGCCTACCGATTTTTCGTTGGGGGGTGGGTGCAATTGGGGCATTCCAGAATAGATCGACCGAAACAATCTCTAAATAACATCCTATATCTCATATTTATATACAACTACGTGTCAGGGGTTATCTGGGCTGTTGATTCACGCTGTGAACTTTTCAGCCTCGTCCGTCAAATGGTTTTCGAGTTACAGCCTCGGGCAACTTTGTAATGTCAAGCAAAGCTCTAATTTTCAGCGGACAATATATCCAATCTAAACCAGTAAAACGCCTTAATTGGCGGTAACCGAGCGGTATCTGTTGCTTCCCTGGGACAAACTACATACAAATTAAGTTGTTACGGCGCTCGCTCGTCCTTCCGTGGTATATGGGCAAAATCTGAATATGAGCGGCCCGGCCCAACCCGACCCGTGGCGACGATTTTGAGTAGCTCATATCTCTGCAACCGCACATCCGATTGACAAGCGGGCTTCTTTGCTGAGTATCCCCATCCAACCTACCCTGTTTGAGACCGGTGCCGACTCATGTGGGTGACTACCACTGCGCGTGGCGCGTGCCGCGTGAGGGGTGTTGAAAAGTGTTTTCTCGCAAAAACTCCGCAACGGCTGGGCAGATTGTGTGCAAATTTGGTGTGTGGTTAGGGACCCCTCAGCCACCACTTTCCCACAAGTCAGGGGTGGGATGAATCTGCACGTGCGCACGTGCACACCCCTATTCTATATCTCAGGAACGTCTAAACCGATTGTGTTCAAATTTGGTGTGTGGTTAGGCACCTCTCAGCCGCCACTTAACCCGCGAGTTACTGGGGTATATTTCAAAACGCGACTTACTGGGGGGGGGCTATTTTTTGCCCCCCCCCCCCTCTGATCTCCGGAACTACTGGACCGAATGTAAACATTCGAACGGCATTCGATAACCCTGATAAATTTATCGAGGCAAACATAATATTGTTGACCTCGAGGTCACGGATGACGTCACAGGTCAGGTCAAGTACAAAATGTTTGACCGTGTCAAAAGGTCTCGATGGATGGAATTGTCGCGCAAAATTGCGATATTAAACGCATAAGCTGTCGATAAATCGGTATGATTCGTGTGTCTGACACTTCTAAGTACCTTTCAAAGCTGTTTATGACCTTGGGTCAGGTCAAGGTCATCCGAGGTCACGAGGTCAAACTGCAGATTACGGTCATTAGGCGTTGTAACACATGTTTATGGGTTTGTTTTTCGTCTAGAACGCGAAAAATGGCCTTAGAACATTGTTTGTTCCATATAAATAGAAGTAAAAAGCAAAAATGGAAATGCGTTTTTTTATGCATAGTAATGCTGTGAGAAGTGGTCGATTTTTGTCATTTAAAGGTCATAACTCGGTCATTTTTAAAGATATCGACTTTAAATTTGGTACACATATTCACCGCGTACGTTTCGATTACATATATTCCGGTTTTTGGATAATTCTGATTTTTTCTTTAAAATTTTGTTAAAAAAAAAATATATTTGGATTTCTCAAAATTTTGAATAAAAACAAACTCAAAAATCCGAGATAGCAGTTTGATAGCCCGGTCTATGGTAAGTAATTTGATGTAAGATAATTGAGTTTATCTTAAAGATCGTACCTTTGACAGCGTTTTCCGAAAACCATTATTTTGCAACACAAACCGAAGAACATGACGTCACTCTGACGTCATTCCCGGTTGACCTATCATAACCTCATATTTTTCCTTTGGCCAACATGTGTAGAATTGATGTAAGAGAAGGTACTGCAAGTTTGGTGACATTAACGGTGTTCGTTTAGGAGTTATTGCAAAATAACAGGGGGGGGGGGCAAAAAATAGCCCCCCCCCCAGTAACTCGCGGGTTAACCACAAGTCAGGGGTGGGTTGGGTGCCTCTGCCCGTGCGCACGTGCACATTCCTATTATATATCTCAGGAATGGCTGAGCCGATTGTGTTACAATTTGGTGTGTGGTTAGGGTCCTCTCAGCCGCCACTTTCCCACAAGTCACGGTGGGGTGCCTCTGTACGTGTGCACGTGCGCACCCTTTTTGGTATCTCAGAAACTACTTGCCCGATCAAGTTGAAATTCACCCTACATTTCCTTCGCGCTCGCTCGTTCATCGCCAACTACGGCGCCTTACTGGTATTCAATTGTTCATTATCTCCTTTTCTCGAATCCGCGAAAAGGGAGCACGTCCTGAACGCTGCATGCTTCATCGTATAAATTAATGCTTATATAAATAGTGGTTGCAAAGTTATTAGCTTCCGAAAAGCATCTGTACGGCCGGTTCGGGCCGGTTCGGGCCGGTTCGGGCCGGGTCGGGCCGGGTCGGGCGGGTTCGGGCCGGGACAATTAATGTAAATGTGTCTAGTAAGTTGAGAAACCTCACGGGCGCTTCGCGCCCGCTCAGTAATCATGCGAGTCATATAAACCATTTTAGGGCGATGACCGAGCGGGCGCGCTCTGGTAAAGGTAAAGCAGGTTTGAAATATGAAACGATAAGGGAGCACACGTGGTAGTAACACATATCCCTTTTAGTCATTTTAATCCTCCAGAAAACAAAATACCAGGCCTCAATGCATGACAGCATACAAGTTAAGTTGTATTAAATTGTTCATGATCTCCTTTCTCGAATCCGCGAAAAGGGAGTACGTCCTGAGCGCTACCTGCTTCATCGTATACATTAATGCTTATATTAATAAATCCATTTTTGATCAAGAGTGATTTTTGTTCATTTCGATGTTTGCGTTTGGCAACTGCCACGCGCTGTGGTACGACCCTTATCAGAACGCACTATACCAAAAACAACATTGATTTGATGGACTTATCCAATGGTGAAAACCCGATCTCAATCAGAGCAGTGATTGCAAAGTTATTAGCTTCCGAAAAGCTGTGTCGGGCCGTGTCGGACCGTGTCGGGCCGTGTCGGCCGTGTCGGACCGTGTCGGGACGTGTCGGACCGGTTCGGGCCGGGTCAAATGTAAATTTGTCTAGTAAGTTGACGAGAAACCTCATGGCCACTTCGCGAAGGCTCGGTAATCATCAGAATCATCAGGAACAATAGATTATTATGATGTAGTCATTTGGGGAAATTCGGAAATTTTGCAATTTCAACACGTGATCTCAGGTCAAATAACGTGATTTTATAATGTGGTCTTCTAAAATTTGGATTTGTTTTCATGCCAGAATGCACATCGTACATAAACCTTCGATGTTTAACAAATGTGAGATTTGTTTTTCTCTAAATATAATATTTATATTTTTGTATTTGGAAAAACCATGGTTACCAGTACCTCTTTGGTAATAACTTTGTACGCAATTGTGCTAGAGAACTCAATTAAACGGCATTATGCTTATTTCGTCGACCTACTTGCAATCATATACATCAGCCCTGTAGTCGCTCTGTGACCTCAAGGTCACGTGGCCAGAGGTCACCCGGTGCAGTCCACGTCAGATCAACCAAACCATAACATCCTACTTTTCACATTTCGATTGAACTAGGTGCCGGGGTTATCTGGGCCGTACATTCACGTTGTAAAATTTTCAGTTTCGTCCGTTGAACGGTTTTAAAGTTATATCCTCAGGCATCTCTTTACTGTCGCACAAATATTTAATTGTCTTCTTGTGATATATATCGGGATATACCCTATACATAATGATAATTATATAAAACTATGTATCATTAGAATCGTCATTAACCACAAATTAATGTAATGTAATCTTGGGTGAGAATTCGAATGGAAAAGTGTCGACATTTTGGTATGTGACATCAGGTCAGGTCACGTGATTTCGTTGTTCTCAGTTAAAATTCGTGATTTTTCTTAGGTGGAATAGGAGGATGCAGGCCGTTTGAATCACGTGCCAACCTATTCCGCTCAGTGATCAAGATCACATGATGACATAATTCAATATTTCGCCGATAGAGGCGTCTGTGGGTCCTCAAGATATCAAATTTTCTCATCTCTATTTCGAGACCGAGAATGTTATAAAAATAGCTAAAAGCGTCTTCCAGAGAAAGGGCGTTCAACTGTGCCAAATAAAACGAAAAATGTCAACAAAATAGCTATTGTATAATCAAGCCAGGTCATTTGGGAAATCAACCTCAGGGGACGTGACCTTGAGGTCATGGAGTGTCCTGCGGGGGTCATGCTATGCATCATTGAATGCAGCTTGGCGAGACAAATATAATGACGTTGAGTTAAAGGGAATGTTTCACCTTTGTATTGATTTTGAACTGAGATAGCCATTATCTGTGGCAGTTATTGAAATGTCGAAAATACTAAGGTCATTTCCCCCAAAACTTAGCCGTTTTTAAGCAATTTAATTTATAAGTTGCAAAATGGGGTCTAGGCTAGTGATATACAATGCTAGATTATAAACAAAGTGGCTGCCAGATGATTGGCTGGCAGCCACTTTGTCAGCCAATCCCACTTTGTCAGCCAATCAGCGGCGGTCTATGTCGAAATGACGGCAATCATCCTCAAAGCTCAATAATGACGGCATCATCCCAAATCCAAAAACTTAATTTGTATAAAGTTAAGTGACGTTTCGAGAGAGAAAAATATCACCATCGTTTTCAGCAGCACATATTTCATATTTTGGACTACAACCAGCGTATATTTGACAACTTTCAGAAAGGTGAAACATCCCCTTTAAGGTCTCTAGCACAATAATTGTGTGCAAAGTTATTACCAAAGACCATGATTTTTCCAAATAAAAAATAAAATAAAAAATATTTAGAGGAAAAACCTATCTCCAATTTCTTACCATCGAAGGCCAATATATCGAAGTCGATTCTGGCAAGAAACAAATTTCGAATTTTAAATGGCCAGATTATAAAATCGCGTGATCTGACCTAAGATCACATGTAAAAATGCCAAATTTTTCGTATTTTCGAAAAATTATTTATCCGCCACTGTATCGGGACAAAAATCACAACCTGCTGGATCGTTTTTTTGGGGGGGAGGAGCAAAAACATATGTTTGCCTACCGATATTTCGTGTGTTTTTTTTTGTTGTTGGGGGGGGGGGGGCAATTGACCATTTTGCCCAACCGTAGATCCGCCCCTGGTCATTCTTATGCATCAGTCGTTGTCCAGCGGACAGCCTTGAATTAGGACAGCATCGGTGTGTGCACAGTATTCAATCAGTTTCAAATCCACCTCGCTACTGATGGAACTCTATACTGTATAGCATTTGCCTTGGAGATTTACTATCGACTTTGGGGCCATACGCGTGGCAGCAACACTTCGGTTCAAGGACAGATGCAGCAGCCAATCAGGAGCGGCGTTACAACGGGGCCAGGTCAGCCCACACCTCGTCGTGCCAGGAGTGGCGGCCGCAGCCATCGCCGCCTTCTGAGAAATAAAGCCGCCAATGCCTTTTACGATGTGCCAGGCCTCTCGAGCCTCGGGGAAATCTCCGCACGATGATGCTGTTGGGATGGTGTTGCTAATGCGCAGGTTCCGACTTAGCGTGAGGGAGCTGACCTGTAACGAATGGCGTTGTTCGTTAGTACTCGGCTCAAAATAGCCGTTTTTATAATGATTTCGAATGGTGTTGTGATCACTTTATCATGGATCACTTTATCACGCTAACCAAAACGAAGTGTTGAATTATATTTGCTGTGATTTGCACATTATTTTTTCGATTTTGCATAATAAATTGTCACCGACCATTTCTAACCAATTTCACATTATGATGATGCATGAAAAATACAAACAGGTAAATTCCACGTCGACTTCTGTATTTTTATCCAAAACAATACAAAATCAGAGACCGTCACACATTTGCATACACATGACACTGCTGAGACCAATCAACTCGTCACAAACTGTGACTCATGCCCCCGGTATATCACACACGGCCGTTCCCTCTCCTTCTCTGCCGGCCGAGAAACGCTCCCGCTCACATGTTCCCCTCCCTCTGTTGTCTGGCCTAAATTTGTACAAGCCCGTGCGGCCGGTGCCGACTCCTCGGCACCGTCCCGTGAGAGCGCTCTGCGGGTGACCTCTTGACGACCACTCGACGCCGCCGGGGTCAGCCACTCGGAGCAGCGGCGATCACCCGTCACTGCATCACCGCACAGGGTCGATCGATCGAGCGGCGGCACGGGGCGAGTCAAGGCCGCAGACCTGCGAACCTGCCGCCCCGCCCCCGCCGCCGCGCCGCAGCCAACCGCCGACACCGACTACTATGTACACGGGGCGGGTGGCACGGGCGCGAGCACGGCGCCAGCCACGGTCTTACGGCCGCCTCATACTGAGGCAGCGAAGACCTGACCCGACCCGCCGGGACTGGCCGCTCTCTCGCAGCACGCGCTGGGAGAGAGCGGGACAGAACTAGTCCCGGACCCTCTCTCTCACACATATCACACGCACGCAACCACCGCGCCTTCCCCATGGCGGACCGGGCCGGGCGGTGAGGCCGCTCCGACACTCCAGCCGCTCGTCTCCCTCCGATCACCAACTGTGCGTTCATAGAACTTACTGTGGTGATTTATCATAGATAAATGGGCTGAAAACTCGCCGCGTGTGCGGGTTACGGAGTGACTCCGCGCGCGCCGCCAGCACTGCCGGCATCGCGACACGGGCCACGCGCACTGTGCACCGCAGAACTCCGCCCCCGCGCGGTGCGACACACGACACACGACACATGACACACGACACACGACACACGACACACGACACATGATACACGACACATGACACATGATACACGACACATGATGCAATTGACACAACCTTAAACCTAGCGTTGGCACACAGTGTAGACAAGAAATTACCTTCTGCTAACTGCCAACTCGTCTGGCCTGCGTCGAGACGTTGCCAGCCGGGCCCTACCGACGCGACACAACTTAACACTAACACGACTGACGCGTGACGCGTGACGCGTGACGCGTGACGCGTGACGCGTGACGCGTGACAGGTACTAAGCTATAAAACATGCCTGGAACGGCATACACGGTATTTTGCGGGTAACTCCCACAAAACGGACGTTGAGGTGTGCTGGCGACTGTGGCCTTACCGCCACGCCAGCGTTCCACCTGGGACCTAGAGGCTGTACGGGTGGCAGAACTGGTAGACCAGCCGCTGCGACCGCTCAGTCTTCTTCATCATGCCCTTCTTGTAGTACTGGCGGATGGAGCGACTGAGCTTGTCGTAGTTCATGGCCGGCCTGTTCTTGCGCTTGCCCCAGAGCTTGGCCACCCGGACCGAGTCCTCGATCTTGAAGATGCCGGACTGTCGGTCAACCCAGCGGATGGCCGAGCCGTACAGCTGCGGCTGGGCCAGCAGCTCCTTCAGGAACTGCCACAGGTGGATGTGCGAGCCGCTCCTGACTGGTGCGGCGCGCTCCTCCTCATCTGCAGACACAGAGTGGGACGGCATGGTCAGGCGGGTTGTGGGACAGCCGACAGGTCGAGATAAAATCACAGGTAGCTTTGTGAAAATTGTATTTAATTAAATTAATTTGGTTTGAATATTTCGAACTGTACACTTCCTAGTGATACAATCAGTGTTAATTAAATCCATCCATTATATAACCCTGCACCACCCTGTTGCACTCCGTACTACCCCCCCCCCCCCCCCACCCACGCCCCCCCCCCCACCCCCGGTTTTCGTGGGTGGCGTGAGGTCGCTTTCAACGCCGAAAAACTACACCGAGTCGGTCGCCGTCATCGCTCACGGCTTTTTAGACGGGCTCTTATCCGGCGAGAGTTCATAAAAAGTAAACTGAGCGGTGATGTCAGCTCGATCCTCAGCCTTGGCATACCGAGGGGCTCTGGGTGCATCGCGTCCGTCCCAGCGGCGGACTCCGATACGAGGCAGACTGATAACGTATCGCTGCCACGGCGCGTCGGACGGGGCCCGCTGCCACGGGGCGGGCCGACGCCCGCTTCCACGGATGTCTGTGACACAGGTGTGCCCTGTGCGTCTGACCGGGCCGGTCAGCAGCCGCCGAGGACGAGGCTCCTGCCGACCCGTTTGCCGCCAGGTCACCGCTCTAGAGCGCTCCGAGCTCCGAGCGGCGGCCTCGGTCGATACCCAGCGCCCATGACGTCAGGCGCCGCCGGTGGCGACGCTCCGGGCTGCTCGCGCGCGCGTCACTGCTGTTCCGAGTGGCGTAGTACTGCGTCGGCACTCGGCAGGCATGTGGCGAACATTGACGTTAATCAGACACGTGAGAGTCTATTGAGCGTGGAGCGGAGCTGGGATAGACCATTGAGGCGAGCTACTGCGTCTCTACAGGCGCCCTGATGGCATCCGATTAGCTCTCTTGCAGTGATTTCTGAGAAGCTTCTGCGCCGCAGTGTCAGGAAATGAGTCCTCAGAGAAGGCCTCGGGCATCAAAGCGGCGGAAAGCGGGGAGGAGGGGTGGAATGGAAGGAGGAGACCGCAGACACAACTCCCTTCCTGTGTACTACTAGCATTGCCGTCAAATGAAGTCATCAAAGACAGATATGATGCATCTCGCTGCCATGCTGGATGACTCAGCCGGGAACAGGATTTGGGGCTCGTCGTCCCGTCCCGTCCCGTCCCGTCCCGTCCCGTCCCGTCCCGTCCCGTCCCGTCCCGTCCCGTCCCGTCCCGTGTCGTGTCGTGTCGTATCTGGTCGTGTCGTCCCAGCCCATCCCATCTTATCCCATATTATCCTATCTTATCCCATCTTATCCCATCTTATCCTATCTTATCCCATCTTATCCCATCTTATCCCATCTTATCCCATCTTATTCCATCTTATCCCATCTTATCCCATCTTATCCCATCTTATCCCATCTTATCCCATCTTATCCCGTCCCGTCCCGGTGCTTACCGTCCGTGTCCATCCCGTCGGCGACGGTGTCGTCGGCGGGGTCGGCAGCCGCGTCGGTCGGCTCCTGTTTGACCGGCCACGGCTGCGGGCCGGGCCGCCGGTGGTCAGCGCGCCACACCTCCAACTGCGCCAGCAGCGTCTCCCCGCACTGAAACAGCGACGAACAGAGGTCAGCACCGGGCGGCGGTACCGTTACCGTGGCCAGTTCCCCGTCTCCGCACAGTTTCGGTCGCAGGTGTCCGCTCGGCACTGGCACCGTCCGGCCGGCGCCCGGCTAATCCGGAGCCGGCCTCACATGACATGGCTGCTGCACGACAGGCTGCATTAGCACAGCGATGCCGCACGGCAGGCACGGACGCTCACGACGCCGGCCCCGCCGCCGGCCGCCGCCGAGCTGGGATTTCCAGCCGCCGGGCCGAGCTGAGCCGGCCGGGGACACGGGGGGGGGGGGAGGGTGACACCGGACAGGTCCGCCCACTCACTCACCTGTCCGTACATGCTGAACTGATGCTCGGAGAGGGAGCAGAGCGTGCGGCCGTCCACGGCGAGCCAGTCGAGTGGCGGCGGCGCCAGCCGGTACTGCTGGCACGTGTAGGCCACCCAGGCGCGCACCTGCTCCACACTCCACTGTTCGGGGTCTGTAACGGACAGGAGGACAGCGCTCGTCAGGTCCCGGCCGGGTGAATAATGGAACATTTTCGGTCACGATGAATGGCTAAATTCGAAATCAACCTGAAACAACAACAGTTGATGAGATAATTTACAATTCTACTACGCCAGATTACAAGATAGAACTGACCGCATCGCATGTACGTTAATTGGACAGTTTCGTGAGGTATACAGCTTTACATTAGAGGTTTTGTTTTGCATCGGCATGCTATATTGAGCTGCCGACTGGCGGCTGACGTCAGGATGGCAGCCGCTCTGGGCGTGGGTTGTGGTTGGCGGGAGTTGCAGGGTGGGGCCGGACCGGGCGGCACTCGACAGTGCCGGCAGCGCGCCCTGACGGTGCCTGGCGGCGGCTCTCAGGGGTGCGCCGGCTGGCCGCACACAGTCAGGAGCGTCCCGACCAAGGTCAGCCGCCACCCGGCCGGCCACGACGGACCGACCGAACCCGGCCGGCGACCGCCCGCCTCCGCCGCCGCCGCCGCCGCCGCCGCTGCTGCTGCGTAGTTTTCGCAGCAGTGCGTACAACAGGTGGCTGGCCGAGGGAGGGCGTGACCTGCCCGCCACACCTGTCCGTCGCGCCGCGACAAACCGCCACGGTGGTTGTCGTGACTCCACCCGTCACGAGTGGAGTCACGAGGGAATAGCAGCGCCCCGCGGCGGCTCCCTGGGTCGAGTCACGAATCAGTGACTCACGAGGCGGCGCGAGTTGCGAGCGGCGAGTCACGAGGCGCGAGCAGCGCCTCCCTCCAACGACAGCCAAACTCGCACCCGCCCAAGGACTACAGAGTCGCGGAAAAACCCGCAGCGAAACTAGATGCACGGATGCAAGGAAGCAGTGGCCACTCAAGGTCAGTGGGTGTCGGCACAAGGCCAGCTGTGCCGTGGCGCGGTCCCATGTCGCCGCGACGCCGGTGTCTCAGCGCTGTACCGGTGTGAGGCCGCCGGCACGGCGACGCTGCGGGGCGCGGCTGACGTCAGGGCCGGCCGACCGTCACGTGGGAACGGCAACAGGCCGCGACTGAGAGCCGGGCAGGATTAGCAGCGGAAAGGTCACGCCATGTCAGTTACCGGGCAAACCACCTCCAGTGGACGTCAGAGCCTGGCTGGCGTAACGCCTGGGGTATAACAGAGAACAGAGCGGGGCTGACCTGCCGGGGCGGGGCTGGGCTGACACTAGTCTCCTAGCGACTGATCAAGGTGCTCACCTGACGAGATGCCGAGCAGCATGCAGACGTTCTTCTTCTCCTGTCTGATCTGCTCCAGCGCCAGGTCCAGGACGGACATCCAGCCGGGCTGCTGGCCGGCCGTGCTCGCCTCCAGCAGGTCCAGGCCGAAGACAGAGGGCGCTGCCAGTCTCCTCTGCAGCGCCGAGTCCCTCAGCCGCATCAACTGCTCCTGGGCAACGGCCGCGCAGCCGGCGCCGAACGCAGAGGCCTGGAAGCCGGCCGGCGGGCTGGCCGGGTGGAACGCGCCGTAGGCGGCCGGCGGGCTGGCCGAGTGCGTCTGGTGGTAGGCCTGCGGGTAGCCCTGCGGCGGACTGGCAGGGTAGTGGTGGTAGGCCGGCGGCGGGCTGAGCGGCTGCGAGGCCGGCGAGCCGCCCTGGGACGAGTAGCCGCCGTCGCTGAGCGGCGATCGCGGCGTGTCCAGCTCAGGGCCGCCGCGGCAGCCGTCCAGCTGGTGATCCCGCAGACCCATCTCCTGCTTGATCAGCGGACAGCCGGGCTCCTGTTTGAGCAGCGGCGAGAGCGGCGCGCCGCCTCCGTAGCCGGCGTCCTCCTCCCGGGACGGGGAGCTGAACAGGTGCGGCGGGCTGCGCTCGCAGGTTGGCAGGCTGCCCGGCGACGGCACTTGGTAGTCACTCAGGATGGAGAAGTCCAGCTCGGCCAGGCTGCTGCCCAGACCCTGACCGTTACAGTCGTAGTTCGGCACGGTCTGCGACATCTGTAAACAGTCGGTCGTCACTGAGGTGCACACGGGTCTGCGAAACTATTGATCGAATTAGCATCACCACAGCGTTATTAGCTTGTGCGGGTTTCACCTGACTTGTCAGTGTACCCGCAGAGGGACTTATTTAATGTTCGGGCCTCCTACCGCGGGGGACGGTGCTGTCAGTTGACAGTTGACAGTTGTCAGTTGACAGTTGACAATTGGCAGTTGACAGTTGAAGGCTGGCCGAGGCGGGGTTGCATGCTGGGAGCGGGGCACAGAGAAAGGGGAGTGGAAGCTGGGATCTGACGTCATCCCCGCCCACACAGGTGAGATCAGAAGTAACATGACCCGCTGAATCACAGTCACCACATCACAGGACTGGCCTGAGCAAACATTGATAGAGCTCGCGGTGCGAGGGTGAGTCGGCTGATCCACAGTTTGTCTGCTCAGTAAATAAACAGGGCGGCGGCTTGCTCAGAACAGAGCCAGCCAGAACACAGATGACGTACGAACTGAACTGTAATCAAAGCTCGAAGCTGGCTGAAGAAATTGTGTTCTTGAAAGATGACGTTCGCACGATGACGTCAATGCTATTTCAAACTTTAAGTTTTGGAAGCTGTCCGAATGAGGGGTGTATTTTGCAAGGTGCATAATGCATACGCGTGTGTATTTAAATATTTGATCTTAATCATACATTCAAATGTAATTAAATAAATATTTCGCAAATACAAAGTAAATAATGTAAATAAGTATACATCTGTCATTGACTTTAACAAGCCTCAAGTCTGGAAAGCGGTAGAAATCGTAATTTTAAAAGCAAACTAGACTTGAATACATTTTAACTACTCGCGCACGCACAGCTGCTTGGCATAAGTGTAGCCACGAAATGTAAGCATCACCAGTCACCAGTCACCAGTCACCAGTCCCCAATCGAGAGTCAGTGTCAGCCACTGCACATCAAGAAAAAGACAGCAATGAACACCAGGTCACACACGCTCATTTCGCCCCTTTTGCTTTTCGAAAATCCAAGCCAAACCACGGGCACTAAAGTTGAAGTGCTCGACGTTCACAACACTTACCATTCCGTCGTTGGAAGTGCTCTTGTGACGATGCCTCTCGGAATTGCGTATATCAGCCTCGCTTGCTGCCTCAGCGCTCCTGCTCAGCTCAGCAGGCTGGTCAGCGTCTCGATCTCAGCTCAACAGGCTGGTCAGCGTCTCGATCTCAGCTCAGCAGGCTGGTCAGCGTCTCGATCTCAGCTCAGCAGGCTGGTCAGCGTATCGATCTCAGCTCAGCAGGCTGGTCAGCGTCTCGATCTCAGCTCAACAGGCTGTCTCAGCTTCGCCGGCTGGATGTCAGCTGGGCTGGCTGTCTCAGCTTCGCTGGCTGGAGCTCCGAATCGTGCACCCGCTCTGCTCTGGCTCTGTCGCAGGACTGACCTGTCGAGGCCCTCCTGTGGGGGCCTCGGCCTGGGGCGGCCGTCAGGGGGCGCCGTGGTGCGCGCAGGCGCAGTGCAGCGTACACGGCCGGCCTCCGCTGCTGCTCGCCGCCGAGCTGCGTCACGAGCTGCGGAAGCTGCGATGGCTGCGGCAGGGCGCGGGGCGGAGAGCGTCACCGGCTGGTTCTCCCATGGGCCCGTAAACCCGCTTATCGGACTTCCGATCAGGATTCGGCCGGCGCGCCTGTGGTCTGGTGATGATCCCCGGAAGCGGTGTTATGCTAATCAGCACCTCATCAACCGATCCTGATCGTCAGCTATCGACGTCTTGCACAGCGGTAGAATCGGAGAGAACATTTAGCGGGCTGGTTTATTGCATGGGTTTCCACTGCTCCTTCGTGCGTGGGTACAGTTCGTGTTCACACCAATCCGTTAGATAGCGGATGCAGTTTTGTATTAGCATAGTAACGAACTCATGACGTTTGACGTGGGGTTCGGGCCGAATGAATTTCGTCAAGTTTTTAATCAGTTGCTGTGTTCTAATATGGACCGTGGTTGCGTGGTTGCGATGTGTTTTAGGACACTATTGTCGTGTGGGGAATAGTTTCAGGGGCATAACAATTGAAATAGGTGTTGTATATGCATTTTGCACCTAACTTGCGACAGCAATACAACTAATGAAGCTCTAGATATTGTAGGCAAGTGTTACAATGTTCAGGCAAAGAGGAAACGTGTATACATTTATTGACGAAATATTTACAGGATTTATATATTGCTACCCCAAATGGTGTCAGGCTGGTTTCAGGCTCTCTTCGACAGACTGCTTATCAAACAGGCAAATTAAAATTCAATGGTGCGATTTGATGAATGATTTTCGAAGCATTGACCGCCTTTATCAAAATATACTAACCGCCACAGCGTTAATTATCGGTTGAAGAGTCCCTTAGTAATATCATTGAAATAGTGTTCAACTGGGGTCAGAGTAATACAGTTTTCGATACTCGACTGAATGCGCTACCTTTAAATTTAAAGGATTATATTTTCTGGCAGTAAGAAGCTATTAGAAAACGATCCGATATTTGCAGTCATTGAGCAAGCTTTTGTATGTACCTATCACTGGTAACCAGCACCACAATCTGTCTCGGAAACTCTTAGTCTTGGAAGCACCTCTTCGTGATAAAGAAAAGGACGGGACTGGTAAAGGGTGATGTGCAACCTCAGATGGGCCCAAGAGGCTCTTTGTTGCACTATTGTGTTATGTATGTATGTCTTTTATGTCTTATCACCGGACCCTGTCGGTGTCTGGTGTCCAGACTTGTACTTGATTCTGCTTCAGCGGCATCGATTCCGATTCCATACCAAGCCAAATGGATCTGATTCCGAATCCGATTCCAATAGATATATTTTGCTAGAGGAATTTATTCCGATTCCGATTCCGGGGCACCTAAAAAGCTTGATTCCTAATCCGAGTCCACTTATTCCGATTTGAGTCCACTCTGCATAAAAAATGCCTGATCATACATACGTATGGTAAAGATGACTCGAAGAATTATGATGCATGAAAATATTGCAAGCTGCTGTTGTGCAATATGTACACAAGGCAATAAATGTCTTGAACAATTTGAGGATGTTATGGAATGTATGGTACAATAAACATAGCATCGCCATATGCGAAGATCAGTGTATGTCTCCTCCTAAATAAACATAATTACTGAGCATGTCTATTGACCTTCATTAGGTAACAAATTGTCACCTAGCTTTGCTTAAGTTGTGCATGTTCAAAGCAAACAATTTACCTAAAGAAAACCTTAAGTTATGGCCAACGCGATTTTAGCGAAAGTAAAACGGAATCTCTTGAAATAGACATTGATTCCCTTTCCGATTCCACAATTTTCTAAAAATGATTGATTCCACCTGATTCTGATTCCACCCAGATGCGAACGGAATCGAATACGATTCCGATTCCAGTCCAAACGGAATCGATTCCGGAATCGGATTTGATTCCACTGGAATGAAGCACAAGTCTGCAGTAGTGTCTGATGATTGAGTCACCCAAGGCATTCAGACGAGGACCGCCGTTGCTGCGCTCCTGTAGCCAAGGGCGGCGCCACACTCCGAAAGTTGAGGGGACGGAGGCATTCTGAAGTCGATTCTTTCCATGCAACGCACATAGGCGTAATGTTAAAATATGAAAATGTTGCCCCCCCCCTCCGGTAGCGCCGCCCGTAGCACAGAAAACGCCACCTAATGGTGCAATGATCGGCGTACTCCGAGGGTGGTTCCCGGACCCAGCCCTAATGGTACTTATTACGTCATTCTATTACCCTGCTTCTTACGCCGGTGACCTTTGCCGTATCTCTCACTGGGGAGTTCACCTCACGTGTCAGCTCAGGGCAGAGTTACGTAGCTCAGGGCAGAGATACGTAGCTGCTGAATTGACGGGCTGCGTCGACGGCAATATTAAAGGGTGTAACCAGATCACGCAGGAGGTGATTAATTCGCAATAAATGCGCGTGTTTGGTCGTAAGAGATCGTATTGCATGATGCGTATGTGTTTAATTGTCGTGTGGTGTTGAAGGGACATTCCCACCTTTCTGAAAATTGTCAAAAATACGCTGGTTGTAGTGAAAAATATGAAGTAAGTGCTGCTTAAAACGATTATGATATTTTTTATCGAACACGTCACAACTTTATGAAAATTAAGTTTTAAATTTTGGGTGATGACGTCATTAATAAGCAGTAGAGAAAACCTTTAAGCTGCCAAATGATATGGCAAAATGTTGTCAGACTCTGCTTGCGACTTCAATACAAACAAGTCTTTCCTTATCCCGGGTTTCGAAAATAAGCCCTTTCGAAAAAGGGAAAAATTGTAACCAAAATCACAACATAATTATTAAATATATTGATAGGAAAATAGGGCCCTGTTGGTAAATGCAATAGCATGATCAATGATTATAGAAAATCAAAACAAACCAGACTCACAAGGTTTATCTCTAAGCAGGTACACATGGCGGTAACGAGAGATGATGTCATCGGAACAAAACTACCAAATAAGGGTGGGCCTTACTAAGGCCCAAACTAAAAAAAAAATGAATTTCTCTAAAACCAGATAACTGTGTTTGTTTTAAATGCTACCTTCCTAAAGTTCACTACATAACACACTAACTTAGGCTATATAAAATACAAACTAATGTTAAGGTGGGAATGTCCCTTTCAGTTTCACAATCGTCTTTGTTAGGTGCTTATTTTTGCTGTTACAGGGAATTTTTTGCTTATTTTTGCTGTTACAGGGAAACAGGGAACACCTTTGGTTATGAACCTTTTTCTTCAGTTTATTCACCTCAACATGTTCACACCCATTGACACTCACACATCAGAACATCAGTCAGATCAACATTTAACATGTTCACCGCTTACACGCACACGCACACGCACACGCACACGCACACGTACACGCACACGCACACGCACACGCACACGCACACGCACACGCACACGCACACGCACACGCACACGCACACGCACACGCACACGCACACGCACACGCACACGCACACGCACACGCACACGCACACGCACACGCACACGCACACACGCACACGCGCACACACACACACACACACACACACACACACACACACACACACACACACACACACACACACACACACACACACACACACACACACACACACACACGCACACGCACACGCACACGCACACGCACACGCACACGCACACGCACACGCACACGCACACGCACACGCACACACGAATCAGCGGTGTCGATTTTTCAAAAGTTTGGGGGGGGGGGGGGGGCGAACACACTGGCGGATCGAGCCTCTCTCCGTGGGGGCATCTTTTTGTGGCTAAAAGGTATCCCCATTGTTTTCTTCTGCGGATTTGGGTCGGTCACCTCATTTTGGTATTTGAGCTTAAGAAATTCACTTTTCAAATTCACAAAAATTGATATTGTGGATTAAAAAAAATCAGTTGTTTTTATTTTGGGGGGTCAAAAACACAAACTTTTGCGAATCTGAGATAGCCATTTTGAAGAGAATGTCATTTCATTTCTTTTAACGTTTTTTTGTGCAATTTGTTTACACACTCTATTTTCTATGATTGTTCAAACATTTATCATTTTTTCCACCAAAAATGGCATGACATGATGTCAACGTCATTATCTCCCAAAATAATACATCAATTTCATTGGAATTTGGTGAGAAGACGTAGAATTGATGTAGCATAAGGTACTTGAAATTTTACGTTGATATCTATCATAGTGTTCAAGTGATTGAGAACATTCGGGAGGGGGCAGATTCTGCCCCCCCCACACACACACACCGGGGCTGCTTGAATTGCATCAGGTGCGCTGTTTTGTCTTTCATTGAAAGCAAGGGATACTTACAAACTTCAAATTCAATCACTCGAGAAAAAAACAATTCATGAAGTTTTCTCCTAAGATCATTGTTTTTCACTTTCAGTGTAGGGAACGCGCGGAGGCATTCTTGTATTGAATGCCCCTCCCAGATTTCTGTGGGGGGGCATTTTTCCCTGATGCCCCCCCCCCCCTGGATACGCCAGTGCTAGCAATTATCGTCAAGGAGAGCCTCTCCCAGACACTTAATGCAATTCATTTCCCCATTTTCCAGAAAGTTGTGTCATGCCCGGCGCGAAATTGTCCGGTTTTTGACTGTGAATAGCTGGATTTTGACTGCTGCAAAGACAATTTTTACGATTTTACGATAAATTGGGAACGCGCGGGGGGGGGGGGATATTTGTATTGAATGCCCCCCCCCCCCCCCCAGATTCCGGTGGGGGGGAATTTTCCCCTGATGCCCGCTGCCCCTGAATCCGCCAGTGGCCGAACAGGGACGGATCCAAGGGAAGCCTATCAGCGCTATGGCTTTACCGAAATCACCAAAATCGGCTGAAAATTCACACATTTTAAAGAAATTCTAGGCAACTTGTACAAAGGACAGTATTTGTAATCAATTCATAATGCAAAAACAGACGAAATCTCATGAGTCTTGGAATTATGTCGGACAGCCCTCAAACCAACGTTTTGGGCCAGACTACATCCGCCAGAAGGCCCGAATCCTTACTTAGAACCCTTACTTAGTAAAACGGCAATGTTAACCTGCCATTGACTGGGGGTGGGGCAAATATCTCCCCCTGATGAGTTTTCGCAATAGCTCAAAAACCAATAGCGATATCAACGTAAAACTCTGGGTTACCTTCTCCTACACCAATTTTACGTCTTATGTGCATACATGAAGAAATTTTGTCGAAAACAAATCGAGATATAACGAATTTAGTGACGTCACTACACTCGAGTTTGGCGAGTAAAAAAAAATCAGCTAAACTTTAAGAGATCATGCAAAGTCTATATTTTCAGAAAAATGCAATAAAAAACGTCAGAAAATAGCAAATGGCAAGAGCTACAAAATAGATTCTCGGATTTGTGGAAACTTTGGTTTTTGACCCCTAAAAAATCCTTTAAAAGAAATCAATAAAAAAAACATTTCTTCGGAAAAATACCAAAAAAAATCCAACATTACAAATATGTTACAAATTCACCATTTTTCGCATCTTTATGCACAAAGAGGGGGTTTAAAACAAACTTTTCTTAGTAAAAGCTGCGTAGACTTTCTTTTGAAATAGGAAACGTGTCAATTTGTTGCCCATTTCAGACGGTTTGGGGGGCTTGGCCGCTTTGCCCCCTCTTGGATCCGCCAGCGGTCAAAAAAATTGGGGCCGAGAGGGTACCATTGGGGGAGGGGGTGAGGACACCATGGGGGACGAACTTATCATTGGGGGGGGGGCGAGGGCCGCCCCAAAAGTATATAAATCGACACCTATGATACGAATACATCTGCACAGCTAAGAAGTAATGATACAACTATCAGATATTTCCAGTCATTGAGCAAGCTTTTTGATATACCTATCACTGGTAACCAGCACCTCAATCTGTCTCGGCAAGTCTTAGTATTGGGGAAGCACCTCTTCGTGATAAAATAATAATCTGTGTCGTTTCCAATTAAAATGTATGTAAGCAGCAGTGATGGCCTACGTTACGCTACGGTATGGTTTTTGGTAACCTGTAGCTCAAGAAATTGTTCCGTAGCGTAATTGAAGCATTTCGTGGCGTACTACCGAAAAATATTTAAATAACGCAGCTGCTACGCAAGGTATTTGGTAGTATATCGTCAACATTGCCCCCCCCCCCCCGACATTTAAGGAGGCCCATACAAACTAAGGGAAACCCCTCGCAAATATACCTAAATACTGAGCAGTTCCAAAATGCATAGACCATAGGAATGAGTTTAGAGTCGCCCATTACAATAACAACTGGGATATGTTCGAGGAGGCACCTAAAAGATAAGTGTGACAAGTTCCAAGAAGGCTCTTAAAATAACATTGAGGCAAACTTCAAGAAGACCCTAAAAAAACACACACACAAGCTCCAAATAACACCTAAGAGATTACTGCCACAAGCACCAAGAAGGCCGCGAAAGGACAGCCGAGACAAGCTCCCAAGATACCCCTAAAAAGACAACCGATATAGGCTCCACCGAGACCCTTTAGACAATAACCGAGAAAGCTGTTCATGAGATACTTCAGAGAAGGCTTCTAAAAGCACAACTTAATTCCGAGAAGGCCCCTAGGAAGGCAGTCGGGAATATTTTGTTGAGGCCCCACGAAAATAACTGGGGAGTCCCCTTCTCAAATGGGCCCCTGACTTTGGTTTTCCTCTCCCTCCCCCCGACACAAATCCGTGGCGTTGCCCTGCAAATCATATGTTGTTGATCTTAACGGTTATCTTATTGGTGCCATACGAGTATACAGCTGACAGTGATGGATAGCCTTATTGTCATGTTCTAACCTCTTATGGATCGGTAGTTAGATTACCGTTAAGTTCTGTAATTAATTCATCTGTAATTAATGCGCCATATATTATTGATTTAACTCGACGTTGACTGGCATCTCAGCCAAGACTGGTTATTGATTCGATTTTTGGGGAACGATTCAATCGCGATTCATTTTGGAACCTGAATGATTACATCACCGTTGGATTCATGAATACAATTTTGAGAATTGATTCTTTCCGATTTAAAGATAATTTTTTAATCGATTCACGTTTGCTTCAACATTTAAATATATGTGTTGAATTGATGTCAAATCAATAAAAAACGGAAACATACATATATATGATCATTAAAACATTGTTACAGCAATAATATTTCAGTATAAATTAATGTAGCCACTGGGACTGGGACTGTATTTGTAGCCACTTATTAATGTAGCCACTGGGACTGTATTTGCACAATATGTTTTGGGCTACCGTTATGGTATTAAAATGATGTGATCTAAATTTAAGAATTAAATACAATTATTCCCTAATTCAAAGTTGGAAGTTTGGGAAAATTAATGATCGGTATTTTCCCTCCACTACTGGAAAGCGACACATTTGTCAATGTCTGTTCAACGTTGTTGAATGTGCACTTCGAAACAAATCGTCGACACTAAATAGGTCGCCGTCGACGCGCATCGATGAGCTTCCGATTTAATTGGCAGTTTTTTTCTTCTTCAATGGTTGTTAATTGTAAAGGATTGGCGGGTATATAATCACAACAAGCAGAACGCAAAATATATTTTCCACACCATTGCGTAAAAAAACAATACGTGAAAAGCCCGGAGTTTGATGGAAACCGAAAATTACTTGGCAAGATCGGTCGTTAAAAGTGTGGAACGCTTTTCAAGATTAACTTGAAATATCTCCCAGAAGGAATTTTATATGCAAAATGCGATGAATTTATATCATATGTTGGCCTCGTCTGTCGATTTCAAGTGCTAACTCCATTTTTGTGGGAAAAGGTAATTATTTCCCTTTAAGAATCGTTAAATCTTTTGGTTCCATCAACCTTGAATCCCTGCGGGTTTTGATTCAATCACGATTCATGAATCAAAAAATCTGGTGATTAGTCGATTCTTCTTTTATTCATGGAGTTTTCATTGAACGATTTCAATCGATTCAATCAGAGTCAAATCAATACCCAGTCTGGGACTCTCAGTCGAAAGTTGTTGACTGCGGGGCAAATATTGCTCCTCAGTCGAGACGCGTATACAGTTTGTCACAAATATTTTGAAAATCCAAGAAAATAGTTTCACACCAAAAGTAGTGTGCTATTTTTTACGTTCTTTGAGTATGCAAAAAGCCAATACTGTTATGGTATGTTTTAAGTTAAACTCAAGTTAAGTTAAACTTAAGTTTTCCATCCAACTCATAGATAGTGACGTCACTGAATTTGCAGTATCATAAAAGAAGTTCTCGAAATCTTTATCAGAGGCCTATTTCACAAAGAAGTTAGTAATTACACATGTTTGTGATTACAAACGCAAGAAAATATTGCAAACCTCACAAAAAGACATTTCACAAACATTCACCACCTCTGAATTACCGATTGTAAAGAAAATTGTAAACACAAATGTTAGTACAGCAGAAAGCTTGAAATCAAGAACGTTTGTATTAAACTTGATGCTGATGACAAATAATTTGATTGTTAACAAATTAATTTAACAAATATTTACATTGTGGTTTATTTTTTTATTCAATATAAAATTAGTTATAGGGAGAATAATCTTTAAATTAACATTTTATCGGAATGCAAACTCTGATCGTAAAAATACATCTTGGTAAGCAGTTAGAGTAAACAGAATTTGACCATTCACCAGGTGGCGGAGCATAACAACAGAACTACTCTTAAAAGAAAGATCGTTGAATTTCTCGACCATTTGTTCACCTAACCTAGCCGATTTCCTACCTCGTAAAGGGTGAAGGTTCACTGCACATTGCACAAGACATCGTTGACCGCTGCAATTCTATCGCCATGCGGGTTCTCCGCGCGGAGGCGCCCCTCACAGTGCAATCGGTAAGGTGCACTGGGACTTCAAAGCTGGAGATCCCTGTTCGAATCTCGGGAAATAACTTTTTTCGGGCAGCTATACCTATGCATAACTAAACCATTACCCTAACAACCTCGGCAACGTAACAACCTCACCAAGAAAATAACCTGAACAGTCAAACAATGTCAACTGTCAATGCAGTTTCTGAAATTCAGAACCCCTGACCCACTGGAATTACAAGTTTGTAATTGCAAACATTTCCTCACTTCCGTCAACCTTTGAGAAATAGAACATGTGCAATTGCAAACATTTTTACAAACAATATCTTTGTAAATTAGTTTGTAAATAGTAAATTGAGATTTACTGCCCTGGGGTTTTGTGTAATCCAAACTACAAACATTTGTAAAAACTATTTGTAATTACAAAGAAATTCTTTGTAATTACAAACTTTTTTGCTTGGTGAAATAGGCTACAGTTTGACATACTTTTAAAATACTTTGAAATACTTTGTAATACTTTTAAATACTTTGTAATAATTTTAAATACTTTGTAATACTTTGAAATACTTTGTAATGCTTTGAAATACTTTGTAATACTTTGAAATTCTTTGTAATTCTTTGAAATACCTTGCAATGCTTGAAATACTTTGTAATACTTTGCAATACATAAATACTTCGAAATACTTAAATACTTTGCAATACTTAAATACTTCGCAATACTTAAATACTTTGTAATACTTAAATACTTTGTAATACTTAAATACTTTGCAAAACATAAATACTTTGCAATACTTAAATACTTTGCAATACTTAAATACTTTGCAGTACTTAAATACTTTGCAATACTTAATTACTTGTAAATACTTAAATACTTCGAAAAACAGTTTGAAATGCTTTTTATCAATTTAGTCCGAATATTTTGAGCGGACGGAATTCCGAGGTCAGGTCCCACGCTAAACAGAGCTTATTGTTCAGCCCCTGACCCCACCATCACACCTCGCAATTCCTGATAACCGGCGGGATTTAGAAGCGTGAGTTGTACGTGCCCGAACATACCTGGACAAAGTCCGCCCCGCCCTCTGGCGTCACCTGACCCTGAACGCGACTGCTGCCACCGGCCGCTGTGTCTGGATATAAGTTAGCTATGGCCTTTGCACCAATGATTTTCACTAATGATGATGCTTTGTGTTAGGAATATTTTCGCAACTGTCTGTCACGAAAGAAATGCATGGCGACTGGTTTATAGGCAAATTTAGAAATCTGGATGAAGAAAAAATCACCGTTACCTACTGTTGATTATAATCCTGATATCTTGTGTATCGTACGTAGTCTGTAC